>OU015493.1:47235722-47575722 GCA_907164885.2 Dolomedes plantarius | reverse complement strand
GAAGAGTTCTCATCGGACGTCTCCAGGATCTTCGTGATGCTTCTCTGATGGAGGCGGAGTCAATAACTGTTTGATAGCTTGGAAGAAAAGTGATTGGATAGAGAGATAAGTTTCAGAATCCGTGAGTTCTAAAACTAGGAAATCCAGCAAATCCAAAAGGATTTACTCAGAGACAAATAATACGTGCCAGAAGGAAGTTTAAGGATTCTAAATATATTTTTATTTTATTTTATAAAATTTTAATTGCTTTTTGCCTTGCCAAAGCCAAGTATTGTTTTGTATATTTTTTACATTTTATTTAAATGACGAGGACAACCAAAGAATTTTAAGACGAAAGACTCAGGATAGCACGAGGCCTTTTCCTGTTAGTGGGGTCTGCGTGATCATAGTCTGCAAGATTAATTAAAAGTTCACTGTCAATTGAGTTATGAAAGTTAATAGCTTGATTTTTGAGATAATTTCGAATAGTAGGATTCACCCTAATCCTTAAAATCTAACATTTTTATTCTACTTACGATCAACTTATGTATCAAATTCACTTAATATTACAATATAAAACAACTGCCAAAATGCAAAATACAAACTTCAAAACTTTACAGAAGAAAATAAGCGTAAAAGGAACCGTTGCTGTGGGAATCCGTTTACCTTGGTTACATCATAAGTATCTAAGTCGTTGGGCGCCAAATGGTCCTAAAGTAACTAATTCTATATATTATATTACTATATGTTTTTCGGAGGGGGCGCCCAAAAAGGTTTCGTATCCCGGGTGCCAGTTATGCTCGCTACGTTACTGCGTGTGTATATAGCTTGGAGCTATGTTTATAGCTTGGAGGTTTTATCAGAGAGGATTAATTCCGCATTTAAGAGGCCACAAGAAAGAGCTATGGTTGAAGTAATGTTAGAGAAGAAAGGAAAGTAGGGCTAGGACACATATATATTTAAATTGTTTTTAAATTTTTAAGATGTATTTTACCTTGGCAAGCCAAGTATTAGTTTTATTTTTATATATTTTCAAAATTTTAATAAAAAAGAATGGACAACAATAAGTTAATAAGGAAAGAATGGCGCTCTAGGACTTTTCCTATTGGTAGTATCAGAATATTCCTTTAGTGAATTAATTTTCTTTATTAATATTAATTTTACTGTAAAATGCTGCATGTTAAAGGGAACAAAACTTTAATTTTCATTGTTTATTCACCATACTACATGTAACAAGAGAAAACAAAATCTACGATTGTTGTTCAAGAAAGTCTGTGAAGTCACTTGAGGAAAGAAATTTCACAGAAAACTACCGTTTTAACCCCAATTAAAGTTAGATTTATATATTTTTCCTTATACCTGAATATGTAGTTTAAATATATAATTCTATCAGTAAACAGATATAAATGCAATCTAATACCTTAACTTTCTTTTGAAATTTTCTATTTATAAAAAATTTCGTGAACCTAACTTATTGAAAAGAACGTCTACGTTAGAGAAGATTTAATTACATGTTTCGAAATCTTAATGGTGGAATCTCTCTATCTCTTTTTTCTTCTTTTTTTTTTGCCGCATGCTATGTGCATCCTGTAAATAGAGAAAAGTCTTTTTCATCAGGATTTTTTTAGTAACACAAGCACGTAGGCTTTTTATTTTTTTTTCTCTTAAACTTGAAAAAAGTTATCAGTTTTCAACCATAAAAAATAAGCTTGATTAGAAAATAACTGTAAAATTTTCTTAAATAACAATTTTTAAAGAATGGATTTTGTAGTATGTAATCGAAAAGATACACAAGTTAATGCAAAGGCTTGGCTAAAAATGATTTATGACCGAATATTTATTTATGGTTAAGACTTTAATTATATTCGTTTTAATAGCTATTGTGGATTCTAATATGTATAAAATTATTTTTTGCAATTCAACATGCGCATAAATATTGATTGTGAATCCTTTTGAATATATTAAATATTTTTCTCTTATCCTCATTATAAAGGCCTTTTGCTGCTTTATTTAATTTCTCTGATTATTAAATACTTTGATTAGTGTAAAATTATTCCTGAGAATATTTGTATTCTATACATAATAATTCAAATAACCAGATTCTGTGCCCTTTATAAACATAAGCCTCCGCAACAGATCTGCTGACTTTATGAGTCCGAATAACGGCAATATAATTAAAATAATTATAAGAAGATTTTGGCTTTACAGGCCGAATATTCTACGCCAGTGGTTCCCAACCTTTTTCAGCTGGCGACCCACCTTTCCTTATCGGAATACCTCCACGGTCCATCGGTCCATGGTGGAGTAAAAAACCTTATATGTATCGTATCCCTTCCTTATGTATATATAATTTACCATCAAATATTGCAAATATATATATATATATATATATATATATATATATATATATATATATATATATATATATATATGTGGGGAACCGGCTTTGCCAGAGTGTGCACAACCTGTGTGACTGTGTGAGTCATCTGGGAGGGATGTAGTGTTTCTGTTGTCTGCCCCAGATGCCAAAAATCAAGAACCAAGAAAACAATCAAAACACAATTCGATTTGTTTCGATTTTTCTTATCTTTTCTGATGGTTTATTCGATGGTTTCTGATAGTTTTAGGATCGAATCGCGACCCACCTGTAACCCTTCCTGGACCCACTGGTTGGGAACCGCTGCACTACGCAAAATTTAATAGGGTCGTTCAGAAAGACCTAACCTTTGACAACTAAGCGGCTGAGACATATCCTTGTGATAACACCTTTCTGCCTGAAAAGCGTTCAGCTCACAGTCTGGTGGACAGAGACTTCCGTATTCCGCTTTCTATGTAAAGAGTTGACAGCGCTAAAATATTCTTCTTCTTTCCTTTTTCTAACTTCGGCCGAAATAATATCTTGATAAGTCAACTCTCCTACGCGCTGCGCAATGAGTAGTAACGGAATTCATTTCGAAAGGACATTGAAAATTACTATGCTGAGTACGTGGGATGTCCGGTGATAACCAGCAGTCACCCCTTTGTTGTTTCTTTCTTTGGGAACATCACGTTCATCTTCCAACTTCTTCAGCTCTTACTTATCTGGAGGCATATTCCGAAATGAAATTTATTTATCCAAAGTACCTGGAGATCTCGCCCGGTCCATGACTGGTACATTGGTGTATGCCCTGGTAGGGCTATTGCCTTCAACGTTGATAGAGCTGAGCAGACTGCAATCTCAAGGTTTGCAAGTTCGCCCTCCTAAGCATAAAAGACGTATCTCAAATTTTTTTCCCGAGAAAAAAAAAGACTGATACATGGCCAATTCCCGTAGGACTTCAACAGTTTTTTTAGATACATCTTATTTCTTTAATGATTTTCTTCTTCTTCTTCTTCTTCTGGGGCTCTACAGCCTACTGCTGGCCAAGACCGTCCCGATAAGTTTACGCCATCTGGCCCTATCTAAGGCAATACTCCTCCAGTCTCCCTTATATATAGTTTTTATATCATTCTCAACGGCATCAAGCCACCTACTTGGTGGCCTTCCTCGCTTTCTAGCTTCCATAGGTTTGGTAAATGTGAGCTTTTTTATTGGATTTTGTTTTTCGTCCTGTATAAATGACCCAACCATCGAATCCTGTGGCTTAATGATTAAATGATTTTCTACTATTTCTAAATAAGATACAGCCCTCTGGCTCAGGAATAATGTTAGGTAGCTCACAAACAGGAAATACCGTAAAAATAGAAAACAACTGAGATACGTACGTATTTATTGCTTAGGCGGACAGCAGTGGCCATTTGGTGCCAAAAATTTGATCACCAAAACAACACATTTCCCACTTGTAAAAGAGTGTAATAATGAGCAGGTCACTCGTGGTCACATCCTAACTTGCCTAAACTTTTCTAGGAAGGATCTTATTACCGATCCTCGCCATTTGATGGACCTTCTGAGGATACATGGATTTATGGACCAGATCTAGCACCGCTAGATCCGGAGGGATTAGTAACAACAACAATATCATGGTCATCTTTTTCAATACGTTCGGATTCTATCATCTTTTGGACCTACAATCTAAGATAAGACTCTCTCCTCGCTCCCAATCTCCTAAGGCATTTTTTGTTTTCCCGAGAAAGGTACTCAATTATGAGTTATGTGAGATTATGTTGTCATTGTTGTTGTTGAAACTTATGCCCCTAGCCTGCATATACCAGGTCCGTGTACGCTTGCGGGCTGCAGGGGGGGGGGGACCTAGTAACTTAAACGCGTTAACAGCGAATCAACGGATACAAACTTAATTGTAATGTTAATTATTTATAAGAGAATTATTTGTGAAATCTTAGTGGGTATGAAATTTTTTTATCACATAAATACATTGTATAAACTAGTGTACATTTATAATAAACTTTTTTATCGCATAAATTCATTATATGAGCTAGTGTACATTTATAATATTCTGACATTTGGGTCCTTACCCAAAATTTGTGTTTTGTGCATTTTTATGATTACTGGCAGCAGGAAGAGCAGAATGTTTTTAACCTTTTCCGACTCAGTGTTACCAGTCTGGTATCACCTAAAAAGTTCCCTTTTTAAAGGCTGAAAATAAACTGTAAATAAAATGAAAATTGGATAAAATGTTTCTTTTAACTTTCCTTATCAACACTAAATGACAGCCCCACAACTACCAATCTCCTTAATTTTCCTCTCAATCAAGTTTCTATAAACCCTTATTTTTCAGAGAAATTTTTCAGATTTGTTTCAGATAGAAACATTTTCTTATGCTATTTTGTTGGCTGAACACTAATCTCTTTACTTTGTATTATTTTTTAATTTTTTACATTGGTAGCTTGTCTAAAATCAAGCCATGAATTTACGGTGTCCGAACCGGAAACACATAGTTACAATAGTGCATCATCTCATATGTCACTTGAGAACAGAGCTGCATTGTCAGCAAGGGAGAACTTTTCAAACGGTTGTTCCTTTCCAGAAGTAAACAGAAGAGTCTCTGCCCATAGTCTATTGTGGCACTAATCAGCAATGTCAACTTTTCGGCACTGATGAGACAAACAGTTTACTAGTTTACAAAGGGTTGTCCGGCCCTTGGGAATTCCGCGTGAGGACAAAATACGAGCTTTTGTCTCATTTCAGTGATGAACTGTGGAAAGACTTCCTTATTTAGATATTTTTGAACAATGGAATAATTTTTACCTGAAGCTTCAAGGAGAAGACGCACACATCATCCAATTCCACGACAGTCTGATGGCTTTTGTCTCGAAATTGCAGAACTGGCGTTGAAAAGTAAACAAAGGAAACATTACCATGTTTGAAAAATTGTCCAGGTTCGTTGCGGAATCTGAAGCACTCGATGGGCATCTAAAGTCGGATATAACAGGGCTCTTTCAATCTCTAGAAAAATGGTTTCAATTTGTATTTCCCCAAGCTCAAAGACGAAGAATCTGCACTTGCGCAAAACCCATTCTCTACTTCTCTAGACATGATTAGTACTACGGATGAAATACGAGAAGGATTTTTGGATCTTCACAATGATACATCGGCACGTGATTTGTTTCGAGAAAAATTGCCCACTCAGTAAATTTTTGTGCTATGTATCTAACTTTCTTTTCGAATTTTTGTGCCATTTGCCACAACGTATCTATGTGAGAGTGATTTTGCAGCTCTTGCCCGCATCAACACGATGTTACGAACTCGACTGAGAGTCGAAGATTATATGGGGCTTTATCAAACACCGAACCATGAATTTCGAACATGGGTATGCATTTGAAAGTACAACCATCACATTAAAATAAGTTCATTTATTTCATTTTTGTTAAATTAAATATTTGGTTCCAATTAAATTATTGAAAAATCCAGTTTAGTGTTCTTTCTTAATATCTAAAAAACCTTATTTATAAAAACATACATTGTGGGAAGAGGGGGGGGGGTTCGTGAGATGTGGAAAACCATTAAAGGGGGTCGTGACTCGAAAAAGGTCGGGAAACACTGTTTTAAAATGAATCCGTTATCCATGACAAAATATCTTATTCCCCCCCCCCCCCAAATGAAATTAACCAGATCAAATAGTGAGTTTTGTTTTCTTGGGGAAGAAGAGGGTTTCAATTCATTTTAGTCTTCAGTGAACTAAAATGAAAAATGTCTGTATTAAAATTATCTGAAATGCGGCAGAGGTTTTAAAAACTTCTATTTTTATTGTCTTAATACTCTGAAAATCTTTATGAAAACAAAAATATTTTGTAGCAAAAATTTTCTATATCACCTTTGATGTCTACCAGTATGTGTTCGAAAATAACTGACATAATTAAACCTGTTTGTTAATTTTTCTTATCGAAGTTTTCGATTCTCGTGTGTGATCTGAGATTTTGATTAAAAAAAAATTTTCTCTGTAAAATATGCGGGTCCCACTAAAGGTTTTCAATTTAACTTCTTGTAAAAAATTAAGCCTATTGCGTTTTTATGTTTTTTTTTTCATTTGAAGCGGCAAAAATTAGAGCTAATTTCATAAACTTTACAAAGTGCGTTTTTGGAAGGGAAGCAACAACTTGTGATTATTACATATTAATATATTTACTGCGTTAAAAACACTGTTAAATAGTGCGTGGTCTTTAAATTATAACATTTTAAGGGCACAAATTTTGTTATTGCTGACTCGAAAACTGACAGATCTATTTATTTACCAACACATTAATGATAAACTACAATTGAACGTTTTCAAAATTGTACACTTCCTTTTCCATTACTAATTTATGCAGAAAAATCCACGCCTCTGATGCCTCCAGCAAGTCATCAACCGCATATTACGAGAGGATCTTCGAAGTAAATTGTTCCATTTACCTTCGAAATGCGTCGCTCAGGTAAAACTGTTGTTAAACGCTTCCAATCCCCGAGCGGCTGCCGTGATCAAAAATTGATGACTACTGATAACGGGGTAAATTCTACTCCCGTGGAAGATTACTACTTCAGAGTACTTAACTATAAAATCGATCTACTCGAAATAGCATTTTCCAGTGATTTTGAAATCTGTAATATAATATACTCTCGCGTCTCGTGGCTTTGGCGGTAATGTGGAAATCTAAGGCTCAGAGAAACAAATACCTAAGCTATAAATAATCTATATATATAAAACAGTTCCGTAACTGACTTACTGACTGACATACAACGCACAGACCAAACCGCTGGACCTAAAGGGTTGAATTTTGCATCGCGATTCTTCTTATAGTGTAGGGGTGCACCAAGGAAGATTTTTGAAAAATTCTTCTTAGATTTTTTTAAAATTAAATTTTTAAGCTGTTTTTGTAACTTTTTTTAAGGGGACGGTATACGTTGAGATTCAACTTTTTTATTTTACATTATATATATGTGAAATTTTAATCCTGAATATAGTTTAATATTTGCAATATAAACGACATAAAAAAAAATTTCTAGTTTATTTAGAAAATTTTTTTTTATTAAAAATTTAAAAAATTTAATGAAATTTTAAAATGTCCCTTGCGCTAAAATGTTTACTTTTTTATAATAATTTTACTTTTTATTTATTTATTGTACCATAATGAAACATTCTGTGCATTGAATTACAAATATCTCAATATTTTATTTTTTAAAAGAAGTAAAACCGATTAATGGATGAATTTTTTTCAAAAATTTCACTTCTTTGTATATAAACAGTCACTTTTTATAAGTTACTCTTCTTTAAAACAAAAATGCATGCACAAATTTATTAATGTATGTATAAAGATAATGTATGGTAAATATCGTGTAATTTAAAGCAAAAATATAGCGCGTATCACATTTTACATTTGCATTATCGAGAAAAATTTTATTTTGAGAAAATTGCATACAAAGTGAAATTTAAATGGCAAAAGTGTATTGTTTATAAACATATAAATGCTAATAACTTCGATAAAAATTATCGGATTTTGATGCGGATTTTTGCATTTGGTACATTTTGATTTGTAGAACAATATAGCATTAAAAACAAAAATTCGATGCTTTGGTCAATTTTTGACGATTTCAACGTACACCGTCCCCTTAAGTTTGCATTTAAAATAATAATTTGAGGTTTATAAAATTTATATCACGAGAAAGATCATAAAAATCCCTTTAAAATAAAATCTTTTTTAATCTTTACCTCAAATTTCTGATTTTTGGTGAATTTTTAAAGATTAATTTTTAGAATTTAATTTATTAAATGCTGATCACGCGATTTCTTTTTCTGGTTCTTTAAATTAATTTATCGTCACGTGCATACAAAGAAGTAGACATTTTTTTTTCTTTCTAATGCGGCAGACGATTGAACATTATCCAAAAAATATTAAAATACAGCAAAACATATGTTCCTCAAACTGTAATATATTAACTGTACTATATTCTTTAGTATGTTCCATTAGATTCAATTTGAATATTTTCTTCTACATTATTTTGTCCATAAAAATAAATGTTACGATTTTTCTATAAATATATTTTTTCGTTTTTTTCTACATCAATTGCATACATTGATCGTTGAATTTATTATAAATATATTTATACACATTTTTGGCATTAATTTTATACATTGACCGTTGTATTTAATTTGAATGTACTCCATAGCGAAGTACGGGTTTTCAGCTAGTAGGTTATATATGACAAACGGATCTGATGCTTCGATACGAAAGTTACTTTTAAGGTTTTTATTGCGAAAGTATTGTTTAAAATTGTAGAATGGCAATATTTGTGTTGAGAAAATTTTCCATCCAATTCTTTGCTAGCTAGAAATGTCTACCTCTCTCTTAGCACATAAACATTCAGATAAACCTGGTTATAAGACGAGTTTTGTTATGCAAAACAAAAATATATGACTATACAGTAATATCGAAGAGGACATTAAACGTCTAAAATTCTTTTATTGCTCCAGTAAATAGACAGACAACGCTGTCATGCATTAATGAAAACTGTTTCCTTGCTTTCCCAGGTAATAAACTCTTTAAAACTTACAAAAATACCTTTAATCTTTAGACTCTTTAATTTTGATATTTTGGGTGTAAATTAATTGCTTCGTGAAATAAGTACACATTTTAGTACTCGAATATACATATTTTTTTTAGTTTTAAAAGTTAGTTATATAATACACTGCTTGACAATTGCTAAGGAACAACTGGTTTTTTCAAACTAGCGTTCCCGACAGCAGACTAATCACTGTAAAATGAAATGCAGAGGGCGTAATAGGGCAGGACCTGTTATCTGTATAAAAGGAAGTGCACGAAAACTCTTTAATCTTTCGAAAGTTCATGCAGTTAGGTGTTTGACGAAAATAGTGCCGTAGGTTGTTGGAAGTTATTTCTGTGAAAATCAGTGTGGTGTGGCTATAATTAAGTGCAAACTGTCTGCAAGACAACATTTGAGTGCGCACCATCGTGGACGAGCAGTCGGACGGCTCGAAGCAGGACAAAGTGTCACTACTGTGGCCAGAGTAATGGGAGTGGCAAAAAGTTAAAAAGGCCGATTTAAAAAGGTCGCTGAAGGTGGAAATGCTATGCGAAAGCATGCTAGTGGTCGTGTATAAAATTTCATGGCATTTTAGCCAACTGTTCTGGTGATATCATGTGCGCAAAGGCATAGCAATGAAAAAAAAACAATTATTACAATTATAAATAATAAAAATATTTCTCTTCAAGCTGGAAAAATTTGAGAATCATATTTATAAAGAAGAAAGATGGATTAATTCACTTTAAATATTTCATATTTCTGAATAAAATTTTTTCGTAACTACTGATGAAAATATGGATATGTTTGTCGAGTCTCTTGTTTGAGGGGCGCCGTTGCACAGTGCAAACGCCTAAATCTAGTGTTGTTTTACTGGCATTCAAGGTATTCCAGTTAAATCATCAGAAAAGTGGTTAGTTCTGCCATCTTTTATCAGTTTAAAGAAGTAAAAACCTTTTTCAACCTTCAATGGGAAAACATTTCAAGATTCTTTAGGTTAAAAATCTGCACCGTGAAAACGGTGGAGGTTGATGTCCCTCAAAGGGTTAAAAGGTACTAAGACACCTTAGATGCTTCAAATTATACACATTCACAGTTATTTCATCCTCTCTCAATTCATCACTAACTGCTGACAGGGAGGAAAACCTGCAATATTAGTGGCATACAGCATGACTCTTCCCCCTCAAAAAAAAACCTGTAGCTATCTCTATGCTTGGAAAAAGGTCGCAGTCTCTTCTCTGCAGCAGTTTGGAATTTTTAAAAGGCATTGTTGTGAATCAAATGAATCGAATGGGTTGAGTGGGTGGAGTTCAACTGGCACTCATCGCTACCACATGACCACTGGAGAACGATGTAAAAATTTGTTGTTTTTTGTTGTGACTGGTCTTGCTAGGTTTGATGTGAATGGAGCACATCTTGGCAGTGCCCTCCAGGTTTCCTTAATTATACTCGGTATTAATTTCAGTCTAATTTTAATTGTTATATGTTTGTTATGTGTGGTGTTAAAATAAAAGTTTAAAACAATCATCAATGACTCTTACTGGTTATTTGGCACTTTACACATTTCATATTTAAGGATAAAATTTTCATTTTATTCAGGCACCACACACATAAAATGTCTCCCATTTATCAAGGTCACATTTTCTGCTATTTTCTTACCTCTGAAAAATAGAGCCATAGGCTTATGCACGCCTGGCTTAGACGTCATTTAAAAGACAATTCCTTCAGCGGAAAACGGAATACGGGTGCATTTTATTTTACCACCATCTGAATAATATCCTATATTGCTTCCCTGTGTGGCTCCCTAGTCTGGTGCCGTGACCCCACTTTCGTCTACGCGATTTTCGTCTGGCAATATGACCCCCGGGTGAAAACCACTGCTTTAGGGCATAAATGTTCCGGACCTTCGGCATATAATTTCACTCTCCTGGCCAACTCAAAGGCACCTCCAGACATTATTTCGTGACAATCATGTATCCTCAATTATGATTTGAAGTCATCATTTACTATTGCCTTTTAGAATTACCTTCAAGTCTAATCAGTGACTAGAGTTAGTAAGGTCAGCTATGCGGCTTGCTGGTAATTTTAACATTTCAGGAATGACGAACAGAACGCTTACAGAATATTTTCCAATCGAACGCATTCCTTTGAGATTCTATATTTTTCTGCTAAATTTTACATTTCATTCACATCTAGACAATTCAACATTTTTTTTTGCTGTCATTTAATCTGAGAGATTGTTTTCAGAGTTTTAAAAAATAGAACTGAGCAAATACGGAATACAGAATAGGGATACGTATTAGAAAAGATTTTCTGGGAAAAAAATAAAGTTATCGAATATTTCTAATTATTCTTAAAAAATTTAAAGAAAATTGCATTGTAATATTTAATTTTTTTTTTTTGGATAGCGTCATCTTTCTTTAAAGTAAAAAGATTCAAGATAGAAAAGATAAGCTGAGCAAAATTTCAAGCTTCTATTTCGAAGAAATGTTTGCGTCAATTTAATTATAATATACTTTCAGTATCCAATAATCATTAGATAATAATTGCGCTATATGTTTAACTAGAACATATAAAACTTTTTTCGAATGCTGCTCAAACCAGAAGAAATGCAAATAACTTTGGAAACTGTAACTTGAATTCAAAATTTAAAGATACCATTTAAACATTTTTATACTAGAAATTTGAATTCTTCATTCGAACAAAAAAGAAAAATATTCGTATACGAACTCTGCCATAAAAAATTTTCATAAGAATTTACGCACATGTATTCCTAATGGTATCACAATTACCTTTCAGTTTTTCAAGAAAAATGCCCTCGATTGCAGATATTTCATTATTTTTCAATGTAGGTTATATGGTACCTTTCGGCTAATAGTACTGTCCTTAAAAACAAGAATCGTGTTGCTCGAAAATATATTTTCTTCTATAATTATCTGCCTCGTAAATTATCACTTTTATCGAGGTTAGACTTCAACATCACACTTCTTTTTCAAAAATAATACGTTGTATGAGTAGAATTACTTAGAGAAAGGAAAGGCATAAAAAATGTAAATGAAAGGGTATGCATTTAATTAAAATGTAGGAAATTCAAATACACAGTACACAGAGCAGGAGACATTATAATTTTTTGTTTTTTGCTTTTATGGTCTACTTGTATGAAATACCAGACAACACATTGCGTCATATTTTAGCCAGTGTTCTTAGATTAGACACTCGGACTAATTATAGTATTGCAGTGAAATGAAGGCTTGGAATAATTTAATTAAATATTTCAGTCCATTCGTGTTATTCCTAATTTGAAAACCGAGGATAATTTTCGTCGCTATTTGCAGGGTGTTGTCGTTTGAACTCAGCGAAGATTGGTGTTCATTTTTATTTATAGTACATTTAGCACTACCCTAAAAAATAATCAGTTATTTGTACTTACTTTTATGTATCAACACTTCGAAGGTCGTGACATTTAATAAAAAATAAAACAGTTTTGAATTAAAAAGGTTCCTTTTTCATCAAATGGAATGCGGACGATTTCGTCTCAATTTATTGATGTAATACGATAAAAGAAAATAGAAACATTTTTTAATTTGCCTGTGTTGTAATTTACTTTTTTTATTTTTTACCGAATCCTGACAAATCATTCATTTGCCTTTTAAAAAGGATCAACAAGCAACATGGAGATTTTCCATAGATTATAGCAAACCGAAAGACATTATTTCATGGTATTAGTGTTGCTGTGTACTAACCCTATTGGATTCACTCACTTCAGTGTTGACCCACGGAGAAAATTCGTCAACTATTGACAGCTACTTAAATTCAGATAATCCAATAATAATTACAAGATAAAAATAACTTTTTTATATACCATGTTGTAAATTTTCTGTTTAATCATATAAACTTGACGATGCTATGTATTAATAAATACTTTTTAAAATTATTTTGATGAATTATCCCATCAACTTGAAAGAAAATGAAGTTAATTGGAAGTTAACTTGCGTTTAACTTTTCGTTCCTGTCCCGGTCGATAAATGGCTACACCAGTCTACAAAACAAAATTAACTGAAAATGATTAAATTCTGCTTAAAGATGGCTAAAAGTATTAAAATAATGCATTGTCATCGTGTTCTGAGCTATTCTAAAAGTTTCAAATGTCTAGCTAGTCGGGAAGTAAGTTAAAAATCGATTGCAAGATTTGTACGGGACAAACACACACACAAACAAACAAACAAGAAAGCGAGTTAATAAAAACATGGTAATAAAAATGCTATTTTCAGATTACCTGAACTTTTCTGCACCTTGCAGGAGGATTAATTTTATAAATTCCTTCCACCAGAGAAATTTACGAGCGTTTAAAACCTAATACACTAGATTTTTTTTCCCGAATAATTTAAATTTAAAAATGTTATTTGCATCTTTTTTATAAAACGAAAAATTCCCCAAGGTGTAAAATTTCTCTCTCTATTACGGAGTACAATTTTCACCCTTAAACGGTGCAGAGGTTTGAGACGAAATAGATGGTATGGTCGGGTCGGATCTGACCCGATCTCTCTTTTAATGAGGCTTTGGGTAGAAATAAGTACAATATAAGCATTTTTGTTATACAATAACATTTATTGACAATATTTTACATGAAATAAAAACCTGTTTGTCTACCAATGAATTGTACAATTGTGTAATAAATTGTACAGTTGTATAGATTCATAAAAAGAAATTCATAGCACAATTATGTTAATATATGTACGGTAAACTTATGTTAAAAAATCTAAGGTTTTTAAATGATTTGCAATGCGCATGGAGCAGCTTGAAAAATGCTAGTATTTTTGAAAAAAAATTTTGAAAAGGCATTTTTGCTAAACAAAGAATCTCTCTGGCGTTTACATAGAATGTTGCTTAGATTAGGTCTAATATGTAATTTATTCTTGTACCTAGTTTTCGAAGTCAGGGAAACAACCTTTCTGAGCACAAAAATGTAAAAAATAACGATACTGACATCTTTTGCCTTCAAAACTGAAATAAAAAATTTAATAATTTCAAGATAAAAAGAACTTTTTATGTACCACGTTTTTAAATTTTCCGTTGAATCATATAAACTTGACAATTCTATGTATTATTAAATACTGTTTTAAAATTTTTTTGATAAATTATCCCGTCAACTTGAAAGAAAATGATCAAATGTGTAATAAAGAGATCAATTATAAGAAAATTTCAAACATTTATTAATTGAATTACATGTATGAGATTTTTTCAAACATTAATACCAGAGCCTACTCGGTTTCCAATTTTTTCTGGAGTGCCAGGTAAACCGCGTGGAGGTCAGGCTTGGCATATTGAGTATGAGAGACTAAGTGTAGTGTAAACTACATATATGACGCGCCATATCGTTACTGACCTAACAAGGGACAAACATATAAACACATTACCCGAATAATTACAACAATATAATAACAAACAATAATGCTTAAGGCAATTTTTTATTACGATAATGTGCGAACGAACACAAACATTAGACAAAGGACAAATGAGTAAACCATGGACAGTTTACTCACACAAAAATGGACTACAGGTTAATGTGATGAATACTAACTTTCCATACAAAACAAAATTAACTGAAAATGAATTCAATCCTGCTTAAAGATGGATGAAAGTATTAAACGAATGCATTGTTATCGTGTTCGGAGCTATTCTAAAAGTTTCAAATGTCTAGCTAGTCGGGAAGTTAGTTAAAAATCGATTGCAAGATTTGTACTGGACAAACAAGAAAGCGAGTTAATAAAAACGTTTTAAAAATATAAAAAAATTGTTGTTTAAATGACTAGTGATCATGAATAACTTTTTTTAACAAAGGCAGTCGTGTTTACTTAAGGGGACAAGGGACGTTCAACTTGGTTTGTTTTAAGTTTTCAACAATAGTACTTAGAATTCACAAATAAGTATTTTATTTAAGAATAAGAACTTTTTATCAAAAAAGTTTTCAAAAATGATAACATTTTTCAAAATGCTCCATGGGCATTACTTTTCGTTTGAATTCTTTCAAATTCCCCATGATTGTTCATTGAATTGTTTTACACAAACCTGTGCATAATTCTTTGAAACCACAAATATATTTCAAATTTGTAGACCATGAAATAAAGCAAAAACGTAAAAAAAAAATCTAAAAAACAACAGCCAAATTTAAAACATAATTACTTATGGCTTTAGATTCATAATCCAAAAGCAATACCGGCCATGCCCGAAGGTATGCGGAAAGTAATGACTGACGACTAGAGGTGCGATGGCTTACAAATTTCAACAATTAAATTACATTTCTTTCATAATTCAAATCAGCAAAGCTCAAAAGCCTCACAGCTCAATACACGAGATAAACTCAAATACATCCAACTACAAAATCATATATATACAATTGCTACAATTGTATTGCTACAATTGTATAGATTCATAAAAAGAAATTCATAGCACAGTTATATTAATATATGTACGGTAAACATATGTTAAAAAATCTAAGGTTTTTAAATGATTTGCAATGCGCATGGAGCACTTTGAAAAATGCTAGTATTTTTTAAAAAAATTTTGAAAAGGCATTTTTACACCAAAAAATCCTTATTCTGGATTCTAAGGGTTTTAAATGTAGTAAATCAAGAATACAAATTATTCTCATTTTGTATATAGAGTTAAAAATTGAAAATTTAAAAAATTCGAAGCTTAAGGTCCCTTGTTCCCTTAAACTGCAAACGCTCCAACACCTGTTGCAAGACTGGCTGGTAGGGTTTCTTGTCAACTTTATCTCTTGCAATGAGAGGGGAGAGTACGGGAGGGGGATGACACACCGTTGGGTCGGATCCGACCCCTACCGTACCGTTTGAGGTTTTAAAAAATCCATAAATCCATGTCGGCAATCCTTGGACAAATTTTCTCCATAGGTTAACATTGAGGTGAGCTAATCCAATAGGGTTAGTACACAACAGCCTTACAATTATGTAAATAGACTTCCCCAGGCTATATTTTAACAAAACTTGGCTTCAAGCCGATCTCACCTGAAGCAAAATGGATTCTTGTTTGTAGCAGACTCTTACAAATATTTAGTATTTACACGTATTTGTCTCTATTGGAATTTGCTTTTACTCTCTAGAATTCCAAATAAGGTTGAATTGTAAGAGATATATTCTCTCGTAATCACGTAAAGCTATGTCCTAAAATCTACTCTCTATGTATTTCATAACTGTGCACTCACGCAAAACTTTATACTTCACTCGCTTAAAAAATTAAAAAAAGTTTAGACGATCTCAATTTCACATGCAAGATGTGTCTATAAGAATTGTTCAGAAATATCCAGAAAAGTGTCCTCTTTAAATAATTAACCGATAACCGACTAATCATAACAAGTTAAAACAATTAATACAACCGACATAAAACTTGAACCAATTACGACAAAACGGTCTATCATTTTGCAGAAAAGAATAGATCACAGAAAAAAAAGCGATTTTAAAATTTTACATAAAAGATATGCCATTCTTAAATATAGGGTTATCGAAAATGGTTGGACACATTTCATATTATATTTAATGAAATAATTACAATACAAACAATTCTTTCGTTGTGTAATGTACAGAATTTAATAGAATTTTACTTTAATGAGTTTCAATATGAGCACCGTTGGTTGCTCTACACATATCAAGTCGATAATCAATCTCTAACCAGGTGTTACGGAACATGTCTGGCGTCACTGTGGCAATTGCATCGACAATTATCTCCCGTAAATGTGTCGAGTCCCGTACCTTTACGCTGTAAACAATGTTCTTGACGTAACCCCAGATTTGTATTCCGCTAACCACAACACATATTGAGCTCTCTCCTGAACGGTCGACATTGCACTGACGGAAAGCCGAAGGAAGACCTCTTCCACGTTGCATCGCTTCTGCTCAACGTTCCATGTCACGGTTGCGTACCGGTTACATTTAGAAATCTTGGACACTTGCCAAGTTGTTTGAAGAGAATATTATTGCGTTTGCTCAATTTATTTTAGAATTAAGAGCTTTCCAAATGTGTTCCACCTTTTTTGATGACCCTGTATAATAATTGTAAAAATATAAAAATAGATGCAGAACGGATGGTAAAACATGAAAAACGAAAAGAAAATTGATTTTGAGTTTAATATGAAAATCGAACTCACTCCACGGGAAAGAAAACAATATGAAACTCGCTTGAATTCTTCAAAATACTCAGAAATCAGAAAATTTAAAACCTCGAAATAGCGTGTTTATTATTGAATAATTATACACTTACACATTTATTACCATGTTTTTATTAACTCGCTTTCTTGTTTGTGTGTGTGTTTGTCCAGTACAAATCTTGCAATCGATTTTTAACCAACTTCCAGACTAGCTAGACATTTGAAACTTTTAGAATAGCTCAGAACACTATATCAATGCATTATTTTAATACCTTTAGTCAACTTTAAGCAGGATTGAATTCATTTTCAGTCAAATTTGTTTTGTAGACTGGTGCAGCCATCTATCGAACGGGACGGGAACGAAAAGTTAAACGCAAGTTAACTTCCAAGTAACTTTATTTTCTTTCAAGTTGTTGGGATAATTCATCAAAAAAATTTTAGAAAAGTATTTATTAATACATAGAACTGTCAAGTTTATATGATTCAACAGAAAATTTTAAAACATGGTATATAAAAAGTTATTTTTATCCTGAAATTATATTACTGTCTTCAAAATATTCCAAACAACAATTAAATGGTAAATTACTTTAGCCGTCTTCCTTAAATTAAAAATATTATGACAGTTTTATCCAGAAACCTGTCATACGATCAAAAAGCGTCCACTTTTCGAATCCTGATCGGAAAATTTAATAACATATTGGGAACACATAAGGACACGTGATTGTAATGTTAAAAAGGTCTAAAATTTCATCAGAGGTAATATAATTTGGAAATAGTGTGTGTGTGCCGGGGGGGGACCACGAACAAATGAGTTGTTGGAAAGAGAACACAGAAATATCATGTTTGCGTAAAAGGAAAGTTCGTGATACGAATGTGATTGGAACTCTTTTGCTAGAAAAAAAAATGTGTAACTAGAGACTGTTTAAAACGCATGTAAAAGCAACACTGAGAGAGGTAAAAAAAGTATTTTAAAACCTTTAAATGGGTTTCTAGCTTTAGTAAACATTTCGAAATGTAAGTTCTGGAAGTGCATGACATTAACTGAATATGATTTGAATTGCTTTTAAAGTAGTTTTCTTTTGACAAACATTTTGTTTTGCTTAATACATTTTTTTCATTGTGTTGATGAAACATAATTACAAAATAAAAAGAACTGTTTATATACCGCGTTTTTTTAAATTTTCTGTTGAATCATATAAACTTGACAATTCTATGTATTAATAAATACTTTTTAAAAATATTTTTGATGAATTATCCCATCAACTTGAAAGAAAATGATCAAATGAGTAATTAAGAAAGAAATTACTATAAGAAATTTCCAAATGACAAAATTAACTGAAAATGAATTCAATCCTGCTTAAAGATGGCTAAAAGCATTAAAAGAATGCATTGTCATCGTGTTCCGAGCTATTCTAAAAGTTTTTTCCGAGCTATTCAAATGTCCAGCTAGTCGGGAAGTTAGTTAAAAATCGATTGCAAGATTTGTACTGGACAAACACACAGACAAGAAAGCGAGTTAATAAAAACATGGTAAAATTTTTATATTAACTGGAAGTGTATAGAAAATATTTCATTGTGTGAGTTTAATGCTATTGTATTTTATTTGCTTTTAATTTAGAAACTTGATTTAACTTACATTTATAATTTTGAAACAAGTAGG
Source organism: Dolomedes plantarius (assembly GCA_907164885.2). Classification (NCBI taxonomy): domain Eukaryota; kingdom Metazoa; phylum Arthropoda; class Arachnida; order Araneae; family Dolomedidae; genus Dolomedes; species Dolomedes plantarius. The sequence goes on along the minus strand of OU015493.1, from coordinate 47,556,969 downwards.
GCATAACATTTACTTATCTGAAAGTACATTAAAAATCTATAAAAGGAGTCCCGGACTCAAAATTATCAAATAAGAACATTTAAAAGAAATTTGCTTGCAATAAGATCAAATTAAAATCGATTACATGTCTATACGGAGACGAAAATAAACTCCAGAATATTTTTTAACACTTATGGGAAGATAATTTTGCACAGCCTAATCTGCACGCCGTGGGCTGTTCTTGGCGATTTCTTAAAGTACACAAACCACTAGGAAAAGTTTCCTAATATTTGAAGTTGTCGAAATTAATTTTTGTTTACTGTCTACTATCAGATTACTGTCTACTATCAGCTTTTCAGTTTACTGGTATCAGATACTTATCAGATAAAACATTGTGAAATAAGCTCTCAACTTCAATAACGAAATAAATAAATAATTGGCGTTACGTCACACATAAAAAGTTGTTTAAACCAAGTGAAATATTTCTGAATCTGAGAAAACGCCCTTACGAAGTTAAAACGAAAATAGCTGGCCGCAGATATACGTTATAAAAATAAACACTGAATATTCAGACTCCCACATATTAAAGATATCCGAGCTCAAAAAGTTTAAAACAAAACCAAGTAACACAAACAGCATGTCTCTACGATGGTTACATAACGATATGCAACATTTTTTCGTAATCCTGTCTCTGTGTACCCGGAGCTACATTTTATACGTCAATTTTGTTTACTTTGGACAAGTATTTTCCATGATTTGCCTACCATAAAAGATGCATAATATTCCTTGCAATGTATCATATTTAAAATGTGTTCAGAGGTCCTTTGATCTATTTTTATCGAACTCTTTTCAGGATTTTTGATGTAGAAATTGTTTTGGCGTATACTTTAGCCACCATATTGATCGCTAGAGGGGTAAAGAAGAGTTTGCTTAAATGTCTCTTTACAAGCATTTTATGCATTATATACTTGTTTTTCTGTAAAAATTATTTTTTAAAACCAAAATTGAGTCAACTTTTTACTGTTTCTCTCTCCCTCCGTGTCTCTCTCTCTCTCTCTCTCTCTCTCTCTCTCTATATATATATATATATATATATATATATATATATATATATATATATATATATATATATATATATATATATATATATATGAAAAAATAATTTTATTTAGTCTCTTCTAACGAAACTACCGCGGGTTTTAATGTAGGATCACTTATCGTTGCTTACCTCTTTTGTATGTATAAATGTATGTATGTGTTATGTATATACTATATACAGCCGAATTCGGTTAATCGGACCACATCGGAACGCGATCATTTTGGTCTTAATAACACGCTGGTCCGATTAAACGAACATAAATTATGTTACAAGACAAGATTCGGTCCGAATAAACGGCTGGTTGGTTCGATTAACAGGTGGTTCAATTAACTGGAATCGACAGTATCTATATATATGCGCGTATGCATATATATATATATACACGTCAAAATTTTGACGAATTTTGGTACTTTTCTGTTTAATGCTTGCCCAAGCGATACAGACTGGGTTTGGCGCGTTGCCAAAATTATAACTCGCAACGACGGACGGTTTCTAGCGTCTGAAATTTTGCTTTCCGGAGGACAGTTTTGGAGGACCGTAATCCTACATTAAAGTCTTTTTATGCGTTTTTCAGGAACTATGTGTACAATCTAGACCCAATACGAAAAACTCTAGAGCACTTGAATTACAAATTTATTAGTGGTGTCGCATAATTGCATAATTTTAGAATTTTCTCTAAATCTGTCATTGATATAAATTCTGTTTACACTATTTATAATATCTAATATATTTCTATAATATATTACCAAGCATTATTTATGTGCGAACGCCGTACGTCCTGTCATCAAAGATTATATAAATTGCGGCAATTACTCAAATATTTAAAACGTGCTTTTCAATAACAACGGTAAGGTGTAAATTCCCTCCCATTCATTGTCTACCGCTGTCATAATTGCAAAGTAAACTCTTCACCTACAATGCGTGTTCGGAATTCATTAAAAGTCACGTAAAATGCAATTTGTTTGACTACAGTGGTTGTGGAAAGCGAATACAATAACTTCAAATGATATCTGATATGGATATTATCCCGTACGAGCACAACATTTCAACTGGATTTTAACTCCCATGGAAATTAGGCAGGTAGATAGATGCTTTAAATGCAACCATATGGGCGAGAGGAATATCCTATTTAATTTATTGTGAAGAAGTGCAGAAGGGATTCGATGCATCGCGTTGGACCTCTAATATATTATTTTAAGATAATAGATGTACCTTATGCTACCCCCGCTTTAGAATGAGATGTGAGTCATTCTCGCATTTTGTTATCTGTTAGTTCATTATTTGACCTGAGAAGTAGTATAAAACATCACTAAAAGGGTTTTATCGGTAAATTTATCGTGTTTCAAAAAACAGTCTTAGACACACACACACGCACACCAAAAAAAAAATTGTGCCGTCGGGGGACGCCCGACGTTATTTTTTTCAACTCTAAACGTGATTTAATATGTAGATTTCTATTGCTTATATTAGTGTATTTTTGTCACGCCAAAGAGCGCAGCCCTCTTTTTTTCAACCAACTCTCTCTCTCTCTCTCTCCATCTCTCTTTTATTATATCATTGCCAGGTAACCAATATGCCCTAGTGTTTGGTACATGTACAATAGACATCATTATACAAATACCAATGTATTGTTTAATTTCTAAATTCATTACATTGACACACTTTTCTGGGTTTTTTTGCACAATGAATAAATTTGTTTCTTGAACTATATGCTCAATCAAATCTTCTGTAAAAAGATAACTAAAAAAAATTTAGAGGTGTGTTTAAATTCACAATTTCAGCAGCGAGATTCTCGTCACCTCGGAATAAAATTTGATCATCATTTAGAAGTAAATTAGTTTTCTTCCAGTTGATTGCAGGCTTTGTTCTCCCTGTATTATTTCTATTAGTTTTTGGCATGTTCTCACCATTAGGCAGATCAAGAATATCGCTATTATCAAGTAATGATGCCTCATCTTCCGAATCACTACTACCATTAAAAATTTCATCACAAACTTTGTTTATAATTAGGATCACCTGTGCTGCCATCGCTTTCTGAATCAGATCCATCTTCACTATGATCACTCCACGATCTGTTCATAAGTTCCTCAATTTCTCTCTGTGTTAAAAACTTTCTTCCTGCCATTTCCTTAAAAAAATGGCGCAAGCACACCATGTATCATTTTTGATACATAAAATTGAAATCATACTTGAATTTTTTATAAAGATTAAAGTATTTTATCAATAATTATAAAAGCTACGTACCTCTAAAATATATTTATAAAACTTTCAAAGATGTAAGCTGACTTTAAAATACTGAAAATATAACAAATACTAAGGCAGGTCTGGTATGAATTGAATGGCTATCTTTTACTGAGATCGCAGTTGTATTCCTGCTGCCATCTATCCTACGAAAATGTAACTAACAGTGATTAAAAGCTTTACTATGATGTTTCAAAATTAATACAAGGTGCACAAGTGAATATAAAATATTGCTTTTGAATATAAAGGAGAAAATAACTTATGTATCAAAGTTGATACAGTGTGGGGTTTTAAATCTGCCCGTAGCGGTTGTGCGGGGATTTGAACCAGGGACCTCGTGCTCCGTAGAGCGATAGTCCGATACTCCGTAGTCCGATGCGAGAACCGTTCAGCCACAGAGTCCTTGAGAGAAAGCTCTTATGAAGGGGACATAACGCTTTTTCGTTCCGTGACGATTCCTGCCGGTTCACTCTACTGTAAGCCGCGTGAAAGAACTTCGTTCCAAAAACAAAATAAATAAAAAAACCAGCTACGCTCCAAGAAGGGGTTAATGCATATTGGACACAAATTGATATGCATACGGGTTTCGACAGGAAATGCAAAACTTCAAAAAATTGCGGCCAGTGAATGAACATATGACGTTGCAGCGCATCTTTACTGTTGTTCAGAGCAACTGGCAGGATATTAAAGAGGTGAAATTTCGATTCGAGGTCGTACATTCATTGCAAATTTTATTCCGTGTACTCAGGTAGACACTAACTATGCCTCGCATACAGGTGCGCGAACAATATGCGCATATATCAGAGAGAGTACGTGTAGTTGGGCTCAAAGAAGCCGGTTGGTTTAATCGGCGAATCGCTCTACATTTAGATAGGAGCGATACCACTATTAGATGATGTTGGTAGGAATGGGTGAACCATGGCCGAACACGGCGTCAAAAAGGAAGCGGTCGGCCTAGAGAAACGACAGAACGTGAGGACCGAGAAATCGTCAGAGCGGCCCTCACAGCCCCACATTCATCATTATCATCGATCGTACGTGTAACTGGGGCTGCAGTGACCGCAAGGACCATTTATAGGCGGCTCAGAGAAAGGGGGCTAAGCTCACGTCGCTCCTTGCGCCGACTACCATTGACCTCTGTACACGGACAAATCTGTTTGCAGTCGTGCCGGGCACATTCGATCTGGAATGTCACTGACTGCAGTAGAATTGTCTTCAGTCATGAGTCCAACTTTGAACTGAGCCCCGATGACCAGCGAATACGTGTCTGGAGACCCCCCGACAAGGGTGGTATACCAACCTGACTGTCTTCCGTATACGGGCCGAGAACCAAGAGTGATTGTCTGGGGTGCCATTTCTTTTCATAGCAGGACCCCTTTGGTTTACACCCGCAGCACCCTTACAGGACAGCGGTACGTCGACGATATTGTACGCTCCGTTGTGTTGACCTTCATATTACGCCATCCTGGGCTTACATATCAGTAAGATAATGCCCGCCCGCACACGGCGAGAGTTTGTACTGCTTGTCTTCGTGCTTGCCCAACCCTACCTTGGCCAGCAAGGTCACCGGATCTCTCCCCCTTCTAGCACGTTTGGAGAATTATGGGCAGGACCCTCCAAACAACTCGGGATTTTGACTATCTAACGCGCCTATTGGACAGAATTTGCCACGATATCCCGCAGGGTGACATCTGCCAACTCTATCAATCAATACCAAGTCGAATAACCGCTTGCGTAAGGACCAGAGGTGAACCAGCGCGTTATGGACTTTTTCACTCTGTAAAAGACTTTCTCTTGAATAAATCATCGATTTTTTCTCAAATTGTTATCATTTATTCCTTCTTGGTACATCTTTTTTTTTTGTCTAAGAGTGTATATATATTTTTTAATTCAACAATTTGTCACTGGAATCCATTCTCTCCCGACACTAGTTGGTGAAATGACTGTATGTTTACTACAGTTCTACAGTTTACAATGACTATATGTTTACTACTCTCTCATTGGTCATCTAAGCATCGATAGTAGACCCTCCAATCTACTGCCCTCCAAGATGCTTATTCACTTTTTTTATCTAATATGAACTCACGGATTATCAGCGCACCAATCACTTTTCTCCTTTTCTCTACTCTATGTCTATTGGTTCCCCTCTGCTTATCATCGGAAAGTCTGCAATAGAGGGCGTGCCTCATTAATTGCAGTTGAGACCCATTTTCCTAACAGAGAGGGGTCGTTTTTTTCTTCATTTGTTGTCATATACTTAATGAGGTGGTATGCTGATGAATTAGCTAATCAAAACATATTCTGAATCATTTATTTTTACTACTATGCGAAACGAGCGAGCCAAGCGATTCACCGCTAGAGGGCGCACATGCGAACGTGACGCGGACAGACGGTTGCCAGCACAGGGAAAGGACCCGGCAGTTTTGACGGGACTCTCGCAGAGGAGAGGTGGAGTTCGACTCGGGTTTTTTTCGCGGAGGAAAAACGGATGAGTTCTACTGGCGCCCTCTGTCGGAGACGGGCAGTTCGATTTGTGGGCTCGCGGGGAGACGCAAGTGAAGTGAAAGGCAACGTGCACGAGCATGGGCAGACAGGGTCCAGTGATTTGACAGCAACGACGAGAAGGTGTCTAATGTCACACAGACTATCTAGTGTGTGTGTGTGTATGAGAGTATGTGAATAAATATGACAGTAGTGAAATAACGAATTCACAGTTAAAGTTTAAATTCATTTTGTACTGTTTCTGTCTTATATAATAATATTTTCTTATTGATCCATTTTAGAAGGAAATTTTGAAATATTAACAAATTCAAGTGTTTTAAATTTCATAAATTCTTTCACTTAAGCCACGTTACAAATTTATTTTTCAGTTTCAATATCTATACAGTGGAACCTCGCTTAACAAGCACCTCGCATAACGAGTATTTCGCATAACGAGCAAAATAAATCGAAAAAAAATGGCTCGCTTAACGAGCAACATTTTGCATAACGAGTGATGTGGAAGGAAGTCCCCTCTTCACGTCACCAGGATCATCAATGTCCGAAAAATAAATATTTAAGGGTCATGGATGGTTCGAGAAGCAAATATCATGGGACTGGAGGATAACAATGATATTGAGGAGCGTGTGGAAGAGCACAGCCAAGAGCTGACCACCGAAGAGCCAATAGAATAGCAGTGTCTTTCACAGCAAGCAGTTGTAGAGAAGAGTTTGTCAGTGGAGAAGGACGAAGAAACAGCAAAGCCACAATCATCTGCCGCCATAAAAGAAATGATGAAAGCATGGGAAACTGTTGCATCGTAAGTTACAAAGCATCACCCTGATAAGACGGTGGCTATGTGCGCTATAAATGTATTCAATGACAATGCGGTGACACATTTTAAGGAAATTTAGAAGCGCCGAGGAAAACAAATGTCGCTAGATAGCTTTCTAGTAAAAAAAATTAGATATGTGTCATAAATTCGTAAAAAATAAACATCATATGGATGATTTTGCTCCTTAAGAATTTATGTATAAGTAATTTTCTTTAAATAATAAACGTTACATCTAAAAAATTTTGAGTATTTTTTGGCATGCAACGCATTATCGTATTTTACATTAATTTATATGGGAAAAATTGTTTCACTTAACGAGTGTTTCGCATTACGAGTAAAACTCTAGAACGAATTATGTTCGTTATGCGAGGTTCCACTGCATATTTAAGTTGCTAAGCCGACTTTTTGGGCAGTCCGTGAGAGAAAACTACTTCATAAATTTACTTCATTTTGGTCTTAAACGAAAGATTGTAATCTGTAGATTTGTCAAATTTGGTTTTTGTAACTGCAATTTTTGTTACTGAGCTATAATTTACAATTAAAATTTGATTTCTGCGCATGCTCAGTGACATGTTTCAATGCCGAGGAGTCTCTCTAGATCTCTCTCTGCCATTTTTATTTTTATGATAATTATGTTTGTGAAATATAAGATTAAACCTGATGGAAATTGTTTATTTCGCGTTATATTATTTAATTAGTAATTGTTTAATTAGCGATAATTTACAATTAAAAATTTGCTTTCTGCGCATGCTCAGTGACATTTTTAAATCTGGCTTTAGATACTCACTAAGCACGAAGCCGCGCAAACATATTAATTTGTTACAGCGCATTATTATGATTTTGGTAATGATGTGTTAAGTATAATTTGTGTATTAGTGCATTTATTTACTATCTAGCCGTCATGTTTTGACGGACACCAACTAGTAAAATTTTAAGAAAAATAAAGCCAGATTAATATTTATCTTAGAAAGCAATAAATCATTCAGATAGCCTTTAAGAATACACAACATAAATCAACATAAATATTTTAACCTTTCTGATCTCACATTTGCTCGGGGCAACCTACAACGGTTTACACCTTAAGCGTCCCAAACTAATTAAGTTATGGTTTCCACAGAGAATTTGGTGCAATATTGTAAAAGACTCTTACTTAACGTTGGAAATTTCCTCAGTTAAAACGGGGTTATTACTGTCTAAAAAGCGAAAACTTTCTTTCAAATGTCAAAGGAGAATTTCAACGTGTCATGTAATCTTCATTCATACGAGTTTCAACAACAGTTAATTAAATTATAAATTCATAGCATATTCTTGCAGAGGAAATTAAAATTTTGAGAGTTTTCCCAAATTAAGTTGTACAAATCGCCACGTAATTACATGTGCCGTAGGTGGAATGTCTGCGAGAAGTTAAGAAAAACAAAGTTTAAATGTTATCAAAGTAGGAAATGCTCCTAATTTAAAGTTTTCTAACACTTTTGTAAATAATGCTACTTTACTTAGAATGAAACAAAAAGTAGGTTCAACTTACTTCATAAATAAGTTTCTTTGAAAATTGTAAGAAGTAAAAATTACTTTCAAAGCCTAAAGAAATCAATTTTCAATACGTATAATTGTTTTTATCTTTATAAATATTACATAAGTAGTATAATTTTTCAGGAGGCTATTCGCAGGTTAAATATTCTTAGACAGTCACATAATTGATAGCTTAAGGAACTTTTTTTGGGGTAATTTTTTTTTACTAACCATTCCACAGTTTTTACAGGTATCTATTAATGCTATATTTATTTTAATATTTATCCAGAATTTTTCATCTAACTGTAACTGCACTTCTATATTGCTAATAATTTGTAATCTATATTAATGTCTTTACTGAGTCTAGTGTAAAAAGACCTAAGGGATATTTCTCACTCTCTCTTACTTTGTACCCGTTATCAGTTTTCAACTGGTACATCCTTTTAGTCCTATACGTCGCTAAAGGATGCTTCATACATATTCATTGCATTTTTTCGTGCATTCATCACCTCATTCTCAGAGTACTTTGTTCAGAAATATATACTTTCCGTTCACACCTGACAAAGAAATAATACTCACAAACCTACAGTTTTTGCATCTACTCAGATTTCCAGTTAAACAATCTTTCAATTATGCTAATATTGCAATAGTATGGAATAAGAGGAGTTAGTTTTATAGGTGACTTAATATTCTAGTATAGCACCGAAAAAATCTATGCCAATTGACTATTTTATATAATATACCTGTTCGTTATTAGACGACTTCTTCTAAAAATATTAATATTTCTATACCCTACTTGTAATCAATACTTAGAAATATTATATTTAATATAAAATATAGCAGCAGCTTAAAATGGACAAGTACGCAGTTTATGGTGTAATTCATTTTGGATACACAATTGGTGAAGCCCTTCGTTGTCATTAGTAATCTGTTTAAAGAACACGCCACCAGCTTTAGGTAAAGTCTTGTAGACAATACCCAAACATTACGCATTACTGGCGAACTTTACAATTTACATTTGGCAAGGCAAATTAGGCAATTTATGTACCTAGAAAGATATTAGTCACTAAACCTCCTATTGATAGAATGTATTGTGTAGAAACGGAATCTTCGAAAGTCAGAAGTTAAAATTTTTTGGATAACTGACGAATCTGAGAGAGAGAAACAGAACTATAGCTTCATGCCATGACAAACACCGGCCACAAGACCAAGCCTATCAGAAAATAGTACTTCAAGTTACAAATAAAAATTCCCAAAACTTTTCAAATCTGCAAATAAAAAATCGCATGTTTCCATACAATTAACATCACAAGGTTAAAAAGAACCTCAAGGAAATGTTCAGTTTTGTACAGCCATAAAATGCTGACAAACTAGCTGAAACACAAGCAATTTCTAAACTCAAACACAAGTAATTTTTAAAGAGGAAGTCCAAGAGAAGCATCTGTAAGCTTCATTGAAAGCCATACGGCATAGAAGCCCTTCATATTCTGGATAGTATTAATGCATCCTTGTGAGCTTGTGGCGCTTTCATGGGTCAACAATGTTGGAAAACCAAGTTCAATGCCGCTTTGAGGAAGCAACTTTGTCGAGCAAGATTCAACAGAATCAGTCATACACAAGGACATGATGCCAGATGGGACATTGGGAGTATTATCTAAATGAAAATGAAGTGAATTTTCTAATTGGGAATTTTATGTGTATGATGTCTCTAAAGATGCGACCTCAAAAAATATGAACAATTGCATCGCAAAAGAACTATCACTGCAAATTAAATTATTATACTAAGTTGCTCAAATATAATTTTTCGGATAAATTAATTTTACACACGGCGGAAAATCTGTCTTCTTTAGCTGGTTAAAGTCATGTTTTTATTGCAATAAAAACAACAAGATCAGTGCATAGTACGTAACTAACTAACTAACTAACTCACACACACACACACACCCCAAAAAAAAACCGGGATGAATAGCAAAGACCTTCAATTCTAATGTACCGTTTTGATTGTTGAAGCCCATTAAAATTATATAAATGCCAAAATGCATAAAGTCCCTCTGCTGGGCGGAGTTAATTGCAAATACATGTACACTATCATAAATCCATTTGAAAAAATAGCATCAGAAGAATTTTGCATTTGAAATACCTTTCCCTCAAGCGTATTCATTGGTTACGCCCTGATATACATAACATAGCAGGACCGAACGCATAAGAAGTCTAAGGTCGCCTGTATAGATGAAGGTCTATATATTTAGAATGTGGATGATTCGATAGAAATAATTAACGAAGATAAAAAAGTTATTTTAATATAATTCTGTTTCGCAAACTTTCTGCGAATACTTGTATTTTGGATAAGTATAAACTAGTTTCACCTCTAAACGCCATTCAACTAAACTTGAGGTCTGTCATTTCCTCAATTAAGGTTTTCCTGAATTTAAATATTTAGGGTTGGACACTAAATGTTGATAACGTATCTTTTATTTTAAGGGATAAATTGATAATATTTCTCACATTTATTCGTCATTAATAGCGTTGTAAAGATATCAAAAGATAGTGTATAATTTATGCCATCATTTCTTCTTAATTTAATGAAGTCTCTCAGCAAACAAACTGCGAAAATTAGTGTGGATAAGTTCTGTTTAAAAAAAAACAACTTCAAAAATATTTTTGTTTTCAGTAATTGATTCGTTTTTAGTTAAGTAAAAAATAATTCGCGTTCAACTCTGAATGCTTGTAGGCTATTTCATTTACGCTAAACTTGTGCCTTGTTCAGTATATTAATTCAGATACCGGATGAGTCAGGATGTTTCTTTTGGAATGTACAAGGTGCGACCATTAATTTCCAGGACTGATCTAGGAACTCCAGAAAATACTACATGAAATACATACCCATTTAATATGTTTCGAAGTAACTCCCACTTGCCGTAATGCACTATTGTACTCGGCTGTATAAGTTTCGGAAACAACTTTTAATGTCCTCTTTCAGAAATGTCCTCTTTCTTTAATGTGAATGTCACCGTCTTCTTGATGACTTCGACATCCTCAGATTTTGTTTCCTTTGGCAAATTGGCCCAACATGAGGTCGTGGAGATGCAGCATCCTTCATACTCTCCAAACTTAAAACGGGCAGATTTTTCTTGTTTCCAAAACTGAAAGATTTGCTGAAAGGATCAAGATTTGAGGATGTCGAAGCCATCAAGAAAACGGTGACGTCAACATTAAAGAGCATTCCGAAAGATAACTTTAAAAGTTGTTTCCGAAGCTTATAAAGCCGACCACATACGTGCATTACGGTAGGTGGGAGTTACTTCGAAACATATTAAATGGGTATGTATTTCATGCAATATTTTCTGGAGCTATTAGACCAGTCCTGGAAATTAATGGCCGCACCTTGTGCATTCCAATAGGTAGTAAAAATGAACGAAGTAATTTTACAGAAATACGCTTTATTTACGAAAAATATATATATAAACTAGTTTGTTTCCACTAGGTTTTGAAAATGACATCGATGTTGTAATACTCGTTATTTGAAATGCACTGCTGAAGCTATTCTCTAAAGATTTCCACCACTCTTTTGGTCATCTCAGGTGGAATGGCGGCAACTTCCTCTCGAATAGTGGAATTGTTGCACATCTTCAGGTGTTCTAATTCTCCGAGCACAACCACTTGGTTTCCTTGGTGATGCAGCTCCACTTGCTTTCACGTTTCAAATCCATCGCAGGATTGTATTCCGATAAGGAACAACAGGCTGGATATAGCCCGAAATGCGTTTTGAATTCTTTCGGTCTTGCACTTGCAGGATCATTCCTCTTAAAGAACACCTCGATAATGAAACCTCGATGGTCACCGGACCAACTCATGGTGTCTGCTGACAACTAGAAATCCGCCTTAACTGTTGCCACCTCCCCCACCACCATACCTTACCAGTGACCTTCAGAAAGGTGAGAGTGCATTCTGTATCACCCTATATAATATGACTTGCACTGATATTATTTATTTCAGGTACTAATAATTTGGCATTTTTATATGATTCGTCGATTTTCGTTTCCATAACCTTTGATTTTAATTAAATATTCTTTACAGGTTTATACCAAAGTCATTCAAATGCAATCGAGCAAATAAATATCGGAACTATTTAAGCACTCGTAGCTCCTGACATTTCTTGACAGATGCTAAGGAACTGTCTAATATAACGTCCTAGTGACGATTTTACCCTCCTTTTTTTTCACTTTCAAGTACCCTAACACTAGTCGCAGTTAACTGCTGTTTAATGAACTCTAATGACAGAGTGATTAAATTCGAATTTAAAACTCATGTCACCTAATCGCACACGCAGTTAGTTTTCATAGGATGGTCACGAGGACAAATATTTTGCTATATATGCTTGTGGAATATATTTAAACCTGGTAATAAAATAGCGATTAGAAAATTTCAAATCATTTACATACACTGCATTATTTTCTACGGTTTTAGGAAAATGTGTCTTAAAATGTATTGTTCCAATAACTGATAAAATACGCATTAACAATTGATAGCGCAGTGCATGCAATTTTCATGTATTTGTAACTAAAAGCTTATTTCGGTATTATCATTGCAAAGTAACTGTAAAGAATATTAATAAAAATGCTAACATACATTCAATATGATTAAATGAATTAGGTTTTGAAAATTTTCTGGAAGTTTAAAATGTTACTTTAATATAGTAAATATATTAGTTAAAGGATGATATTTCTGTGTTACTTCGGTATACAATTACTATGTTGATGCGAAATTGTCAATGTATGTAGAATATCCCTATCATTTGTCTGGTACTTTTCGAACATAAACAGTAGGATGGTTGTTTTCCTGAATGCTTTCTGTTTACGACAAATATTAGTCTACGCTAAATATATTTTGGATGTCCTGGAAATCTGCATTTGACATAAAATTTTAATCTTACCTTATACATATTACATTGTATATATATTTTATCGAAATACTTTGAACGTATATATATGAAAATATATGTATGTTATCTTTAAAATTTATGTCACTGGTATTATTAATATTCATATACTTCTTCTTTTAGTTTACTGTTTCAATGTTATTATATGTTTCTTTTCCCATAGGAGAGTGCTACATGTCACACAGAAGGTGTTTGTATTGAAATCCACTTCTTACGCTTGTTATTCTATTGAATTACATTGGTACGGTTGTTATCCATAGTTTTTTTTATTTATTTAAAAAAAAACATTCAGATCTATTGCGTGCATCACTACATAAATTGCATTTTTCATTCAGTTACGCTTTTCGTTTCCTTATTTAATATCCTATCTGTGATATATATATATATATATATATATATATATATATATATATATATATATATATATATATATATATATATATATATATATATATATACAAAGAAATAACTGGTGTTCCCGACTTCAAAGGTGTTAGAAAATTTATTCGTCAGAAAAACTGACGAAAAATTTAAAATATTGGCAGCCTATTATCCAAAGTATCAATATTAAACAGATCGACCAATATGCTAATATATTTCTATGGACTTGGATTAAAATTGTATCAGAAAGAGAGCAAGGACTTCAAGAAATTTACTGCATACTCACTGTTCAAACGAATATGCTTCAAAGTAACTTTTAATGTTGCTTTTCAATATGATTTTTAATGGTGCATGATGTATAATATTGTACTACCCACTTTTTTTCCCACCTACACAAAAATGTATCTATCACATTGTTTGCGATAACGTTTCCGTTTACACTTTAGCTCGTGTCTTTTTAATTACAATGCAACGGTCTCGGTGGTCCAGTTGACAAAGGAGCCGAGCCAGTGATCTGAACGTCTCTGGTTCGATGCCAGTCGTGCCAGATTCACCGCTGTTACGCTAATGGCGGCTGGTGCACGTAAAACTTGTCGTGGCTGCAATGTCCTCCAAGTTCTCAGAATTTATCTCTGGAAGTGTGGGGTCAAGTGTACCGGTCTCATCACTTGACTCGGTTCAAAATTATGGGGCCAGTCCTTTAGCCAAGTTGAACTCCGACCCTTGTGGTACTATTCAAAACCGGAGCCGAACCATTTTAACAGATAGCCTTTATGGACTTGATCTGATATACCGTCGGTCAAAGGACATAAGCCACAACAATAAGAAATACAATGCAAATAGTTTTTCTCGTCTACTGTACTGTTTATATTAGAAAAGTCGAGACTATAATTCTACTATACAATTATTTTTTCATCTACAGAAAAATACATATTATTGTAATAAAGTTTAACTATACTTTTTAGCTCGTATTTTTAAATAGAAATAAGCAGTTTTTTGGTCTACTCCTCTACATTAATTAGAATAAGCGAGAAAAATTGCACATTACATATCTGTTCTGTATAGCGAAGGAAGTATTGGGATTGGATCCCAGAGGAATTTTATCCAAAAGAGGGAAAATTAGGTGTGTTTGGACAACATTTGCAATATTATTGCCTCAAATGAGATTAGATTTGAGGATGCATTACTTTGAAGAGCCATAGCTTCCCTATGTGTTGTAGAATGGTAATTTGCGATACTACAGACAGAATAATTCCGAAAGCCGTTTCATGCATTACGAAACACGCCGACACACAACTGCCATTTAATTTCAGTACGCAAACACGCATTAAATCCATACTGATTTCAACATGAAGTCTAAATAATGATATGATCAAAGTCTTAACATAGATTTCGTATTATGAAACGTAAGCCTTTTTCAGTGATATTGCTTAAATAATTCTATTTTTTATCACACACACACACATATATATATAGATAGATAGATAGATATTTAAAATTAAGATGATTAAAAGGGCAGATGTGACCATTTAATACTCCTATAACCTGAAATAAGATAGACATATATAAATAAGCAAAAAACGGAATTGGAGGTGGTATAGTTGATGACTGGGGGGGGGGGGGTGACCCCCCAACCCCGGTTAAACATGTTTTAAGCCAGGCAACACTCCCGGAGGTCGGCTATAACACCAAGACAGTAATAAAAAATTATGAAGAGGAAAAATATTTTAGGTGAAATAGATAAGTTAAACCCAGATTTTTTTACTAATATAGTCAACTAAAACATAATTACAAGATGAATAGAATGAAAAAAATCTTAATACTAAGTTACAGAAATAGAATAATACTAATTAACTAAATAATTACTCACTAACATATACACTATATATATACAAAATACTTAGCTCCCACCAAGCAATGAGACACGAAACCCATGCACACTCACATTTTTATAGACATAGTAGGGATAAATATCGCCGTATTAGGGAAATTTTTAGTGTTGCCAAATTATTTTAAAACGATTCTTACAATCTTTATTGTCTAAATTAAAAAACTGGGTTAGGATAGATACGAGGAAATTGACTGGAAAACCCTGGTCAATAGCTATAGTTAAGAATTTAATTATACTGACGTCCATAGTTTTTTTGTTTGAATGTAAACGTTGACAACGTATTAACTGGTTCGTAACTATATTGCGTTTGATATTTAAATGTAGAGCATTATTCCTGTTCATAATCCTAACAGTTTTAAAGTTGTAAAACTCGCGTTTATCATATAGACAGTATGATATTAGATTTTGATTAACATTTAAACTCAAGTCTAAAAATACCAAATTTCCATAGTTATCTTTATCAGTCTCCACTAGTTTAATATTTTTAGGGTAAAAATTAATATCTATTTCATTTAAGTTTTCATTAAAACATATGAGTATATCATCTACATATCGGAAAAACATAAGTTTATTTAGAATCATTACACCTCTTTCATAAAAGTGAAGGTATATATCTGCTAAAGCAGATGAGCATCCTCCACCCATTGGTATTCCATGTATTTGTTTATAGAAGTTTCTACCATTATATATATATATATATATATATATATATATATATATATATATATATATATATATATATATATATATATATATATATATATATATATATATATATATATATATATATATATATATATATATATATATATATATATATATATATATATATATATATATATATATATATATATATATATATATATATATATATATATATATATATAATGAAATAAAATATTTTTTAACAGAAATAACCCATGAGTGGAAACCAAATTAAGATCAGAAGTAAATAATATGTAATAGCATGTTATACCGGGGACATAATATCTAATAATATGAACTTCACACCTTCGATTCACAATTAGTTTTATACGAAGGGTCTTTCTGAACATTTTTGATCTTTAAATGAAACACTCTTTGGCTCTGAACATTCCTTCAAAACAAACACTGATGAAGGAGTAACGTTCAAGAACAATATATTCGTTCTCATTCTTCATTTATCGTAAAATCATTGAGATGAGTTCTTTTATTTTCTAATAACGGGCCCCTAGTAATTCTTTCAAACTTAAGGCGCCTTGCAGTCCAATATAAAAATGAAATTACCCTATGGTGCTTCGTAACATGGTGAATCGAAGGTGTGAAGTTCATGCTATTTGATATTATGTCCCCAGTATATCATGCTATTACATATTATTTACTTCAAATCTTAATTTGGTTTCCACTCATGGGTTATTTCTGTTAAAAAATATTTCATTTCATTAGGGTAATTTCATTTTTATATTGGATCCCAAAGAAAGTTGCTGCCGGTGTTGTCGAAATTAACAACAAAATAACGAAATGAAAATACGGTTAATTGTAAGAAATTTAAAACAAGACTTAAAATAGGAGAATTGTTAAATCTTAAATTAAATTCAAGATAGCTTCTTTTTCAGTGCTTCTTCAGCTAAAATTTCTACGTAAAAACTGCGAACATCGCAGCATTTAAAAAATCATTTTTAATGGATTTCTGCAGAAAAAAAAATTATTTTCCTTCGATAATCCGAGAAGTTTTAAGGAAATATCTTACGGCGAAAATGCTTTTTCTTAATTTTAGTTTGAAGATCATTTCAATTTTATACTTGGCGCAAAGTATAAAAGTAAATGAAAGAGTTTTTAGCATCGCGAGCGTCCAGTGGCTGGGAATGAAAATGTTATCTTTCTTTACTCGAGGCACCAAAAGATTTCTTTCTTAAGTTATTATCAGAAGTGCCAAAAGTTTGAATCACGATAATTTATCTTATATATGTTTGAGAAAATTAAGATAAATCAAAATTGATATTATTTAAAAACTGATATGTGTCAAAATCAGTAAAATGTCGGGAGACTTTTAAATTTATTAATTATGATAAAAAGGCATCTATTCGTGTTGAATAAAACAAAAAGCAATACAAAATAAAATAATTAGAAACAAGATGAAGTTGCAACTGCAGCAAATGAGTAGAGGAAAAGGTAGTCTTACCGGAGTCTCATGTTCATTTCGATAAAAATAAACATGTTTTAGTTACCCGTACCTGGCATTCCTGTATCAAATTCCTCCGTGCGGCATAACATACACTGGTGTTCAGAATTAAGAGAACTTAAACCTTTTATCGAATATCTGAAAAATTAATGGTCATATTGTAATGGAACTTGGTATGGATACGTGTCATATAAGAGGAAAAATTATAACATACAACAGTCATGGTACGCACTCATGATCGTCAATTAGACTCATCAGTGCAAGAGTGTCCCAAACCCACGTTGCAAGATCGAACCTAAAATGACTTTAATAAGGGATATGGACCTCTCTCACATCTCTCACAGCGCCATACTATACTAGAATAGAGGCCGTTTCTTAAGTCCCTTTGGCAGTCAGCCCCAATCCTGCAACAACGCAGTTATCAGATCTTGGATGGTTTTCGGTAGAGGATGGCGACCTGCAATTCCCATTCAAGAGAGCCCCGGGCTCGTTCAATAGAGTTAAGGTATGTATATCGGGATGGACAATCGATCAGGAAAATATCTTCACTTTCGAGTTAATCGTCGACTATGTGATCCTTATGAGAACGAGCTTTGTCCTCTATAAAAATGAACAGACGGCCAACTGCGCCCCTGACACCGGACTGTAAAATCTCATACCTATGCATACCATCAGTCAAGGACCCTCTGTCAAACACATGCAGAGATGTGGGCCATTTAGCATGGTGCAAACAACATCTGCCTTGGACCAGACTTCAGTGGGGTCTTCACAGATAAATCACGATTTAGCCGGGCTGACACTGCATCTGGACGTACCTTCATCTGGAGCGAACGTGGAACCCTATACCTTTCCTGCAACATCCGAGAAAGGGACGCTATAGCAGCGCAAGTGTCATGGTCTGGGCAAGCATCGTGTTGGACATCCGCACAATTCTCCATGGGCTTGACAGGGGGTTCCTGACTGATGAGAGGTATAAGAATAATGTTATAATGTTTTAATGCGTGTTTATGAGCGTGTATTCCATGATTTTTTTAATCTCCAAGCAATCTAAATTTTGCACTACAATTCATGGAGGACTTTGGTTCTTTCCTTCGTGGACGTATTTTGTAAGTCACCAGTTAAAACTTCAAGTAATTATGTATTTGAAATTGTTTTCTCTGTAACATTTCTTTTCTGAATTTTACCAACATAAGGAACCACCAACTAGATTGTGATTTAGCCCCACGTCTGTTGAGTTAACTTGATATGTATATGATAATTAAATACTTTTACTATAATATGTAAACATTATATTGACATTCTAAAAGTTTCTTGATTTTGCAGTGTTAAATTAAGTTTGGTCTTTAAGGGGGATATTTTGAAAGTAATACCTTTGACTTTCGGCGTGCCATGTATGCTAAATGGAAAATCACGTGATAATGATGCACGCTAAACGTGCAGTCAAAATTATGTTCTGGTAATTACTTAATTCACGAAATATCGCGTGAAAGAAAAGTCGAACTGTCTTAACTTAGGTAAAAATGTTACTTTAAATTTTTTAAAAAGATGACTTTGTTGAGACGATTTTTATTGATTTATATATATTTGCAAATTCCTTGCAATTCCCCTTCACGCCCATAGTTCCCGATACCTAATACGTTTATTCAGGAGTCGTTGTCACATTGTGCTGTGACCAGGAGACAATCGCCTCAGTCACCTATCTCGAACAACTGATGTTGTCTTGGGGGGCTTTGGGGGGCTTTGGGGGGTTTTGGGGAGGCAAGGCCAGCAGTTCCGGTACTTATGTCTCAGTTACTAGGATTGTGAGGTGTTGGCCTCGTTTTTAGCAAATTTTATTTTTGTTGGCCGTTTTAGGAGACACATTTTTTGACCTGCAACCCTTACTTTATAACGGCTGGCGACAGATGAAATTTTCTGTTGGATGCTCACTTTTCACAAACTAAGGAAGTCTGTGTGATATACACTCGTCAAAAGTGAAATTGCAACACCATGAAAGAATACGCGTAGCGATGTGAAAATCACAGGATCGGTAGATGTCAGAGTTATATGCAAATGATTAAATGAGCGTGCGCATCTGGTCATACGATACACAGTTTCTTGCTATAAAAGCCAGTAGCTGGCTCGTTCTGTATATTTAAAGTAGTAATTCGCGGCTTACCTAAAGAATTCACAACTGACGAAATTAAAGAAAAATTAACCTTACTCGGGTTCACTGTTATGAAAGTAGCGCAATTAACCAGAAAAGATGGTTTCTTCCTCCCCCTTTTTCAAGTCCAACTCACCCCCACCAATGAAGCTAAAACTATTTTTGAACTAACTTCTCTCTTTTATATAAAAATCTCTGTAGAATACTACAATTCCCCTTATAAAACTGCCCACTTCTTTAAATGTCATTACTTTCACCATCATAGCAAATATTGCCTTATGGACCCAAGATGTGTAAAATGTGTCGTAAACCACTTAAATAATGAATACTCCAATATTCAACCTGAAAGTAAAAAGGTAGAAGCAGCAAAGTGTTGCAACTGCCAAGGAAATCACCCAGCTAACTGGATAGGATGCCCCAAATTCTCCCATAACATAACCGCTAAAAAACAGGCCAAAAAGGAAGCCAAAGAAGCCTTAAAAACCGCTAAACAAGTTACTCCCAATATCACCTTTGCCCAAATGGACAAATCTAATACCTATTCAACGAAAACTATGAATCCAGCTCAATTCAACAATCAACCCCCTCTCAATCAACCATCAACCTCTAATGCTAACATTCCCCCTTCCAACGGATTCACCCTTCTTAAACAATTCCAAGACATTAATTCCATTATTAATGAAATAGCCACCGAACTAAATATTACAGATTTCTCACTCATTCTCAATAACTTAAAAATCGCAAGAGCAAATTTTAAGATAAACGAGACCGCGGAGGAAAAGCTATTTAGCTTCTTACACGCACTCTTTAAATGTGTTCAAATTTCTGGGTAATGGCCCCCCTTTCGCTGTCTGTTTTCGCATCGAACGCAAACGGTATCAATACTAAAATCCGTGAGTTGAGTCTTTCGTCTTAAAATTCTTTGTTTGTCCTCGTCATTTAAATAAAATACAAAACATATAAAAAACAATACTTGGCTTTGCCGAGGAAAAAAACAATTAAAAATTTTATAAAATAAAATAAAAATATATTTTACTATTCTTAAACTTCCTTGTAGCACATATTATTTGTCTCTTAGTAAATCCTTTTGGATTTGATCGGTTTCCTAGTTTTAGAACTCACGGATTCTGAATCTTATCTCTCTATTCAATCAGTTTTCTTCCTCCTCTACCTGCCAATTGAAAACCAGTTTTCAGACAGCTATTGACTCCACGAAGATCCTGGAATCACGATCGTCTCCAGAAGATGAACGTCTCCAGGATCTTCATTTCACCCTCCAAAGCTCTGACCAAAAAACTCTCTGCTTTACTTTTGTGTTGCAATTTACGCTTCCGAAGATATTAAAAAACGAACATTCCTTTTCTCATTTCGGTGGAACTTTCGCTCTCCGTTGTGAATCTCATGAAATACCTGTGTTAAAAGGCGATGGCCTAGGTAACACAGTTAATCACATGTTCCTATGGTCCTATGGCTCGGTATATGCTATCAATGACAGTTTGTTGTTGTAACGGAACTTGAAGAAGGGTAGAAAATGCCTCGGAGACATCAGCGAGCTGAATGCTAGCAGTTGTAGTCTGAGGAACCAGAATGTATCCTAGAACTACATGAGCTCCGTTTGTCGATGCGCGCAATTGCCAGTCGTGTTGGACGGGACGTCAGTACAATTCAGCGATGAGTGGCACGATGGACCATCTGAGAACACGGCAAAGAGGCAGTGGATCATCCAGGTGCACGTCAGATCACACTGATAGGCAAATTCGGTGAGTGTTTAGTGGGAATCCGTTCGCCACGGCAAGTCACATTCAAACTTACCTACCATTATCAGATGGTACATCTGTCTCCTGCCAACCATCCGTAACAGGTTGCATGAGGTAGGGATGCGCGCACGGCGACCAGTCACTGGGATTCCTTTAACCACTCGATACAGGGCTGCCGTTCTGGCTTGGTGTTGACGTTATCGTCCCTTGACGAACGAATGACATTGGGTACTGTTTTCAGACGAATTCCGATTTTTTTAATGGAGGAATGATGGTCGTGGACATGTGTGGCTGCTTCCCGGAGAACGTTACTTACCAGCCCATATCGTCGAACGTCACACCGGCCCCACTCGTTGTTTGGGGTGGCATCATGTTCGGACAGCGGAAAACGCTTGTACACATCACTGGCAGTTTAACATCGGCCCGGTACGTAATACACGTTGTTTTGCCTGTGGGTCGGCCACTTGTGCAGGCCGTCCTCGGCACGTTATTCCAGCAAGACAATGCCTGGCCTCATGTCACATGTCACACCCTGAATAGCCTCAATGGAATTTACATCCTTCCCTGGCCGGCAGCCTCACCCGATCTCTCTCCCATCGAGCATGTGTGGGTTGCCATCGGACTTACGGTGCACAGGGCACCGCAGCCGCATACCGTAGAGCAGTGCTCCCCAACCTTTTTATCGCCGCGGAACGGTCAACGTTTGATAATTTTACCGCGGCCCGATGAGGGGGGGAGGCGTTGATTGTTTATATTTTAGATTGTTTTGATTTAATAATTTTAATTTAATTGTACTTAAACATGCCTTCAAAATAAAATACAGTTACACCAAAAAATGAATATAAAGGGATTTAACATTTTAACTCACTAGAACGCTAAATCAATGAGAACACTGATCTTGTGGCCCTAAGCTGGCGGCCCGGTACCATTTGATCCACGGACCGGTACCGGTCCGCGGCCTGAGGGTTGGGGACCACTGCCGTAGAGGAACTGAAAGCTGCCGTGGACTCAGCGTGGAAAGGACTATCTCAGGAAACCATTAATAGCCTCATAGACAGTATGCCTCGCCGCTTAGAGGCCTGTATAGCTAACCCTGGTGGCCACATTAGATACTGACTAAACAGTTTAATTTTTTATATCTTTCTTTGTTTCTTTAATCATCTGCATATGGGTCTTACCTCTACCGATCCTGTTATTTTCACTTCACTACCAGCATTCCTTCATGGTGTTGCAATTTCACTTTTGACTAGTGTATTAGCATCTCCAATGAAGTTTCCTTGCAAACTATACCAACATAGTGTTTAGTTGCTCCGATGTCCTTTGAAGAGAAGTGTACCTTTATTATCCCGCTGAACCCAACGGAAGAGAAGAGTAATATCACCGTAACAATTTTTTAATAAATTTACTATCCCTCGTGTTACAAAAGGTGACCCAATTGTTCCTTACCAATCAAACTTTAAAAGCGATAATGTTTGCATTTTCAGTAAAACATCATCACAATAGTACATTCCTTAATTTAAAAATTTAAAAAAAATCGATATTTTAAACGGACTCGGGTAAAACTTTCTACGGCATGATGAAACACAGAAATTACTTATTCCTATGTACCACATTAAAATTTGTAGGGACTTTCTTTATCTTCTTCCTCTCTATTGAAAATTCTTTTTAAGAGAGGTTAACCCAGATACGGAGAAGAAAATATTGCATCTGTGTTCACGTTTTTTCCTTAAAATTCCAAATTTCTAATGCTGGATTACGATACTATACAAGAACGCGTACTTATAGGATAACACTAAAACCTTTGAAATTATTTCGAATCCTAATCATTTTACATGCTGACTATATTACAAATAAATTGCAAATTCTTTATAATTACGTGCGAAAGTCTCTAAAGGAAGAAACTACAGATGCTCCGGAAAATTTACCGGCGAATATAAGCTGCAAATGCAATAACAGTCTTTAAAAGAACTAAATATTGTTTTTGAATTTTGTATTTCATGCTTCATTGTTCAAATAATCTAAGTTTAAATAATTTATTAAATCTTTAAAGTGGCTGTTAAAAGTTATATACATTATAATCTATCAATATAATCTATGTTTAAATAATTTATTAAATATTTATAGTGGCTGTTAAAAGTTATATACCGTTTACTTTTACTTTTTAAAACAAAATTTCAAATGTATGCTCTCTTCTTTGGGGGTTGAAAAATTTGCAAGCTTGTATCGTGAATTGATTTTACTGTGTGTGTGTTTTTTTCTTTACTATTACTGATTTGAATTAATAAAAATTTTATTCGTTAATAAAACAAATGTTTAAATATACTTAGGAACCGTCTGTATTCCCTATCAAATTTGAAATTTAAAAATTCTACTATGGTATTTAAGACAATACTTACATATGAATGATATTGAATACATTAATGTCAATTTAAAAATCTATACTTATATATAAAGAGAGAGCGATTTTGTACGTGGAGGGTAATCTCCGGAACCACTGCACCTATTTGAAAAATTCTTTCACTGTTTGAAAGGTACATTATTCCAGATGGACATAGGCTATATATTATGTATATCTGATCAGTAGAAATAAAGTTAGGGGCTTAATCCTAACAATATCCATTGTTACCGCTACTGTCCTCTACCGCTTTTTGTGCCGAAGCCTTCAACGATCCTTAGCGTGGTACTATCTATACTTATATATAAAGAGAGAGCGATTTTGTACGTGGAGGGTAATCTTCAGAACCACTGTACCTATTTGAAAAATTCTTTCACTGTTTGAAAGGTACATTATTCCAGATGGACATAGGCTATATATTATGTATATCTGATCAGTAGAAATAAAGTTAGGGGTTTAATCCTAACAATATCCATTGTTACCGCTACTGTCCTCTACCGCTTTTTGTGCCGAAGCCTTCAACGATCCTTAGCGTGGTACTATCTATACTTATATATAAAGAGAGAGCGATTTTGTACGTGGAGGGTAATCTTCAGAACCACTGTACCTATTTGAAAAATTCTTTCACTGTTTGAAAGGTACATTATTCCAGATGGACATAGGCTATATATTATGTATATCTGATCAGTAGAAATAAAGTTAGGGGCTTAATCCTAACAATTTCCATTGTTTCCGCTACTGTCTTCTACCGCTTTTTGTTCCGAAGATTTCAACGATCCTTATCGTGGTGCTATCGCGGTGGGCTTCTGTTTTGACGCTAGCGGTTCGAACCTAGCCGTTCTCCGGCACGTCTTTTTCTTTTAAAAAATTTATTTTAATTATTAACAAGCATAAAATTAATTTAAGGTATTATTTAGGTTATTATTAAGGTAAAAAAATATTTACAATTTATTGGCTATCAACTGGTTTTTATTGGTATAATATTTTGTTTAACCCGGACAAAGTCGGGACGGGCCGCTAGTGTCTATATAAAGGCTTAGTGGCAGATCATTCAAACATTAAAAAAAACTTAATGCAAATATCAGCAGTACAGAAAAGCATTATATTTTATAATTTATTCAGCACTCGCATGGAAATTAAGCCGACTAATTCAGACAAATTCTTCTGTAATTATTCATCATAATTAACTTAATTTGTAGTTACTTTTATCGAAATACTTAATTTACTAATTTCGGCGTAAAGGGTTCATTAACATGCTGATTTTGAAATGAATTTTAAAGGGAAAACGTACGCACACACACACTTTAATTTATTATCCGTTGAAATGAAGGAATCTTCTTAATCAGTATAAAATAAACATTTTTCCCTAACACCGAAAAGCTTTTTAATACACAGATCGTTTTTCTCCTTCTATTATGCTTTTTTGAACCCCGGAATCACTCGTGGGAGGGGGGGTGTGTAAGAGCAGAAACAATTTTCGTCATAAATTTATCTTATCCCCGTGGCATCTTGATGAATATTTATGTGCTCACATCTTTTCATTTTTAACCGCCACATTTCATTTATTTAAATATCTCGAAGATTTATCGTTTTGATCTGAGGTTTAAAATTTCCTTGATTAAAAATGGATTCTATAAATAATCCGTCGCTAAATGTTTCGCCGTAGACGCACATCGCATCGTTAATAAAATATTTCGAGCCCATAAATTTGCATTCACTTTATTTTGCATTTTCCAATTCCATTAAAGTGCATTGTGATATACGGAAGGTAGGAAGTCTAATACAAGGGAATCTTTGGACGGATAAGAATTGATCCGATGGGCGGTTACAAAAAGCTTGCAAAATTTGGTAAAAGTGTGAGATAGATAGTGTAGTGTGCGTTTCATGATATGTGCACATTATTTCCTTATCCGGAATAACTATAATTAAGGTACTAAGTAGGTTTTTTTCCCTTTTGGAAGCGAAAATTACAATACTTGAATAATTTAACAATTTGTTTCCGGGAGGTGACTGTATTGTAGTCATTATCTAGCCTTAGACTAATATAGCAGCTAAAATTAAATGCGACTTAAAAGCAATTAAAAAATATCAGGTAGTCTCTTCTAACGAAACTATCACGGCTTATAAACGTAGAATTACTCATCGTTGCTTACATCTTTTGTATATTTATGTATATATGCTTCATGTATATAAGTCTCTCTCTCTCTCTCTTTATATATATATATATATATATATATATATATATATATAATGACGACCTTAAATTCTCGTACTCCCTCTTACTCATTCCCGTAGTACTTACTCTAAAAAATTTGCAGTCAGTAACATCGTAGGCCTGTGGAATTAAGACAATCAGCTTACATCTAAATCCTTTATTCAATAACTATTAATTAACCCGATTCAATCCGTGCCATTTTTTCGATCTCTCACCTCGTGAAGCGCGACCGTTCAATCCAAATGCTAATCCCACTCTGTTAAAACTTAGTGGCCAAACTTTCGCGCATGCCCTGTGATGTCTATAGAATATTCGGGACGCTTCCATTATGTAATAGCCTCACTCCTCGCATCCCGTGCCTGCTCTAAAAATAGATTCGTTCGCATCGACCACAGATGCGAGTCAAGGTTATCTCTCAAAAAGGGTATTCCCCTAAAAATCACGGTGCGCTTGTTCTCTGCTGTATTAAACTAATGGCGTTCGCCACGAAATTAATCTATCCTGAAGCCCCCTTTAAATTTTAACTTAATTGTTTCTTTCCCAACTAATTTTTTGACATATATACATACATATATATATATATATATATGTGTGTGTGTGTGTGTGTGTGTGTGTGTGTATGTATGTATTTATGTAAGTCAAAATTTTCACGCATTTTGCTATTTTTCTATTTAACTGTTTACTGCTTGCCAAGAACAGACTGGGTTTGGCGCGCTGACAAAATTATAACTCGCGACGCAGGACATCTGAAATTTTGCTTTCTGGAGAACCGTTATGGAGGAACGTAATCCAGCGTTAATAGAAATAGATTATTTTTTTGAATGCGTACTCAGCAATGTTTCTGCAATTTAAGTTTATAATTGTTACTAATTAAGGAATCACAATGTCTTCTCAGTTAACTACCAGTTTGTATAAACATGCTTTACATTACTTTATTCTTCCAATACGGGAAAAATTTATCCTTAGCTCGCTCGTTCTTACACACTGTTTTTTTGTATTGAGTTTATCGTTATGACAGCATCCAGTACGTTAGTTAATATCGTCCTGTAGGAAGGAAAGCAGGCATTAATGCTTCAGGTGACATTTGAAACCGCGTCCATAGGATGGAGGTTTCTTTTACAAAACACTACACCTAGGAAATATTCACATTTTTATATTCTTTTTAATTAATGAGTGTTTCCCAGGTGTTAATTTGAATTAGTTTTGAAATCAGTATTTTTTTCTTTAAATTTTGTAACACTATATAATAACTACTTCACTATATGTTAGTTTAAATGCAGGATCTGATTATGTTATGAAGAACAACTCACGAAAGAGGCGATATGGAGGTGGGGGGAGACTTTCATGCTTCAACGTAATACTATATTTAAGTCGCAACTTCCTTTTTAAGTATTGTAACAGTCTCTAAATTAAAAATCATGTTTAATTTCAAGTTGCAGAAGTTGCGATATTTGATATTTAATGATTGTACATTAATGCTCATGTTTAAGCAGTTCTGATACTTAATATTACGAGTTAGGGGCCAACTTGGCGTGTTATCGCCAGAGTGCGATGTTTTGGAGCTCTCGATATTTAAAACTGTGGTTAAGCACGCTCACGCGTCTACCATGGAGAAAGTAATAAAGGCTGATTTGGGTTAATTGTTGGAAAATGGTTAGTTGTGCGGTGTGGCATCACGGGTTTTGGTTTTGCGAGATAAATATGTTTTTAGAATAGCAATTCAGTTGAAGATTTGTTCTTACAGCGAAAGGTGACCATTTCCTTTGGAGACGAGATTTCTTGATAGATGTTGTACGGTTCTTTGGCTAGGATAGCCAGACGAGGTCCTAGGAAGATTTATAAGGTCATATTTTATAATTAATTAATAATTGTATTAATGGATTGTGTAATAAAATTCCTCCATGTTAAAGAAGAATACGTAGGTGCTGAAAATTGTTGGCTTCCATCGAAGATTTGCAGTAATATTTTTGTCTACTGCTGCAACTTGTTAAAAGAAGACTGTATGTCAGTTTTGCTGTTTATAAATCCTGTTTTTCAATTGTGGTAACTAGCATATTTATTTCATTTCTTGAATTCACTTGTAAAATAACTTTCCGTACCACGAATTTGGTACAATAATATAAATATTTTTGCCGGAATAATAAACTGGTATAGCATAAGAATTCTATGACATATGGGGATTGAGCCATAAAAACGACAAGAAATCAGACTGTACTTCATTGCATCAATAGACCTGGAATTGACCTGAAAAATAAAGATGTGATTACCGGTCAAGGAGAGATAAAGCATGAGCTTCCATATACCTGATCTTTAAAAAAAATTTCAACCCCTTATAGAAGTTACGACTGATGAAAAGGAAGCCAAGAATATTGTAAAAAATTTTGAACGTACATCCCGAACAAGACTGGCAGGTTTAATCGATGAGTTTTAAAAATTAAAACAGAAAATAAATACACGAGAAAATTCAATTTGTTTTATATTTTTATGTATACGCTTGTTTGTTACATATTTTATTGAAAATGAAGTATTTACTATAGTTACTACAGGTCTCACTTATACTGAAAGAAAATTTCCTTACAAATGGCTTTTAAATGCCTACAAACTGAAAAAAAAATGACAAACAATATTTCTTATAACAGATATTTATTTATTTATGATAAATATTTATTCATAAATATTCGTTACATTCACTCTGACAAAAGCCACATGCAAAACTGGTCTTTGTAATAAAAACATAAATATTTAAATAATCTTGTATTAAATAATGTATTAGCACATATAGTTCTTTAGCAATTCATCTGAGAAAAAAATATCGAGTTTTCGAAAGTCTGATCAAAGTTTCTATTTATCTATGGTTATCAAAGCATTCATATAATCTTATTTTGCATGCAGAATATTCTGAATAACTATCGCACATCATATAACAGACATCAAAGGGAAAATCTCCTTGATAAGGCTCAACTGTCTGCATAAGTAATTTATTATGAAAATCCTTGCAGAGGATTTAGTCTGAATTGAATTAAGTCCTTTATTAATCTCAATGAGTTGTAACTATTCCTACCAGTACATTAAAACAGACTATTACTATAAAACGTAACATTTTTTGTATGCTGGTGTGTAGTGGTGTCAGTACAAGTATTTATCAGTTTTCTCATTAATATCTCTTTTAAGATCATCGTCGGTAAAGACATATACCATACGTTTATGTGTTGTGAAATTTGTGAAAATAAGTAAATGGAACTAAAATTTATTCTTGAAGTTTGTTTGCATATATTTTTTCTAATTCGTCTTCTCCGGCTCGTGATTTTAATATAGCAATAGTTATCTTGAAAGATGAGTTGCGTTGCTTGTAAGCCATTAAAGTGTTAATAGGTTTTCTTGAATTTCTCTCTCTTATTATAATATTCTTGATATTTGGCTTCGTAAATCCAAAGGATGCGAGAAAACTAGATACAAGTAGGCAAATAGGAGAGTAAGGCTGTAAGATATTGTTGACGCACAAGGGATTTTGTCATCAAGTGAAATCGACATTTTGATTTGACTCTTTCTGAATCGACCTTTTCTGTTCCAGTATTCTTGAATGACTGTAGAAGCTAATACGTTTCAGTCAAGTCTTAAAGCTCATTTCACAGGGGAATTAAAAGAATGTAATCCTTCTCAGATCTTCAGATTTGAAATATAATTTCCAGTAAGATTCGTTATGCATGAAAGAGTTCGTTTGAATTAACTTTGAATAATTGTTCTTTGACATGTATGTGAGAAACGTATTAGCTTAGAGAAAGCGCCATATTTAGCCTCAAGTTTTGCCTGAACTCATTAAGCAGGTGCAAAGGGACTTTTTGTGGACTGGTGATGAAAAAACACCAACAGCATTTCATAGCAAATGCTTCGGTAGGCAGCGCAGTACTTTTGGGAAATAAGATGGAGACGCTCGAGTCATCCTGGATATTAAAGAGCCCTATTTGATGGTATGTCGAAAAAGAGGACGATCTGTTTATAGGATTAAGCCTCCAGTTAAGAGAGAATTCCCCTTCGATAAAAACCTATAGGTTTAACTCCATGAAACTCTTCTAAACGGTAAAATATCACTGATGCCCCACATAGTTAGATTTACAGAAGTATTAGGTCCACCCTGTGTTTATAAAAATGTGTTCTGAAAGATACGAGGTAGAGTCAATAAATTCCCGGAATGGTCGCCTACATTCACGCAGGTGTTCGTTGGAGGGAAAATATCATTTTTGAATGTTGGCAGCACTAATAAGGGAAACACACAGCCATCTGGAATTCATTTCTGGTACTTTTGGCGTTAGCTGAAGATGATTTCTGACAAAGAGAATTTTTCATTCGTCGGATTTTGAAATGTCGTCAGCGTGCAAACATCAAATTCTACGTTTTGCTCGAGAAATCACCTTCTGAGACGCTCTAGATGCTGAACAAAGCATACAGAAACGATGCCATGAAAAAAAACGGCTGTGTACCAGTGGCATAAGCGTTTCTTTGAAGGTCGCACAAACATCTAAGATGACCCTCGGACTGGGCGTCCCTCCTCTTCCGAGGGAAAAGCCTAGGGAAATTGATGTTGGAGGCTTTTTTCGATTACGATAGCGTTATTCACTACGAATTTATTCCTGAAGGCCAAACTGTCAATAAAGAACTTTACCTGGATACCCTTAAACTACTACGATATGCAATCAGAAGAAAACGACCTGAAAAATGGGTAACAAACGATTGGTTTCTTTTACACGACAATGCACATCGCGCTCTGATTGTGAAAAAGTACCTTGCCAGACACTGTTACCACTCTGGAACACCTTCCTTATTCTCTCAACTTAGCACCAGCAGATTTTTACCTGTTTCCACGGCTGAAAATGAAATTGAAGGGACACCGTTTTGTGGATTCAGATAAGGTGATCGAAAATGCGACGAAACTACTGAAGGACCTCTCAAAAAATGCATTCCAGGAGTGTTTTGAACAGTTATACGAACTCTAAAAGAAGTGTATGGATGCAGGAAGAAAGTACTTTGAAGGCCAATAAGGTAAAATTATTGTTCTATCTTTTAATAATTTGTAATTGACTTATTCCGGGAACTTTTTGATCCTACTTCGTATATCCTTGATATTAGATATTTTTGACAGATAATTAGATTACACTAGTAGTGTCGCCTCCACTTTGATATACAGGGCGTATAATGCATTAATTAATATTATATCCATCAAAATCTTTTGTTGTACCCTAAAAATATATATTTTAACAACCACTTGCGCTGGAAATTAATTGATCGATACCCGTACCGAAATCGTCCAAAACAATTGAAGGTGAGCTGTTCCATTAAATCGTTTCTATGTATGCAGATTTTAAACAGATTGCGTGTAAAAAATGCATTTAGTGTTACTATTTAGATAAATATAGACAAGAGTTACAGAGTGATAGAAATTGTAATTAATAACTTTGTTTTGAAATTTATCATATTGTGCAATGTATAATGTGGAATACAACTAAATATTTCTAAGACCTTGTTCACATTGCTTGCGGAGCAAATCTTCAGTGATAAACAATTTAACCAATCCACGAATTCTCAGCGGAATGACCACGTGATAAGTAAAACCAATATCTGGTCGTTTCAACAATTTCGGCACGAACGGAGGAACGGTGCGCTCCGGAAGCAATGGTTGCAAAGCCTTAGATTCCCAAATATTTCTAAGAGTTAATTGTGATTCGCACATAGATGGCACCTTCTGAGAGGCTTTAGTTTACCCTTTGTATGTGGAATATTTCTAGGGAGATGCCCCTATTCGTTTGTTTTGCATTCGTAGGGGTGTATCCTCTACAGACGCTCTATCTCGCGTTCAATATCCAGTATAATTTTATGGAATAATATAATTTTCATATATTAATGATCGCGTATATTCGCGAGTTTTCATATTTGAATAATCGCGTTCAATATCCAGCATAATTTTCTGGAATATAATAATAAAAGTATAATTTTGTAGAATTATATTCCATATAATTCCATAAAATTATACTTTCTTAAATTTTTTCCGCAACGTCCAACCGGAATTTCGAAAATTAATATCTCTTACCTTTCCTCATGTGTTTTATTTTACAATATAAAGGAAAAGTTTTGAAAAGGCTGTATGCATCAAATAAGATTTTGTTGTTGTTCTAAGTTTAACAAATTTTCTCCTTATAGAAAAAAAAGATAAGCAAATTATTCTACAAATCTAAGCTACTTATGCCCACGTTGTAATATAAAACGATCTTTGGATTTGTAACAGTTTCGTTTCGATCTATATTATTTTTCCATTGTTTGTTGCGCTTCAGTCACATCAGATTTAGTCTGTTTAGTTGAGAGAAAATATATACATTTCTTGAAAGGACTTAAAATCTTTTTTAATTTTGTAGCCGCAATCTCGTTTGGCATATTTTTCTATTACATCTAACTGCCCTGATAGAATCCGATTTTTCAACGTCCAATTGCAGATACAGTTTTGGTGACGAATGCCAGATAGTCATCTAAGGAAAGGGAATGTCTATGCCATGCGTAAATTCGGTACTAAACTTTCTGATACAGTATAATCCGAATCTTTTTTACATCTTGTCCTGTATATATTTTAAACTTGACGCAGTATCTCGATTTCGATTTACACAACTTATAATATTTTAGTCGAAAACGATCTCCTATTCATGGATTAAATTGTTTCTAGGATAATCGACCCCTATATTTCAGTAGCGATTCGTCCAATGATAAATCTTCTTCGGCAGTGACAATATGCTCAAATACGCCATTTAAATAAAAGGTTATATTCCCGAGTTTATATAAGCTATTGCTTTTATCCGCCAATAAATTATTTGTAAAATGTAAAAACCGAGTTAGTTAGGGAATATCCACGAAGGCACTGTTTTTAGATCTATTGGAGTCTCCGTTACCGTTTTTATTCAGCCTACAGGACTACACGAACTTTTTTGACTTGGATCAAAAAATAATTAAAGCAAAATATGCTTTCATTTCATCGTCATTAGTTTCTCTCCAGTTGTTTTCAAACTTTCTTTTTCCAATTTAAGACTTTTATCAGTTTTTACCAGATTTGCAAAACGGTTTGTTTCCGTTACTAAAATTTTCTAAACATCGTCTTTAGCACCTACTAGCTATCCCTATTTGTAATGGTGTGACATCCTGCCCTAATACTTTTAACATCGATTCCTGTATTCCGGGAATTAACGAATAACTTCATTCTAAAATACCACAATTCCACCATTACAATATTCATCATTTGTAATGGTGGGACATCCTGCCCTAATGCTTCTAAAATTGTATTCTGTATTGCAGGAACTCTCGAATAGCTTCATCCTCAAATACAACATTCACTAATTGTAATGGTGTGCCATTCTACCCCAATGGCTCTAAAATGTATTCCTATATCGCAGGATTTACGAATAGTTTCTTCCTCTAATACAACATTCACCATTTGTAATGGTGTGCCATTCTGCTCTAATGTTTCTAACATTTATATCTATATCCCAGGAATTCTCGAATAGCTTCATCCTCCAATACCGCATTCACCATTTTTAATGTATCTTGTCTTTCTGTATCCCTTCCTGTATATGTCTGTCTTTCTGTATTCCTTTCTGTAAATGTCTGTCTTTCTGTATCCTGGAAATTCTCGAATAGCTTCATTCTTTCAAATCCATTTCCATATAAGTTCATATTCCACATAGGAAATTATATCACTGTCGGAGCTATCATCTTGTTTATCGTCTGACACTCGTTTTGCGCATTTCACAAAATGGCGCAACACTATCGATACAATCGTTCCTAGTTTCCTTAATCCAGTTGATTATTGAACGATTAGTTTTAGGACATGCACGAAACATGTCACTACCTTCACCGTCTCCTTCCATTTTCCACATCAAATAAAATTACTTTATACTAAAAATTATATAAAATAAAATAATATGAAAAAAAATTATTTATATCATTATTTGTATTGACTGGATTATAACTGAACAGAGCTTTACAAAACAAATACAATGTTATAAGAAACGAACTTCAGTCGTGTGCTATTATAAGTAGTATTTTAGAAGCAGATAACGTATTTCTACATCAATATGATGTATCCTTTAAATATTGTCGAAAAATATGCATGCAAATCTTATACAGTGGTA
The DNA here is from genome assembly GCA_907164885.2 of Dolomedes plantarius. Taxonomy (NCBI): domain Eukaryota; kingdom Metazoa; phylum Arthropoda; class Arachnida; order Araneae; family Dolomedidae; genus Dolomedes; species Dolomedes plantarius. Next base: position 47,522,778 of record OU015493.1, on the reverse strand, counting down.
CCTGGGTACTTGGTGTTAGTTGGTTCCAGAGAGCACGACGAGTACCGAACGAATTTTTCCCATAAGAAGCAATGTAAATTGAATTCGTTCCTGAAGACCAGAAATTTAGCATTTTACTGAGCAATTTATTAACTGATGGGGTTGTTTTTTTATACAATATTTTTTATCTAGACAGACATTATTTAAAACAATAATAAGTCGATAAAATTAAATTTGTCTTTACTCAACCTCACTTCTACAAACTTCACACGACTTATTGGAGTTGATTAACTCGACTGATCAGAGTTAATGACCTATTGGGAAAGTGGCAAAGTAGAAAAGGAGAGGGGTTATTGCTTGGAAGCGAAGTCTATTTTCAATAAAAAGTAAGGCGCTTGTACAGGGGTTCTTTCTCTTTCCTGAACCCCATCACCACCGAACCCTGTTGTAGATTCAGATTTAGGAAGTTTCCATACAAACCTATCCAGAGAATTTTGCTTCTGCCTGTATTTCAAAATGTTTCTGAGGTAAGACATTACATGATCATTAAACAAGTACACATTTCAGCTTCAAAACATCTAGAAAGTAACGAAGTACCAAATTCATGAATGTTCATTGCCTAGATCATTCGACTATCTATATATATAAAACAGTTCCGTAACTGACTCATTCATTCATTCATTCATTCATTCATTCACTGACTGACTGACATACAACGCACAGACCAAACCGCTGGACCTAAAGGGCTGAAATTTTGCATGGCGATTCTTCTTATAGTGTAGGGGTGCACTAAGAGAGATTTTTGAAAAATTCTTCTTAGATTTTTTTAAATTAAATTTTTAAGCTGTTTTTTTTGCTTTTTTTAAGTTTGCATTTAAAATAATAATTTGAGGGTTATAAAATTTATATCACGAGAAAGATCATAAAAATTCCTTTAAAATGAAATCTTTTTCGAATCTTTACCTTCATTTCCTGATTTTTGGTGAATTTTTAAAGATTGATTTTTAGAATTTAATTTATTAAATGCTGATCACGTGACTTCTTTTTCTGGTACTTTAAATAAATTTATCGTCACGTGCATAAAAACTAAATAGACAAAAAATAATTTTTTTTTTCTTGCTAATGCGGCAGACGATTGGACATTATCCAAAAAAATATTAAAATACAGTAAAAGAAATGTTCTAGAAACTGTACTATATTAACTGTACTATATTCTTTAGTATTATTTATATTAGATTTAATTTGAATATCTTCTTCTACATTATTTTGTCTGTAAAAATATCCCTTACGATTTTTTTATAAATATATATATATTTTACATCAATTATATACATTGATCGTCGTATTATTATATATATATTGGCATTAATTGCATACATTCACCGATGTTTTTACTTTGAATGTACTCCGTAGCGAAGTGCGGGTTTTCAGCTAGTCTATATATATAAAACAGTTCCGTAACTGACTCATTCATTCACTGACTGACTGACTGACTGACATACAACGCACAGACCAAACCGCTGAACCTAAAGGGCTGAAATTTTGCATGGCGATTCTTCTAATAGTGTAGGGGTGCACTAAGAAAGATTTTTCAAAAATTCTTCTTAGATTTTTTAAAATTAAATTTTTAAGCTGTTTTTTAAACTTTTTTTACGTTTGCATTTAAAATAATACATTGATGGTTATAAAATTTATATCACGAGAAAGATCATAAAAATTCCTTCAAAATGAATTTTTTTTCGAATTTTACCTCCATTTCCTGATTTTAGGTGAATTTTTAAAGATTAATTTTTAGAATTTAATTTATTAAATGCTGATCACGTGATTTCTTTTTCTGGTACTTTCAATAAATTTATCGTCACGTGCGTAACAACTAAATAGACAAAAAAAAAAAAACATTTTTTCTTTCTAATGCAGCAGACGATTGGATATTATCCAAAAAAAATAAATATTCCTTATGATTTTTTTATAAATATATATATATATAAATATTTTTTTACATCAATTGTATATATTGATCGTCTCATTTATTATAAAAATATATATTTATTTTTTTTGGCATTAATTGCATACATTTACTGTTGTATTTAATTTGAATGTACTCCGTAGCGAAGCGCGGGTTTTCAGCTAGTGCGTCTATAAAACAAGGTAACGATAAATGCATTATTAAATGTATCTAGGGGTACATATATCAAGGATATTTATTATATATATATATATATATATATATATATATATATATATGTTTATTTGTTAACATTTTGTGTTAAGAAAAAAATTGCAAAGATTTTGTGTGAATTCATCTGTTTAGTTGATATAACGCATACCTGTCCTTACATTCATATTTTGTTTAAATATTTTAATAATATTAATACTCGTATTAGATGGTTAAACGCAATTTAATTAAATGCTTGTGAATAAGGAATATACTTGCATTTAAAAATAAAAATAATTGTTGGATGCAATTAATTTTTTCAATAAATAAATAAATATTCAAAGTGCAATAGCATTACAAATGCCGTTTATGGGTTATATATGAGGCGGTGAAAGGCAAAGTGGTGTAAGTAACATTTTCAACTTTTTTCATTTGAGGGCAAAAATGTAATCTCCATGTTAAATTTAGAGAGGATTTGTATATAGTTATTATTTGCAATATTATAATAATTGTTATGAATTATAATTTGTTCAATTTATGGAGGAATTTTTTGTAGTTTTTGCAGTAAAACTCTTTTGACTTACACCACTTTGCCTTTCACCGCCTCATATATATATATATATATATATATATATATATATATATATATATATATATATATATATATATATATATATATATATATATATATATTGCTATTATTATAGAGGTAGTTGAATTTCAGAAACGATACATACACACACACATTAATATATATATACACTGAAGTGCCACTGAATTAGGGATAGCAAAGCCTATGCAAATTGTGCAGAGCTACGCATCATGTATGCGCAAGTGAGGGCACTGTGGTAACTGCATATATAGCACGTACTGTGGTTGTTCAGAATTAGTTGTTGGAATTGCCAGTATGGGTAAACTGCCTGATTTAGACGCCTTCGATCACGGTCAAATCGTAGGTGCGTGACTCATGGGCCATTCAATGTCCGAAATCGTCAGACAGCTAGGATTTTCAAGGTCGACAGTGTCAAGAGTATACCAAGAATACATGGATGGTGGAAAAAAAACTAGCGATCGGGCAAACTGCAAAGGACAATTAGCCTTGACAGTGCGTGATGAGAGACGGCTCAGGCGTATTGTACGTAGCCAGCGAAGCCAAACATTAGCTCAAATTACCACCCAGTTTAATGACGGTTCCAGTCGTACAGTCAGTAAACGGACTGTGCAACGCTCGCTTCACCGTATGGGTTTCCAGAGCCGTCGACCTACGAGATTACCATTGCTCTATACTCGCCATCGGGCTGCACGTCTTGCCTGGGCAAGAGAGCACAGAGACTGGAGTGTAGAGGACTGGAAACGAGTAGCATGGAGTGATGAGTCTCGATTCCGACTACTTAACGCCGACGGGAGGCTGAGAATATGGCGTCAGGCTCATGAAGCCATGGATCCTGCATGCCTGGCTGGAACTGTACAAGGGCATGGTAGCTCAATCATGGTCTGGGGTGTTTTTTCGTGGCACAGTTTGGGATCTTTGGTGCGTGTACCAACCTCCCTCAATGCAATTCGGTACGTAGAGTTGCTGGGTGATCACCTCCATCCGTTTATGCTGTTCTGTTATCCGCACGGTAATGGAGTTTTCCAGCAAGACAACTGTACCTCTCACAAGTCCCGGTTGGCTACTGGCTGGTTGGATGAGCATTCCTCTGACTTCTCTGTCATGAATTGACCACCTAGAAGCCCAGACTTAAATCCTATTGAGCATCTTCGGGATGTTTTGGAACAAGGCGTGAAAGGCCATCACACAGCAACAAAGAACGTTACTGAATTATGGACAGCTTTAGCCAATATTTGGCAAGCCATTCCCGTGGAACGTTTCCAGAAACTTGTTGAATCTATTCCTCGTCGTGTGGCAGCCGTTATCAAGGCCAGAGGAGGCCCAACTCGTTCCTAGGTAGGTATCCCTAATTCAGTGGAACTTCAGTGTATATATATATGTATATATATATATATATATATATATATATTTATATATATATATATATATATATATATATATATATATATATATATATATATATATATATATATATATATATATATATATATACATATATAACATAAGAATTAAAAACTATGATACCTATATTTGTATTATTTCAAGGGCGCGTTTGGCGATTGCCAACATAGCCATTGACGTCAACATTCTCCCCAGGTTGAAATATTATACTTCAAAATACATTAAAATACAGTTATTAGAATTGAATACATAAATGAACAATATATTACAAAACAATTTTGCCTCATATTTTGACTTAAACAAGTTCTAAATGAATACAGATAACTTAAAATGTAAATAGTGTTATCAATAATACACGAATATACAAATTAAATATAAACTCAAAACATAAACCAACTAAAAATTTACATATTTTGATTAGGTAATACACATAACTTTCTAATACTACGTTATATATACCGTGGTTTGTTTTCACGGTAGTTAGTTTTCTATTTATATATACATATATATATATATATATATATATATATATATATATATATATATATATATATATGTGGGAAGCGAATTCTTTAGTCATGAATAACTTCACAATACGACATGTAATTTAATTATCTATATTTAAACTTGATTAGATATAAAAGTAGGAAAAATTAATATATACAATAAGAGTTGAGTTGAGTATCAAGGTAACGTCTTTACAACAGTCACTGAAACATACAAATATAGTTATAGGGCCGTCTTGCCCAATCTTCAGTTACATGACCGTCTGCCCTTTACTCGCACGACCGTCAGCGTCGGCATCCAGGGGTCAACTCACGAGTAACACCTCTCTCCGCGGGATGGCACTGTCGTCGCCTCGTTTACTCAGCGCTGCGTTGCAATCGTTCCCATAACGCTCGGGCATCTTGATGTTTTGGTCCTCCAAAACTCTTTACTCTGCACAGAAATTCTCTTTACTCTGCACAGAAATTCTCTTTACTCTGCACAGTATCTAGGACTTATAATTGTTATGACATTTAATTTTGTACTGCTGCCCATGGTTTCATGTGATCTGCGGCAGTCGTTGTGACATTCGGTCCATCGTGGTTGCCTAACTTCTGGACATCAAATCTGTCGTTGGACTTTATTTTCGTAATCTTGTAGGGTCCGAAAAATTTAGGTTTCAGTTTAGTACCAGTTCCAAATTGAGTTTTTTCAATCTCAACGAGCTCTCCAATTTTATATTGTCTTGCGTTCTTCCTTTTCCGATTAAACTTTTTCTTATTTTCTTCTTGTATCTTCAATATATATTCTTTTGCTATTTCTCTAATGTTTTCTCGGTCTTCCATACTTGCTTTGATATATTCTTCTTCTAGGATTTCCTTTATCTTTAAATCTTCTTTACTTTTTAATTTAACTCCAGTAAGAAGCTCAAACGGTGTAAATTTTGTTGATCTTGAAATGGTACTGTTAATAATGTTTTGAACGGCAGGTACATGCTTATACCACTTGGTTGCATCATCGATGGTTAGTTTCGACAAAATCGGGATGAGGGTTCTGTGCATCCTCTCCACCTGTCCGTTTCCTCTTGGAAACCGGCTGTTATCTTAACGTGGTCTATATCTTCTTCTTTACAAAATTCCTGAAATTCGTTGGACAAAAATGCACCACCTTTATCTGAAATAATCCTTGACGGGTTTCCAAATGTTGTTTGTTGTAACCCCAGTTTGTCGATGGCATCTTTAGCTGACGTTGATTTTGTGGGATAGAGCCAAACATACTTCGTAAATGCATCTACCACAGTAAAAATGTGCTGGTACTTTTTATTCGATGAGAGCATTGGTCCAATAAAATCTATGTGGTACGTGGTTATTGGTAAGTTCTCTTTGGGAATCGGATTCAAAAATCCTTCACTTTTCCCGCTTTTTCTATTACACAGTATACACTCAATACAATTCGCAATGACACTTTCGATTTTCGTTTTCACTTTTGGCATGTAGAAGTCTTGTCTCAAAATTTCTTCTATCTTTGCTACTCCAAAGTGGCCTTTGTTATGAATCTCACGTATGATTTCTTTTAGCAAGTCTTCCGGAACAACTAAAAGATCTTTTCCATTTTCGTACTTATATAGAACATCTTTTTCAATTGAATAATCATTGTTTTTACCCAATTTCACTAATTCTTTGATAGTCTTAACCCACTCGTCGTCATCTTGTGCTCTTGCAATTTTAGAAGTTAACTCTGCGTGCGAACGTGTTGTCACTAGAACGGTGTTTCGGCTCAACGCATCTACGTGTCTCATTCTATTTCCTGTTCCGTGTATGATTTCATAGTCAAATTCTTCTAAAATCATTACCCATCTTGCTACCTTAGGTGAGAGTTCTTTTTTGTTTAGTGTCTTCTGTAAAGCATCACAATCAGTTATTATTTTAAATTTTGTCCCAAGTAAGTAATTTCGAAATTTCTTTACAGCTTCTATAACGGCTAAGGCCTCCAGTTCGTAACTACTATATTTTTCCTGTTACAATGTGGTTTTCTTGCTCATGTAATAAATTGGATAAAGTTCCTCATCATCTGCTTTCTGAAGCAACACGGCTCCGAAACCTTGACTGCTGACGTCTGTATGAAGTTCTAGCACAGCACCTTGTTTATATATATGTAATATGGGCTTACGCGACAATATTTGTTTTAGTGAGTCGAATGCATTCTGTTGTTCGAGTCCAAATACAAACTTCTCGTCTTTGCGCAACAAATCACTAAGGGGTTTGGCAATTCTTGAATACTGGGGAATAAACTTTCGGAAATAACCAGTTAATCCTAAAAAGCTTTGGACTTGTTTCGTCGTTTTGGGTACTGGGAATTTTTTAACTGCTAATGTTTTGCTTGGGGAAGGCTGAATTGTTCCGTTCTCTACTACATAACCTAAAAATTCAATGTTTTGCTTCAAGAATTGGCACTTTTTAAAATTTATCTCTAATCCATACTCGGACGCTCTTTCCATCACGTTTTAATTTAAGTAAACCTTCTTTCTCATTGTTCGATGGAATTATCAAATCATCCATATAAATAATAATGGTGTTGTATTTTAACATATCTCTAAATATTGTGTAAATGTATCGTTGAAACACACTGGGGCTAGTGGACAATCCGAAAGGAACTTTCAAAAACTCATATTGTCCTTCGTGAGTGACAAATGCTGTATATTTGCGGCTCTTCTCTGCAACATCAACATGGAAAAATCCGTTCTTTAGATCAAGCGTCGTGAAAATTTTTGATTGTTCTAATCTATCTAGCGCGTCTTCTATGAGAGGTAAAGGGAAATTGTCTTTAACAATCTTTTTATTTAACTGCCTGTAGTCAATACACAAACGGTACTCGCCTGATTTTTTCTTACACAACACTACGGGTGCAGCGTAATCTGAACACGATTCTGTAATTATATTATCACGCAAACAAATTTTAATTTGCTCTTCGATTATTTTTTGCCCTGCAAAGGGAAATCTCCGACAACGCTGTTTCACAGGAAATTCATCTTTCAAAACAATGTTCATTTTTAACCCCGTGTTTTTAGTTTTGTTTGGTTTGTAATTCGCGATGAGGTCTGCAACTTCCGTTTTCAATCCCGAGTCTAAATTATGGCAGATGTCAATTTCGTTCTCGCTTATGGCGTCTCGTATTGTAAACAATCTTTCGAATTCACTCGATGTTTTGTCTATATCATGGAGTGGCGAATCTTCTGCCTCTGTGTCCTGGACACGTTTTCGGCATACTCGAACGATTCCTACATGAAAATTTTTTCGCTCCCCGGTAACTCTCATTCCGTTTTCATCTAATATGATATTTAACTGTTTCATGACATTCATATCGATAATAGCGTCTTCGCTCAATTCTTTCAAAACGTATACATCACTAGTTATAACACAGTTGTCTATTTTTATTTCCTCATTAAAGTAGCCTAACGGAATCACTTCCCCATTTCCGATATCGTTTAAAATAATATAATCATTCTTTAGTTCTGATTTACTAAGCTTTTCATAAATAGATTCTTTGATCATTGTAATTTCACTACCGCTGTCATACAATGTATTAGTTTCATAACCCATAATAGCAATTTTCTTTTTAATTTTATCATCATTAGCATAAGATTTAATTTTAAACACATCTTTAGTACAATCAACAGCTTTATGATTAAAATTCAAACATTTAAAGCAACGCAATCCTCGAGCTTTGTTTTAGCATTCATTAGATTTATGCCCAATTTCATTACAAGAATGTCAGGGACGAGGCTATGATAGCGCCCCTCCGCCTCTCATGCGCATAACCCTGTCGCCATTTATCGGCACAGCGCATCCTAAGTTCAGGTGAACGGAGAAACCCAATCACGCAGGTCATACCGACAAGCGGTAGCCTGACCCCTTACGAACGTCTCTGTTTTATTCCTATCCTGTTATTTTGTGTGAGTGTTTTTGTTTGCGTCAATAAACGTTCGTCTTTGTGTTTACGAATGAAGATTTTATGTGTCCAGTTGTACATGACAAAAGAACCAAGCCAGGTTACGACAGATTGGTGTCATATAGAGGGGTCATGTAAATAAACTGGACTTACTTTTACGGATATACTGAATGATAAACACGTTCATCTGAGAAGCTTTTTCAAGGTAAGAGCTTTAAGTTATCCATATTTAATGCATGCAACGATGGCGGACGATGATGTAAATAATGCTCAAAACGTAACAAAAATAAACGATGATCTTAAAATAATGCTATCTAAATTTAAGAAAGAAAGAAAAATCGTTCGAACTGCCGTCACTAGAATTACTTCATTGATTGAAACTGCTATTGCTGAGAACAATGTTGAAAATGTCGAAGAGCAGCTAGAATTTCTAAGGTTAAAATCTAAAAATTTGTCTGATTTAGATAGTAAAATTTGTGAACTCATAGATGAAAATAAAATCGAAACCGAAATTGAAACAGTTCAAGAATACGAAGATACAATAATAAGATGGAAGTACCGAGGTTCTAAATTTCTGAAAGGGAAAAATAGTATTGACAATTCTACAGATTCTAGCGTTTCTTCACAGAAAGAAAGCGATGAACAAAATGTTTCCCCACAACTAAGTGTTCGACTGCCCAAAATTGTAATGAACAAATTTTTCGGCAACCCATATGAACGGCAAACATTTTATAATTCGTATAACACGTCAATAGAACTAAACCAGAATTTATCGAAGATTGATAAGTTTAATTACTTGATAAGTTTACTTGGAGGTTCAGCTTTAAAAGTCGTTGAGGGATTTTCGTTGACCCCAGAGAATTACGATGAAGCAATCAAGCTCCTGAAAGCCAAATTTAATCGAAAAGATATCTTGATTAGCATGCATATGCAAAAACTCTTAAATCTAAAACCGGTTAAGAATTCGAGTGACATTTATGCATTAAGAGAATTATATGACACTGCTAACATACAAATACGTTCTTTAAACTCCCTGAATGTCAAAACAGAAACATTTGGAAATTTATTAGTTCCCTTATTGATGAAATCTATGCCAAAAGATATAGCTTTGGAATATTCGCGCAAAAAAGGGTCTGACGATAATTTTGATGTAGAAGATTTAATTGATTTTTTGAGAATTGAAATCGAAAGCCGGGAACGTACAGAGTCTTTAAATTCTGCTTATTTAGACGCAGGAAAAAATGGCGGAAAATTTTCGCGTTGGAACGACAGTTGTTATACATATAAGGCGCCATTCAAGGCCAAACCGCATAGCATTGATGAGTCAAAGAGGGTGAATCGGGTATCTGTGGTTGATGCTCGAGAATCGGGTTGTCTATTTTGCAATAAATCACATGAGATTGAGTGTTGCCCGCTGACTCCCACGGAAAAAAAAGAAAAGTTAAAAGAAGCGAAACGTTGTTTTGTCTGTTACAAATTGGGCTGTAGAACTAAAAACTGCAATTCGAAAGAACGATGTGGTTCATGTAAGTCAAAATATCATGGAACTTTGTTACACGTTAATTATGAAAGGGGTAAAGATAAAGATGTCAAAAATGGTAGTATTTTAACCTCTCGCATTTCGTCTGACAAGTACTTTAACGTAAGCCCGGAAAACGAAAACGAAAGAAGTTTTGTTGACACTTTGCCAATGATTAAGTTGAAAGTAGATTCTAATATTCTAATCGGTGTTGCAGATTCTGGAACGCAAATATCTGTCGTCAAAAGTAGTTTAGTACCCGAAAAGTATAAAACACCTCATGGCAGTGTAGAGTTAACATGTGCTTTCGGCCAGAGTTTAAGAGCACCATTAATTAATTTACCATTAACAAAGGTAGAAGATGATTTAAAATTTAAAGAACCCATTTATATAACATGTGCTATGGTATCTACGTTGTCAAATGATTTATTGTTGTCTGTAAGTGCTTTAAATGAATTAAATTGTAACGTCAAAGAAGTAAATTTAATTTTTAATGAAAACGGAAGTGGTAGAGAAAAGGTATTGCAGAATAATGAAATGAAATGTGATACTCCAGATAATGTTGCATTTTATTTGATAGAAGATAGTAATTTTAATCTACAAATGCTTTATGATGATAGAAGTGAGAACTTAAGTAATATTTCAGATGCTGGTAATGTGTATAAATGTAATGATTTAATCGAGAGTATTGTCGAGAGTACTATTGAATGTTGTGCAACTATGTCTAAAAACGTAAGTAAGGATGATTCCGTTAACAAGATTGATCAAAATGAAATATCTGATTCAGAAAAGTTTCGAAACGAACAAAAGGATGATAAAAGTTTACAGTCATGTTGGCAAGATGCCCAGAAAGGAATTAATCGATTCTATGTGGTTGACAATTTTTTGTACCACCGAGATAAAATTTTAGGTGAACGCGTAGATCAATTAGTAGTTCCAACGTCTCGTAGAAAACGGTTGTTAGAGCTTGCTCACTCTAGTTTATGGGGAGGCCATTTACGGAAAAAGAAAACGGCCGAACGTCTTAAGTACTCCTTTTACTGGCCTAGTATGAAGACGGACATAGAAGAATGGTGTAACTCGTGTGTTGCCTGTCAGCTTCAAGCCAAGAAACGCCCATTTGATGAGGTCCCAATCACACCAGTTTCACGTCCCGATGAACCGTTTCAAGTGATAAATGTCGATTTAATAGGCCCCATGGAACCAAGTAGCCGAGGCTTCAAGTACGTTCTCTGTGCCGTGGATCAATGCACTAGATGGCCAGAGGCGATTTCGTTGAAGACTGTGACAGCAAAATCTACATGCGACGCCTTACTACAGATTTTTACACGTACAGGAATACCCAAAATGGTTGCGACGGACCAAGGAACCAACTTTACGTCAGCTTTGACGAAAGAATTTTTGAAGAGACTTGGGTCATGCCCTAGATTCTCGACCCCAGGTCACCCAAGCTCGAATGGACTTGTTGAACGTTTTAATGCTGTTCTAAAAGGGATGATTCATCATACGATGAGAGAATATTCGGAAGACTGGGACAAGCATATTCCTTTTTTATTATGGGCTTATCGTGAAGTTCCAAACGCCACCACTGGAGTTAGCCCGTTTCAAATGCTCTATGGTCGACGACCAACAGGACCTCTGTCCATTTTAAAGTCAACTTGGACCGATGAAACCTTGATTCCCCTTGGACAGTTGAAATCAGTTACTGATTACTTAAACAATTTAAAGACGAAATTAGAGAATTCTGCAGAACATGCTGGTCTCACTGCTGCAGGAAAACAGGAAGCCTATGCACACTATCGTAATAGGAAGACCCGTCATAAAGAATTCAAAGAAGGAGACAAGGTAATTGTCCTAATTCCAGATAGTGACAATAAAGTCTATGCACGATGGACCGGGCCGGGTACGATTGTGAAAAGGAAGAACACGTACAGTTATTTGGTGCAACTACCTGATAATGGCATTAGACATATCCATGCCAATAAGATAAGGGAATTCCAGGCATCAGCTAACAATGTCGGTGTTATTTATGATGCTGATGTTGACTTTGGAGAAATTGAAAACGTCCCCAGGATCACTCATTTAGACCCTGATCCAGAAGTGGACCTGACACACTTAGAACCTAGCAAGAGAATGGACGTTATAAAGATCCTTCGGAAACATTCCAGCCTTAGGTCAGGTGTTCCACGAATTGCTCACGTTGGAGAGCATAACATCAAATTGAAACCAGGAAGTGTACCGAAGAAGCAAAAGCCATTTCGAATCCCAGAAGCTTTGAAGGAAGAAGTCGATCGCCAGATTGAAGAATTATTACAACTGGGACTGATTGTACCTTCTGAAAGTGAATATGCACATCCAGTTGTATGTGTCTCGAAGAAAGACGGAACTGTTCGGTTATGTGTGGATTACAGATACTTGAATTCCCAGACTGAAACAGACTCATTTCCGATGAAAAATGCTACGGACTTAATTTATCAAGTGTCTAAAGCAAAGTACATCACTCTCATAGATTTACTGAAAGGTTACTGGCAAGTAAAGCTTAACCCTGATTGCCGGGACTTAACATCTTTCGTCACGCACCGAGGACAGTATGCATTTGTTGTCCTTCCCTTTGGATTACGTAACGCTGCCGCTACATTTCAAAGAACTATGAATAAGACACTTTCTAAGCACAAAGAGTACGCCGAGTCGTACATTGATGATGTTACGATTTATTCAGATGATTGGAATACGCATCTCAAACATCTTGACGCAGTTATGACGACCCTAGAAGAAGCTAACTTTACTATTAATTTTCAAAAGTGTGACTTTGCTAAAGGAAAGATCAAATTTCTTGGTCATATCGTAGGTTCCGGATCACACGAACCAAGTGCAGGCTATACAGAATTTAGAGCCGCCTAAAACCAAGAAAGATGTAAGAAGTATCCTAGGACTATTATCTTATTATAGAGCTTATGTTCCAAACTTTTCAGATATTGCTCGTCCTTTGACTACTTTAACTAAACGAAGAGCTCCAAACGATGTTGTGTGGCTAAACGAACATGATGTTGCTTTTGTTAATCTTAAGAAAGCAATATGTAACGCCCCTAAGTGTTATTCCCCGAATTTCAAGCTACCCTTCATAATATACGCAGATGCATCTTCTTATGCTGTAGGAGCATGTTTAGCTCAAAAAGATGAACAGGCCATCGAACATCCTATTGCATTTGCAAGCAAGAAACTGACTGAAGTGCAAGAAAAGTACGCTGTAATCGAAAAGGAAGCTTACGCCGTAATTTTTGCTTTAAAGAAGTTTGAGACTTATGTATTCGGCTCAGAAATTATAATCGTCAGTGATCATAATCCTTTGAAGTTCCTTACGAACTGTGCATCCCAAAGCCCCCGACTTCAAAGATGGTCTCTTGCTTTACAACGTTTTCATGCCACGATTACTTACCGTAAAGGAAAAGAACACTTGAATGCTGATTCCTTGTCACGTTTAAAAGCCGATCACTGGGAAGATAATTAATGACTTTTCATGAACTGAATGACTTTTAATGAACAATTTATTTTTCTTTATTATTAATCCTATATGTCTTGTCTTTTCCAGGAAATAGTAGATGTATCTCGCAGATGATGGAAAAGCTGTTTAATTTTTTTTTCTTATGTTTGATTGAAATGATTAGTATTGGTATATTCTTATTTTAAACCTTTATTTAGTTTGTTAGTTCTCAAAAGTTAAATATTTTAGCTCATTTTTTTAAAAAAAATTTAGTATGTTTAGTGCCTTGCATATGAAGCTTAATTATCAGTTAATGTCTAAAACCTTTTAAAGTATGGGTTTCATTTTTTTTTATTTGTTTATGTGTTATGCTTTTAATAATCTCATGTCTCATTTTTTTTATTTCTCATATATGTTTGTTATCAAGGTGAATGTTGTTAATGTGATGATATATATATATATGTAAGAAGCAATTTGATTTGTCTTCAAGAAGACCCAATCAAATCTTTTAGAGGGGAGGTGTCAGGGACGAGGCTATGATAGCGCCCCGCCGCCTCTCATGCGCATAACCCTGTCGCCATTTATCGGCACAGCGCATCCTAAGTTCAGGTGAACGGAGAAACCCAATCACGCAGGTCATACCGACAAGCGGTAGCCTGACCCCTTACGAACGTCTCTGTTTTATTCCTATCCTGTTGTTTTGTGTGAGTGTTTTTGTTTGCGTCAATAAACGTTCGTCTTTGTGTTTACGAATGAAGATTTTATGTGTCCAGTTGTACATGACAAAAGAACCCCGCCAGGTTACGACAAAGAATAACAGACTATGTTCGACTGTTTGTTTCGATACTGGTCCCTGTAATTAAATTTTGGTTTCGTTTCTTTACTTCTGTTTTCATTCCATCTGTACGAATCTTTAGTTTGTTTCTCAAAATTGTGTCGTTTCATACTTATGTTTTTAAAATGATTCTGATTCTCATTGTCCGGCGTTTGTGTTAAAATTAATGTCCGTTCTCGCGACTCTACTTCTTTTTTCAAAAATTGTAGCAAATCCGTAATTTTATTTTTTTCTGATTCGGTGGATCTATTAAATTCTAGAGCTATATCGTGCGGAATGGTTTTGATCAAAATAGGAAATAGTAACGTTCCGTAGGTGTTTGGTTCAATACCAAGACTTTGTAGCGCATTTACTTCCACGGAAACTGTATCATAAACTTTGCGTAGTGTTGCTACATCTCTTGAATTTCTACACGGCGTCAGGTTTAGTAATTTTGACATGTGATAGTCCACGATTAATTCTACTTTTCCAAATCTAGAATCTAAAATTGAGATAGCTTTTTTATAATTTTCAGCTACGAGTGACAAACCAGAAATAGCTGTTTTCGCGTCACCTGATAAATATGTGATCAGATAGTTAAATTTTTCCGCTTCTGTTAATACTTCGCTATCGTGAATCGCATTTTTTACTTGGGCCCAAAAATTTGGCCATTTACTTATTTCGCCATTAAATGCTTCAATAACTAAACGCGGAAGTTTCACTGGTGCGGCGTTTCTCGAAAACAAATCTTCTGAACTTAACTCTGTCGATTTATTTTGATTCTTACTTTCCGTTTCTAATTTCTTAATAATTTTTTTATCACGGACTTTGGCTATTATTACCTCTTCGTGATAATTCTCTGCTGAAATTGTTTCTTTTTCAAGCTGTTTTTCGTCTGTAATATCATTCTCAATCTGACTATCTATTAATTTTAAGTTTTCTTCCTTATCGGTTAAAAGTATAAGTATTTCGTCTATTAAATCTACATCTGGCTGAGTTTCATGCATAACGGCTTCCAATCTTTTAATTATTTTTGTCGTGGCCGTTCTCAGCGTAGTACGCTTTTTAAAATTTTTATCTAATGCTTCCATCATGCAATATAATAAGAATTTTGGTCTCTCGGGTTCAACAGATGTCTTTCTTTTCAGGTTGGAATAGCTCTCAGCATACCACAATCCAAAAGTCCAAAAGTCACTTAGTTATCAGACACTAATATTCACAAAATTCACTAATATTCACTTATATATTTTAAAATTAACTAATCTCTCATCCCTGCCAGGCTCCCATTTGTGGGAAGCGAATTCTTAAGTCATGAATAACTTCACAATACGACATGTAATTTAATTATCTATATTTAAACTTGTTTAGATATAAAAGTAGGAAAAATTAATATATACAATAAGAGTTGAGTTGAGTATCAAGGTAACGTCTTTACAACAGTCACTGAAACATACAAATATAGTTATAGGGCCGTCTTGCCCAATCTTCAGTTACAGGGCCGTCTGCCCTTTACTCGCACGACCGTCAGCGTCGGCATCCAGGGGTCAACTCACGAGTAACACCTCTCTCCGCGGGATGGCACTGTCGTCGCCTCATTTACTCAGCGCTGCGTTGCAATCGTTCCCATATATATATATATATATATATATATATATATATATATATATATATATATATATATATATATATTAATTAATGTGTGTGCGTGTGTATCATTTCTGAAATTCAGCTATCTCTATAATAATAGCAATATCTGCAGATAATTAATATAAGCAAATACGAAATTTCAATTTTAAAAAGGCCGACAGTAATTTGCATTTTGAGTGTCTTAGATAAAATATAAATAACATTGGCTAATAATTAAACAGAGTAATGCTTATTCATAACATACCCTAAAAGTGAAAAAATATATATTGTAAATATTGTATGTGTCTCAAACATCATACATCTTCGGGAGATATTATGCATGGAAAAATAGAAATCAACCCAAGTTTGATATTGAAATTTATTAAGCCATTCTTATCGAACACTGTTTCTTACAAACTTGTTATTGTTTCATGTTTACAGCTAAATGGAAATTCCATTCTAAAACTGCGCCGGAAAATAGATGGATGCTGAAGAAACAACTTTCTCTATTTTAGCTTTCATTAAAAAGAAAAGTTTTCTGTAACGAGTAACATTGTTTTTTTGGATCTGTTTCCTGGAAGGTTTGCATTTTTGCGCTTGCAAAATAGAATTTTCTATGGTTTTAGTGAACGCAGGCTTTTGAAAATTATAATTTCATTACAAATGCATTAGGTGAGATCAAATGCTATGAATTTACACGCTTAAAAGATTTCGTAATGTAGAGAAATATAAAATGTTTGTCTGGAATAATATATATATATATATATATATATATATATATATATATATATATATATATATATATATAATAAACACTTGTATTTATTTAACATTGCCGTGTTTTCCATTGTTAGTACACTGTAAAAATGAAGTCTTGTGCTGTTTGGGGTATATCACAAAAATGAGAGTATAATTACAATGGTAAGAAGATCTATTTACGATACAAAAGAGGAGGTCGTGGTGGCCTAGTTGGAAAAGGCAGTAAGCCAGTGATTTGAACGTCTCTGGTTCGATGCCGTTCGCCGACAAATCCACCGTCGTGTACGCTAATGGCGGCTGGTGCACGAAAAATCTGTCGTGGCTTCAATGTCCTCCAAGTTCTCAAATTTCTTCCGGTCTTTTAGCCAATTCGGACTCCGACCCTTGTGGTGTTATTCAAAACCGGAGCCGCACCACTCTGCCCAATAGCCTTTATGGACTTGATGTGATACAATGTTGGTCAACCGGCATAAGCCACAATAACAGAAGAGGGGTGCGCAAAACAGATCAATTCGCTACCCACGAACATTACACCCAGAAACATGTAGCTTTTCTAACCCGAATCGGCATTCAGTATTTACAGTGTATGGTTGGTGACCAGACGGCTTATGATGTAATTAACAATATAATTTTGGAAAAATGAACTAAAAAATTGTTATTTAATTTAAAGTGGAATGAATTTTATAATAAAGGCCGTTCAGAAAAGGAAATTTGTTTTCTCAATTAAACTCACTTTGAAAAGCTCTTTTCTGTAAATGTATTTGTACGAAGATCACTTAACATATAAGAGTGCCTGGAAAAATTGGAATTTTGGAATTAAACTTTAAATTCAGATTTAAAGCACATTCATTTTTCTTATATAGGGTGTACCAACAGATCTATTTGCATTTTTTCAGTTACTGTTTATAAAAAAGCGTTTAAAATAATTTGTGTTAAGTGTGTAATATAGTTTAATTTATTATAATTTTAATCAATTTAATGGACATTCTTTTTAAATTTCAGACTAAATATTGTTTTCTAGAAACTATTATCTGACTTTTACTCTAGATTTAACAGATTCGAAGACTGTTGAAGAAAAGAACGTTCTATGAAATTTGCTAGACATAACTCTGAAGGAATTCTAGTCATAATCAAGATATATTGAAGGCATATTCTCGATATGCCTCGAAAAAAAATCTGTTTATTTATCAAAGAAAAATTAAAGAAGTAATAACACATGCTTGACCATTTCCAAAGTTTCGTTTAAAAAATTTTCAATCAAAAATTCTGAATTTGTGTTTATTTTATTAAACATTTGCTCAACCAATTACTTTTTACCAAGTATTTTTTCAATATTATGCATAGGAAGGGTTACAACGTAATTTGTCGTCTGAATTTCAAACTCTTTATAAACTTTTTACTGACTAAGAAAAGATAAAAAAAATCCTTCTCCCAGGTTAATTTTTTATTTGACAAAAATATTTTCATAATTTTTTGGTCTAAATAAAAAATTCTCAATTCCGCCAATAAAAGTAGAATACAGCAAAAATATAAACATTTTTTGAAACTTTGTAAGAAATTTTAGATGTATCTATTTAAAGATATCAAATTTGGAAAATATTTTTGGGGATATTTATGCTTAAATCAAAGTACTTATGTAATGCCGGGTTGGTTTAATATTTGCGTCCATTGGAGAGCTCCAATTAATCCATGAGTGGTCCGGACCGCTTAAGCGATTTGTAGACACATGTCCGTGTACAGTTTGTCATCAGAGTGACTATCAATGACCTACGGAGCTGTTAGTATTGCAGGTCAGGTGAAAAGATGATTGGGAGTAAGTTCGATTTATGGATAGTTTATATAATTTGTGCAAGTTCTTGTGGTAGCACGGTGAATTTTCGTTCTCTGTGGTGTTTTGATCCGAGTCCTACAAAAGTTTGAGTTATGCGTTCTTGACATTTAGTTCAGAAAACTCATACTTATTTTCAATTATTTTTTCTGTATGTCTAAACATGACTGCGCAGTTGTCGTTGCATATAAAAGCAGATAATAACATTCCATTCAGTATTGAGGCGTTGAAAGGCAAAGTGGTGTAAGTCACATTTTCAACTTTTTTTCATTTGAGGGCAAATATTTAAACTTCATATTCAATTTATTGTGAAATTGTAAAAAGTTATTATTTGCAGTATTGTAATAATAGTTATGAAGTATTATTTGTTCAATTTATGGTGGTATTTTTGTCGTATTTGCAGTTAAACTCTTTGATTACACCACTTGACTTACTGACTTACACAACTTTGCCTTTCATCGCCTCAATTGTCTGGCTTTCTGTACAGAGAGTTGCGAATACGTACAGCATAAATATCCGTCTACTGTGACATTATCTTAAAAGCATGTGGCGAGGGATGTTTCATTCGTTGGGTTCTACTGTATGTTTTTAGACGATGAAAATTTAGCATCATTTAAGAATTTTGTGCAACCAACCCTGATACGTTCTCTATTTAAGAACACATAAGAACACATAAAATAAAGTTCGACGGACCACAGCTGTCTTTTCTGTTTTTTTTATTTAAAAAGACGTCACACATATTATGTACTTATACAAAGTCAGCTGAACATTAAGGAATTGAAGCAATTGTGGGTGTAATATTAATTACCCACTTCAGGTTATTGCTGTTACGTTTACAGCGTCTAGTAGTCAGCTAAAGTTAGGCTCAGTCGGCTCGGGTATTAAAAGGTGAACGTTTTCGCCTCTCTTAAGTGGCGCACGTGCGACAACGAACCCTTTAATGTATATTTTCCTGCAGAACTGGGAATTAAACGTAAAATTTTGTTACCTAGAATATGGAATGAAATTACATAAATACTTCACCTAAAAAGTATCATACCTAATGTTAATGTTAAAATTTATTATCATAGAAGAATGTGGCTTGGGATGTTTTATTTCTTGGTATCTGTTGTATGTTTTAAGACAAAAAAAATATTTGCATCATTTAAGAAATTTCTGCAGCGGACCCCTCAAAGTATATTTTTTCCATGATTTTATTAGCTCACTTTCTTGTTTGTTTGTGTGTGTGTGTGTGTATGTGTTTGTCTAGTACAAATCTTGCAATCGACTTTTAACTAACTTCCCGACTAGCTAGACATTTGAAACTTTTAGAATAGCTCAAAACACGATGACAATGCATTTTTTTGATACTTTTAGCCATCTTTAAGCAGAATTTAATCATTTTCAAACGGGAACGAAAAGTTAAACACAAATTAACTTCCAATTAACTTCATTTTCTTTCAAGTTGATGGAATAATTCATCAAAAAAAATTTTAAAAAGTATCTATTAATACATAGAATTGTCACGTTTATATGATTCAACTGAAAATTTAAAAACATGGTATATAAAAAGTTCTTTTTATCTTGTAATTATTCTTTAGAACTGGGAACTGAACATAAAATTTTGTTACCTAGACTATGGTATGAAAAAACCATAAGTACCTCTTCATATACGAATCAGTAACTGTATTAACACGAACGATGCGCCAACTATGAATTAAGCATAACGTTTTACGCGAAAATAATAAAATGCTTCATCAAAACAGCCTCAATGTGTTAGCACGAAAAATACGCGAGCTATGAATTGAGAAAAAGAATTGTTATCTAGACTATGGCATGAAAAGCCACAAATACTTTATCAAACACGTTTCAGTAACTGTGTTAACGCAATTAAAAGGAATTTTTAAGGATGGTGAAACATTCCCGTGTAGTAATTTTGGTTTAAACGAAATTAAAAGGAATTTTGTTGGAGTGGTTTGCAGGGGTGATGAAACATTCCCCTATAGTAATATTGGGTTAAACGCAATCAAAAGTAATTTTGTTAGGGTGGTGAAACTTTCCCCTGTAGTAATATCGTGAAAATTTTAACTTTTACATGTTCCTGTAATAAATTAATCAGCTTTAAAATGAGAATGTTTGTACGAAGCCAGGGGTATTTCTTTCTTTTGAAACTGCTTACTGAAGTCATTCTAAATGTTTTAAGTGTTTTAAAAATGAACTATTTATACTTTAATGTAAATATTTATCTTTAGAGAAACTTTTAAGAGTTAAACAAG
Organism: Dolomedes plantarius; assembly: GCA_907164885.2. Taxonomy (NCBI): domain Eukaryota; kingdom Metazoa; phylum Arthropoda; class Arachnida; order Araneae; family Dolomedidae; genus Dolomedes; species Dolomedes plantarius. Next base: position 47,501,914 of record OU015493.1, on the reverse strand, counting down.
AAAACACCATTGAAAAACATGAGCTTCCGTCATAGAAACGAAAAGAACATATTCTTTTCTGAAACTGCAACCAACGGAACACATAATTTAGAGTAATTCTGGATGATAAAAGTTCATAAAAGAAATAATGATATATATTACAATGAGAGGGGAATAACTATTTTAGGGGGTCTCGGACACATTTAAAAAAAATTTTATTTATTGTGTTAAACTTTTGATTTTTTTTTATGGTTAACCATATAATTTTTAAACAAAATCACATCCTAAAACTTCTCAAAAAGTTTTTAAAAAAATTTTAAAATTTAAAATTTAAAAAAGTGGGGTAATTTAAAATCGTTATAACTCGAAATATTATTTGTCGAATTTCAAAATTATTTCATTTAATTAAACAGAAATATATAAATTTAATTTTGATTCAGCGTTTTTTTAAAATACTAATTTTAAAAGAATTAAAAATATTTAGATTAAATATTGCAACAAAATTATGTAACTTATTTTTAAAAAATCTTATTTGCAAAAGTAATTTTTTTTTTCAAATTTGCTGAATCAAAGTTAAAGTAAAATAGTTGAAAAAGACATGCTTCAAGTTTCAACCATTTATCTTTAATGGTTCTTGACTTATAACAATTTAAAGACGAGAAATAGGGAAAAAATCCATCATAGAGAAAAACGCACTTACAGGTTTATACAACGATTGGCTACTACTAGAATGTTGAAAAAAAATAATAATTTCTCCTGTTCTAATTAAGACAGAAACAGGATTTAAACGTCATTTTAAGCGTAAAAGAATACAGAAATTTTTAATGCATTAAATTTTTTTTCGAAAATTGGAACAATTTTTGTGTCCTGGACCCCCTTAAAAATTTATAATATAAACATTCCCTTACTTAATATAAAAAATTAGAGTATGTAATACATATCTCTATAATTTTACATTATAAATAGCATTTAATACAATGTCTCTAAAGAAACTTTAAATAGCTAAATTTAATACACTTTATTTTTCGTTTAACTTCTTGCATAACACATTTTATCCAAATTGAAACAAAAGCTGATCGATAAACGTTATGGGGTTTTCATGTATCTATATTTAAAATCTAAAACACCTTAAACCTTTTAAACTATTTACAAGTACAGGCCAAGCAGGAAAAATAAGCTAGTCGTCTACAAACACTTGTCTGTATTTCTAAAAGTTTTGAACTCAGTAAAAAGTTCTAACTGCAAAGCAATTTATGGCAAAGAATCGGCATAGATTATATTGTTATGTGTGGTTATTCGTTAAATTAATATTTTATATGTGATACATCTTTTGTAGTCCCACAATTTTTTAAGGTAAGTTAGATTTATGAATACATGTATAATAAATTAGTAGTTTGTAGTTGAATTTCGAAATCCAGAAGTTTCAGATGAGTATCATAACATTTATGCTATTATACTAAGCCGTCAGTAATTTTTTAAAACTCATCTAGCATAATTTAACCCTTTGTCATCCATATAAATGTTTTTTATTGTACTGTCGAACCCCGTCATAACGAACTTCAAGGGACAAAATGTTTTGTTCTCTGTATACGGTGGTTCACTATATCCGTACCGTTAAGAAAAATGTTAGAGTTCACAAAATGTATAACTCATTAATTGCTGTGTATTCAATAATGATGTATTAAAAATGATAAAAATCTATTAAAATGATCATTAATGAAATAATTTTACTAAAATCGATTACATTAAACTGGGACAATACTAATTAAATTAAATAAAAATGAAGACAAATAGAAATAAATTCATTTTACCCTTAATTGTTGTTCGCTGTTTTAATGCAGAAATAATCTGTAATCTTGTGCTGACGTGATGCTGATTTCAAAAAAATTTTATGAATTTCTTTCTCCAATACATCAAATGACTCCAACACTCTTTCTTCTACCGTTTGTGTAGACAAAAACTTAATTATACACACCGCTGCTGCAGCATCTGAGATGGTGGGGATTTCGTCATTCATGTGCTCCTCTTCATCAGCATCAGATGCAGAATCTTCGATTTCAGAATGATTCATTTTAATATCTTCCACGATATCTTCATCAGTCGTATTTTCACATGTGATGACCTCATCATCACATGTTTCGAACAATTGCATGTTACAATCTGAGAATGATGAAATTTTGTTCTTTTCTATCCACATCGCGTTTGGTAAATCTTCATTATCTTCTTCTTCATAATTCTTTGCTTCTTCGACATTCTTAAGCTAACATTCTTCCCTTCCTTAAAAAGTTGAAAAAAAATTATTCAGTAGTTGAATGAAAAATAGGTTCGTTATAGCCGATTCTTAAGATTTCGGAGGTTTGCTAAAAAACGATAAATTAGCATTAAATTCAATAGGAAAACGGCGGGACCAAAAGTTTTGTTCTTTATATCCGTCAGTTTGTTATATACTGTGTTCTCTCTAACGGGGTTTGACTGTATTGTTCTATATTGAATTTTATGAAAAAAGAGTTTAATGTAAAAAACATTACAATTTTAAAAAGGTAAATTTATTAAAGAAAAATACATACTAATCTTTAGCCAAAAAGGCAGAAGTATTTATAGATGAAATTGTTAATAACCAGTAAAGAAGATCCACAGCTGTTGAAAATGTCTAAGAAAATATATAAACCCGTACAACCAGGCTTAAAGACAGGGTTTTAAATTCACTTAAGCATTTTTGGACCGTGTTTACGCAAACATTTCCCCCCTAAAAAAAACCACGTTTGTATTTCCTACAATAGAACTGAAAAAGACTAGAAAAACACAGTTTGCTCTTTCACGCCCTAAGCACTCTTAACATTAAGGGATTTTTATCTAGAACAATTTTCTTACGTGAAGCTTTCCTTGTTAAGGGCTTTCCAATCGAAAGCACAAAGTAATTGATGGATTGAAGAACGATAATTAATTTCGCACTCGCCTAGTTCCCACTCTCATTTGAAATGCAATTTCCTCTTCTTTTGTCATGGGTCCACCACACAAAATTACCAAAGATAACCGTGGTGCGCAGCTGCCATTAATTAAAAAGTAATTTCACGATAGAAGCAGGGTTAACATTCCGTACATGTTGGGGTGAATGAAATTACGAAACAATGCATTTACATTTTATTATGAATTAACAGAGGTAATGTGGAAGTTTGTATAAAACAATCTGTCTACAACAGACGTTTAGTAGACGAATGAATTTCTAAATTTATAGATTAATGAAATAAAATTATATAACATCTGTTCTTTCGAAAATGTATTGTATTCTACATCTTGGTTAATAACATAGTTGTTGAATTTATTTGTCATGGTATTATTTTACTCCTAGAGAATCAATGGACTATATGTTATAATGCTGAACTCTGAATCTGTTAGTCTGCTATCAAGAAAGTAAAAACTGTCCACCAAAGAGCCACATTTGTAAAAATGATGTCACAGGAATGATTAGAAACGTTATAAAAAATTTCGTTAAAATATGGCAATAGGTTTTTGAGTCATACGTGTCCATCATCTATATCGTATGCATCGTATTTATCATTTTATCGTCTATATCGTATTTATCGTATTCACAATCTACACGTATTTATAATGCATCAACTATAACGCACAATACAATCAGTTCCAAGTTTAGACGAAAGTTCTCGAAGTTAATTGAATTTTCAATGCTGTCGTCTGTTTACTAAGAAAAGAATCTCGTTGATTCTCTTTGAACTAATTTTCTATTGACAAATGATAAAACAGAAAAAACAGCTCAGAAAAGCATAATATTTGTAAAAATACGCTACCTCTGATATGATGGGAAACAATATAAAGCAAGTTTTATCTAAATGGAAGTGTAAGGGTAGATTTATAAATCGTTTATAATTAGAAATCATGGTTTATCCATCGTTGATTTTAGACAAAAAGGCTTGACTAATGCATTTATGATTGTGTTGCTTCTATCTGTTGTGGAAAGAGAAATCGTTAGTTTTACATTGTTTTTATTCATTCTCATCTCATGTGAAACTCTGCCTCTAATCTTTTCTAAAGTTAGACTCCAAGTCTTCCCAAGAAATTCACTCAAGGTGCGTGAAAAATTTATAGGTATTTCTAATTATGTTTAAATTATAGTCATTCAATTTTTATACTGCAATCAAAGATTTACTGGCAAGAGTAGTAAACCCTGAAAAAAAAAACGGAATATCACAAAAATTCTTTAATAAGTGATAAATGTACGAAATACTTGCGGAAAGTGTAACTGATGGCGTTCAGTGAAACTCTGTCCAGGCTGGGCGATGGCTGAATGGCTAGGGCTCTGTCTTTCTGAACTAGAGTCTGGGTTCGAGTCGATTTCTTGGCTTGGACGCTTGTATCCTTTTGGAATCGGCTTCAACCCTTGCAAGGGCAACAACCTCTACCGTTTGCACGGTGCCGATTTTTTTTAACCAAAAAATCTTGAAAAATTTTTCCAATTAAAGGTTGAAAAAAGTTTTTACTTCTTTAAACTGATAAAAGGTGGCAGCACTAGCCATTCTTCTGCTCATTTAACTGAAATACATTGAATGCAAGGGAAACAAGGTCTAGATTTACGCGTTTGCACTCTGCAAACGGCGTCCCTTTAAGCAGTAAGTCCCAGTCTAATTAGCCAGCGTGTAGCAAAAAATGACCATTGAGCTTCAAACCAACCAACCGGCGCTGCCCAAGTTATTCCCTATAACATTCAGTTATCTTCCATACTTTGCACCATATTTATTTAACTAAACATTAACAAATGCATGTTTTTATAGTCTACTTTTTGCATCTTAAAGTTGAAATTGAATCTCTTTGATAAATAAAAATTTGGAAAATCTTAGCGATAAATTGTTTATAGGACCTTAAACTACTGATATCTACCGCTTAAAAATATAAACAATTTTTGATAAAAAAAATTAAGTTAAATGTAAGAAATAATGAAACACTGATGCATTGAATTTAAAGTTGTACTTTCACATGCAAAGCAGGATAAACAAATAAAGCATTTGTTCAATTTCATATTTTAAAACAAATAAAGCATTTGTTCACGCGTAATAGAAGATACCAATATGAAAATCCATTATTCCCTAAGGTGGAGACTCGAGATCTGTGAAACCATCTGATGCGCATAAATAATGAACTTTATCAGACTTCAAACAGGTACTTCGTTAAACAAAATTATCAACCCTATGATGGGACATTGTGTTGATCAAGTTAATAACTATCTAAAAATCAATGTCTAGTCATAGTTTATATATTCAAGCACTCTAGCAATGAAAAGTTTATATCATTTCCCATTGTTAGAAATTTCTAGAGACAACCAGTTTAATATTTTAAAGCTTTTGCATCATAGTTTTACTGGACTGGAAGAGATTACGAATAACCCCATTTTAACTGATACTCCTCTTTTAAACACACGCAAATTACCGGCATATATGACGTTAAAACTATGAAATCTTCTGAAACAGGATTAAACTATGTCCTTCCCTTGGCAATGTTGGCTAATAAACTGCTGGAATGGAACATTGATTGGGCTGCAGTAGATCTTCACAGTTTCAAAGTGTAGAAACGGGTGTCGAGTTTTTTTCAACTGTATAAAGCTGAAAATTTTTAAAGGTACTATATCTGAAAATGAAGTCGTCAATTTCAAGTAATGAAAGAAAAGACTGAATTTTTTGAAAGACTGTAAAAAGTTGGAAATTTTACATTCAATTAAATTTAACAATTAAACAAACGAAAAAAATTAATTAAGTTATAAAATTAAAGGAGTAAGAAGTAAAACGATGGAAGTGATTTTGAAACTTTATATATATATATATATATATGTAACAAGAAAGAAAACGCGTCTTCCTAAATTACTTTACTTTAAAGCATATTCTATTGTTAATAAAGTACAACCCCTTTAACAAAATTGCGACCTAAAAGTAAAATAAGATAAATTATATTATCCCTGCAGATCATTAAGCTGGCATGTGAAGTATCTGAACTCAATAACATCCCCAGATATGAGTGTTCAAAGTTTATGAGATTCCGAATGTCAGTATAGTGTCAAAATTCTTGAAGAGCCCTCGAACACTCTGAAGTTATGTCTTTATAACGTCAAAAAACCACTTTGCAAGAACTTTATGGGCCACTTATCCTACGCCCAGTTCAACAGTTCGCAGTTTCTAACAAGCGCGGTATCTAGCAGTAAAGTCCCCGATAAACTGAAGTGGACACGTGAACTCCACGAATCTAAAGTCGCCCAATTAAAAATTAAGTAGTTTAGGCCCTCTGGCGAAAATATCGCAAAACACCCATTTAATATTGCATGAACGCAAGACTTTTCCCTCTCTTCGTTTCTAACTGTTGTTGCTGTCGGACATGCTGTCCGCTCTCTCTTCGTGTCTAACTTTTGTTGCTGTCGGACCTGCGGTCCGCTCCTGTATGTAATCCGCGTCCCGTCTTGGCAAAGGCGCCGGACAAGTCATGTGGCCACTGCAGCTAATACCTTCGCGATGCTTCATAAGTAAATAAAGGTGATTTCCTGGATATCGTGCAATCTGTGATTCTCTTCTATGGCTCCATGTGTTTATCTACAAAATTTAGTAAGTGCTTTCCTGGATCAACACTACGCCCGACTGCATCTCTCCAATTTGTGCGCAGTTATTTACTAGATGTTCAACACCCTCGTGCCAACTGCATCTAAATTTTCGAAATGTGATTATTATCACATTTATAAAGTCGACAGGATTTATACCTGTCCTGGAATCCTCAGCGGATATCTTTCATAAAAAGAAAATTTTCAAGTGTCTTTACGTCATGTGCTCCATTCCTGAAAATCTGTGCAGTTTCTCCATTTCGTTATTTGTGTTAATCCCGCTGGATTTCAAGTGTTTAATTCCATACAAGAATTTCCAAAGCTTTTTCCGAATCTTCAAATGATATTTTTACGTACAAGAAAGTTATGCGATGTCTACGTTTTCACCTCAACGAATCATCCTTGTTTCAATATGAGTGCTCAAGTCACTGTTTACGTGGCTCTCCTTTTCTTATGTGTCACATATTACAGCATAAAATTATCCTGTTTTCTTCAGCTTCCCATAACGCCAGTGTTTTTTTGTATCCTTCTCGTGATCGTAAAAATTCTACTACTAAATTATGTTGTGCAGAGTGGTGTTCATATGTACGGCTTGTGTTCTACATTGGCCTGTGTTGTGCTGCAATAAGAAGAAATATGCCAGCAACTTCCGCCAGCAACAGTTTATTCCCAAGAACTTTTTCCTTGTTAAAAAATTTGTAATCATCTGTTAAGAGACTAAATTAAAACTAATTTACGCCGACGAGGAAAAAAAATAATGATAATAAATAAATAAATAAATGAACAGAAATTAAAGGTAAGACAAATTGTATATCGAATTACTTTTTTCATATGTGTTCTTCATGATTAAGTGGTGAAACCGAATTTTATTAAAGTATAAATTAAACTTATTTTGAAAGTGTATAAAATATTTATGCAAAATTGGAATTAATGTTTAAATATTGTGTTCGTAATAATGTTGATGATTTAAAGGCAATTTGATCAATTATTAAGCTAATTTAATCATGTTTTGCTTAATAAATTCGGAATCAGTTTTATCTTTTTACAAATCAGTAAAAAGTATCTACTTCGCGTATAGCTTAAAAACCCTCTATGCGAAAAGAGGGGAAATGGAAAAAGTAGATCAAACCTCTCAGATTTACCGTACCGCGCTGTGCTATCAACATATGAGGGGTCAAAGGTAACTATTCTCCCGAAGGGAGAGCAATAAATTTAGTCATCATCGTTTGGATGTACTCTTAACGCGTAAAAGACTGAAGCTTTTATTTTGATGTTTTGATCATTAGATATTTTTTCTCTCTCCATTCCCATATGGTGAAAGAAGATAGGTTTCGGGTTCTAAATTTCGAGTTGGATATGGATGCCGAAAGAGATGAATAAAAATTAATTAAAATAATGAATAGTTAGATTTTAAATTTATCCACAAAAATATTTATCAACTTATGTAAACGGTTTGTAATCTATTTTAAGAAATTATAAGCGTATAAAAAATTGTTTTATATTACTGAAGTATTAAAGTACAAACATTGCTAACTTAGTATTCTTCACAAGTTACCTAAACATTGTACTTTTTTACATCGTAAATTGAAAAAGGTATATGGTTTTGAATCCTCATGAGTATATTATGTCGTTGAAGGTTAAATAAAGGTAGGATAGTAATATGTTTTTCAGGAGATTTTCTGGTACAGTAGAAATTTCAAAGAACAGTTTATCTATTAACTAGAAACGGAGTTCTTTCTAATCTATTAAGCGTCTCATATGCCACGGTTGAATATTAACATCCGTCTGCTATAGAAGAAGTGCCCATTCCAGAAAATTCTCAAAATGATAAAGGATAAATAAAAAGAAACAAAAAAGTAATGTTTCATATACCGGGTGGCCATAATTAAACTGACAGTGCTCACAGTGTTCTGTAGCGCGATCTATTTGCGAGAATGACGCCACATTTTGTAGGAAGATTAAACAAGACGGGGGACGAAGGATTCCGCGAAAAAATAAATTAGTTCCAAAAGTCACCGCTAGGGGAATATTTGGCGCTGCGTAATAGAAAATAGAGTGTTAACAAATGCAAATTAATACGGAATAAAATTACCTTTTATTATGCACATTTTCTTATTTATTCAAGTGCAATATGGCAACACTTTTAAAAAAGCGTAAAATCTACATAAACACCGATAAAGTCTCCTGATCTGCAATATCACGTACGCTGAGCAGAAGAAGTTCTTTATTCAAATTTCACGTTACATCCATTGGCACAGTGCCAGCTGCTTGGAACGTTTCGAATCAATCGGATTGAAAGTTTATGTGCAATGTCTCCTTCTTTAGTCGAGCGTGCGTTACTGGTCAAATTCTTTTATCTCAACCAGTGCAACGCGTCAGCCGCTCTTCGTGCTATTAGAACGCACAAAAAAATGCGTAAAGGTAACGGTCCTGTGTCAGTTAATGGGCTAAAAGCAATGGTTGCGACGTTTGAGAAAACAGGTTCTCTGAAGGTTCAGTCAGGCAGAGGACGAAAGCCTGTACCACAGGATACAATCGAAGCAGTTGCCACGGCGATTGTCGACAGAGGACCAGACAATATTGCTGCCATCTCTAGCGCTCGTGGATTAGCTCGGAATATGGATATGCCTTACAGTACGATATGGAAAATCTTACGAAAGATTATCAACTTCTATCCGTACAAGATCAGCCGTGTACAGGAGTTACTGTACCCCGACCATGATAAGTGATTGACTTTTGCTCTCACCTTTCTTGCCAGAATGGAGGTGGATGATGCTTGGCCGTGGAAAATCTTATGGGGAGACGAGGTCCACTTTTACCTGCATGGAACTGTGAATACCCAGAACTGCCGAATTTGGGATGACAAATCACCACATGCGGTCACAGAAATTCCCTTACATTCACCAAAGGTAACTGTTTGGTGTGGGTTCACAGCGGAATTCATCGTAGGTCCATTCTTCTATGAGAACATTACCCCGACAGGACCGGAAACCTGTTCTGCTACCGGAGAGAAATATCGCCACATGTTGAACAGCTTTGTCATTCCAGCAAATGTTGAACAGCTTTGTCATTTTAAGATATTGTGCATAATAAAAGGTAATTTTATTCCGTATTAATTTGCATTTGTTAACACTCTATTTTCTATTACACAGCGCCAAATATTCCCCTAGCTGTGACTTTTGGAACTAATTTATTTTTTCGCGGAATCCTTCGTCCCCCGTCTTGTTTAATCTTCCTACAAAATGTGGCGTCATTCTTGCAAATAGATCGCGCTACAGAACACTGTGAGCACTGTCAGTTTAATTATGGCCACCCGGTATAATAAAAAGAGAGGTATGTTTTAAGAGGTAAGAGGTTATATAACAGGAGGATTCATACCAAAATGCTAGTAGTAAAATTAAATAAAAATATCGTGTTATTTATGAAAGTTATAGTGTTTATATAAGAAATTAAATATGATAAATATTGAGAAAGAATTTAGTACATTTATTTGACTTATTATTTTAGAGGATATTATTTTTGTGGATATAATATTGTTTTGGATAGTGAATATTGAATATTGAAATTAAATTATTGCAATTAGTATGAAATATTGAAATTGAATTCGAACATGGAGATTCTTATTCTGTAAATGATATAATGTGTGTTTACCTTTGCTGCATACAGTGTACTTAAAATTTTGTAAAATTTTATGTCAACGGAAAAGTCTTCCTTTCAGCAAGAACTTTTCTTATTTCGATGGGGGGGGGGGAAATGTAACAAGAAAGAAAACGCGTCTTCCTAAATTACTTTACTTTAAAGCATATTCTATTGTTAATAAAGTACAACCCCTTTAACAAAATTGCGACCTAAAAGTAAAATAAGATAAATTATATTATCCCTGCAGATCATTAAGCAGGCATGTGAAGTATCTGAACTCAATAACATCCCCAGATATGAGTATTCAAAGTTTATGAGATTCCAAACGTCAGTATAGTGTCAAAATTCTTGAAGAGCCCTCGAACACTCTGAAGTTATGTCTTTATAACGTCAAAAAACCACTTTGCAAGAACTTTATGGGCCACTTATCCTACGCCCAGTTCAACAGTTCGCAGTTTCTAACAAGCGCGGTATCTAGCAGTAAAGTCCCCGATAAACTGAAGTGGACACGTGAACTCCACGAATCTAAAGTCGCCCATTTAAAAATTAAGTAGTTTAGGCCCTCTGGCGAAAATATCGCAAAACACCCATTTAATATTGCATGAACGCAAGACTTTTCCCTCTCTTCGTTTCTAACTGTTGTTGCTGTCGGACATGCTGTCCGCTCTCTCTTCGTGTCTAACTTTTGTTGCTGTCGGACCTGCGGTCCGCTCCTGTATGTAATCCGCGTCCCGTCTTGGCAAAGGCGCCGGACAAGTCATGTGGCCACTGCAGCTAATACTTTCGCGATGCTTCATAAGTAAATAAAGGTGATTTCCTGGATATCGTGCAATCTGTGATTCTCTTCTATGGCTCCATGTGTTTATCTACAAAATTTAGTAAGTGCTTTCCTGGATCAACACTACGCCCGACTGCATCTCTCCAATTTGTGCGCAGCGATTTACTAGATGTTCAACACCCTCGTGCCGACTGCATCTTGCGTTCATGCAATATTAAATGGGTGTTTTGCGATATTTTCGCCAGAGGGCCTAAACTACTTAATTTTTTAATTGGGCGACTTCAGATTCGTGGAGTTCACGTGTCCACTTGAGTTTATCGGGGACTTTACTGCTAGATCCCGTGCTTGTTAAAACTGCGACCTATGGCCTGGGCATAGGATAAGTGGCCCATAAAGTTCTTGCAAAGTGGATTTTTGACGTTAAAAAAGACATAATTTCAGAGTGATTCGAGGGCTCTTCAAGAATTTTGACACTATACGGACATTCGGAATCTCATAAACTTCGAACACTCATATCTGGGGATGTTATTGAGTTCCGATACTTCACATGCCTGCTTAATGATCTGCAGGGATAATATAATTTATCTTATTTTACTTTTAGGTCGCAATTTTTTTAAAGGGGTTATACTTTATTAACAATAGAATATGCTTTAAGTAAAGTAATTTAGGAAGACGCGTTTTCTTTCTTGTTACATATATATATATATATATATATATATATATATATATATATATATATATATATATATATATATATATATATATATATATATATATATATATATATATATATATATATATATATATATATATACACATTACGTAGTTATATGTATTTGATATGGGACAAAAGCAATCAGTTGGATCCTTCATTAGATTTTTACTGTTAAATCTTGATGAGTCCTGTGACAATAACTTTAGTCTTTTCCTTTTCCCCTGTATCTTGTATTGTTTGATGTTGCTTTTTACTTGTTTTCCATACATATAGGTGCCTGTACGGTGTGTAAATATGAATAAGAGTTTATACTGACTAATTCACCGCACCGTGATCTTCGAAGTAAGTGTTTCGATTAATCATCGAAATTCGTTCCCCGTTTAAAACTGTTTTTAATTGCTTCTAAAGCAAGAGCCCGAATCTTGATCAGAAATTGATGACTACTGATAAACGTGTGATTTCGGTTTCCACAAATTAATGGATCAGAGTCCTTAACTCAAAAATCGATCGGCTCGAAATTGTATTTCGCCCCCCCCCCATCGTGGATGAGGCGGTAAATGTAATTTGTATCCCCTTATCGTGGTATTAGTCGAATGTTTCACACGAAAAATATGAAAGTGATTGGAATGTGTTTTGAAGAGAAAAATAATAATTTATGCAAGAAATTGTAACTGTATAACCCGCCTACATAGGTGAATTTTGTGGGTTTTGTTGCGTAATTCCTGCCTTTTCTAAATAAATCTAAATAAGACCGTTAATGAATTAGTAATGATTTGTAAAATAGATATTTATAAAAATGTAAGAGTAGCTTAGTCTAGTAACTTACTCTAACTGACTGTAGCTATAAATATATAAATGTAAATATAGGGTGAGCCAAAAGTTCGTAAAAACTTTAAAAATTCATAGAAAATGAAGAAATCTTGATAAAGAAGTTCGGTTTGCAAGAAAGGGCTCAGAAGGAAGTCGGATTATTTTTAGCAGCCAATAGAAGTTTTAAAAAGTTTTAAAAGTTTTAAAAAGTTTTAATAGTTTTAAAAAGTTTTAAAAGTTTTAAAAACTTTTAAAAGTTAAAAAAGTTTACGAAGTTTAAAAAGTCACCGGTAGATGGCAATGACATACGAGAGATTCAGCAGATTTATGCATATCAATCTCGCAATAAAAGACCGTGATACACGAGGATTTTGGGGATCGGCCACGAAGTGGAAGATTCTCGTTGGCGGAGGGCCGCATTACTGCGGTGGAAACCGTTATGAATAATATGGCGTCCGAATCGGCCACGGGGAGTAGCAGTGCTCGCAAAGCTGGACTAGTGACTCCTTTTAATTTTTATTTTGCTGCTAAAAAAATCCTTCTTCTTTGTGAGCCCTTTCTTGCAAACTGCATTTCTTTATCATAATTTCTTACTTTTTTATGAAGTTTTAAAGTTTTTACGAACTTTTGCCTCACCCGGTATTTTACTACGTAAGTCGTTTCCAGTCTACTTTTGGAAACGTGCATTAATATTAGCTAAAATTAAAACTAGAGGGTTGGCAACTATGAAACAACACATAGTTTACTTATTGTTTAGGAAGAAAACATATATATAGCATTTAAAAAAATGACTAACTACTGTACCCATTTTTCGGTATATTGTAGCAACATGGCTATAATACACCCTTGATGCACCTGGCCTATTCTCTGAAGTGGCAGTTAAATGTGGGTATAGTTATTTTTCATTAGCACAGCGGACGTGGTAGCGCGGTCCGAGCATCAGCATCATTAAGGACATCTGAAATCATTAAATCCCATGGCAAGGTCTTTGGTTGAACCGCCCTGGTGTAGAGATGGTTTGAGAAGATTCGGAAGGGACTTAACCATTCAGTGGTATCCCTGTGTCTGTGGAGCCCAGGAAACAACAGTTTTTGTATTATCTGATATATAGAAACTAGTTAACCAGTTCACCACTAGAGTACCTGTCTCTCAAATCCTCTAGATGGCATTCCTTGATCCTACCTTAGTTTAGTCCCAAAATTGAAGTGACAAACAAGTCTCAAAAAGCAATCTGGGATTCATAGACTCAAGGTTATTACTCATGTTAGTTTTTTCCATTATGGACCCGTCTACCTGGAAAAAGGTTTTCAATTTACAGTATCAAAATGATGCTCAGTCGTATCTCCTTAAATCATGCAATAATGGCACAGTGGCCCAGTTGGCAAGACCAGCGGGCTATTGATCTGAAAGTCACTGATTCGATGATCGGCGCTGACAAATCCACTGCCGTGTACAGTAATATCGGCTGGTGACCGTAAAATCCGTCATGGCTGCAATGCCCTCCAAGTTCTCAAAATTACCTCTGGAGGTGCGGGGTCAAGTGTTCCGGTCTCGTCACTTGATTTAGCTAAAAATTACGGAACTGGTCCTTTGGCCATGTCGGACTCCGACTCTTGTGGTGCCAGTAAAAACAGGAGCCGCACCTTCATCGCCCATAGCCTTCGGGACTTGATCTGATGTAGCTCTCAGTCAAGCGGCATAAGCGACAACAACAGCATGCAATAATGATATGTCAAAACTGCAGTTGCAATGTTTAGATTTTTTTAGATTCTAATCAAATTTATTATTTGTATCGTTCTTCTGTAAATTGTATTATGTAATCAGTGTTTCGTATGTAAAAAAAAAATCAAATAAAATTGATTTCTTTAATTTCAGACCTAGTATACTTTATTTGATGTCCTAAAACCATTTTCAATGATTAATTAGCATTTATGTATTTTTGAATTTTTAAAAATTTCCTGGATCGGGCAGACCCAGACACACAACTGGGGATCTGATAATTTCCAGGTTCCTACTGAAGGGTTAAAAAGGCCAACTATTCCGGCAAGGAGGGAAGAGGCTTGAGCGACGAGAACCTGCTTCTCGGAAATAGAGCACCGGAAGCCATGGCTTGAGGAAGGATCGGCAGACCTGCTATTCTACGTTATATTTCAGTGTGTCCAGGCTAAAGGTATCCAAAAGTTATGACTTACTTTTACGGAACTACCCATTATAATTTGAAAAAAATATATTTAAATAGAAAGAACATCTCACCAAGTTTCAATATCAATCAGATTTCGATCATAGTATCAAAGATTTCGATGTGTGCACCTTTTGTAGCACGACTAACGTCTAAATAGTAATTCAGTTCTCGCCAAGTGTTTCGTAGCATATCAGGAGTTATTAGACTTTTTTGCGTGAGGATCCATTATATCCGTTTTCTATATATTGAAACTGTGGATGAGTTGAAGAAGCGTATCATTCAAGCAATTCGTTAAATAATCCCTGATATGCTACGAAACACTTGGAGAGAACTGGTTTACCATTTAGACGTTTGTCGTGCTACAAAAGGTGCAAAGACCGAAATCTATGATACTATGATATCTGTGATTGATATTAAAAATTGGTGTTCTTTCTATTTAAATATATTTTTTAAAACTTCTAATGGGTAGTTCCTTACAAATAAGCCATAACTTTTGGATACTTTTAGAGGACACCCTGCACATTATGGCAATTGTGTGGCGGTGGAGAGTAGATGCTGTACGAAATTGCTTTATGCTTAATCTTGTATATACACTGTCAGAAAAAAAATATATGCACCCAGAGGGAAACGATCTACTATCACAAAACTTATGATGCATGTAGTGTATGACGAGATAAGCAAATTATTACAAATTCAGAAGAGCAGACCGCTTTATTAAGAAGATATAGCATGAAAAAGGCTATAAATCAGTAAGTAGTAAATCCACCACTGGCAGCTATACAAGCCGAAACACGGCGTGGCATCGAATCAATGTGGTCACCTATGACCTCCTGCAGAAGATCATGCCACAATATTTGCAACTGGGCAGTTAATTCACCAGTATTCCGGAACGACTGCATTTGCCTTCCAAGCACGTCCCAGACGTTCTCTATTGGCGAGAGGTCTGGTGAACAGGCAGGCTATGGGAGTACATCATATCCTTGAAGATATTGTTGGGAGAGTCGCGCAGTATGTGGACGAGCGTTGTCTTGCTGATAAATAGCACCTGGGTGACGTGATAGTATAGGCTTTACAACTGGAATTACAATCTCGTCCACGTAACTGCATACTGTTAAAGTGCGTTGAAGGACGACTAGAGGTGATCGTGTGTTCCAACAAACACTCCCCACATTGTGTAATCGCCGTATGCCTTTCGACAACAAATGCCGGATCGGACCAGACTACATTCCTGCCAAGTTTCGTGATAGTAGCTCGATTCATTCTGGATGCATATATTTTTTTGTGACAGAGTTAATTCGAAGAAAAAAAAACTAATAAAGAGCTTAACTCTAGTAAACAGCTTTGTCGTCTCTCTAAAAAAATCTCTCTCGAATAGTGAAGTTTAGTTTTGGGGCCACGAAATCCACAATATAAATACTTGAGGAGTCAAAATTAAGTACCCATTTCCTTAAATTTCTTCTTACTATTGATAAAAAGATAGTAATGCTACTATTAGTTTAAGAAATTCTGTAAATATTCAATAGAGCAGTTACAGAATTCTGTAAATATTCAATAAGCAAAAATAGTTTTTCTGCATTTGTTTGATTTCAAGGTTGCATTATATATATATATATATATAAACAGACTAAAATTTCAGTTTGTCATATAATAATTAACTAACCTTAAAACAGGGTAGCATGATAAAGTCTGTATCTACAATCATCGTTAAGAACCGAATGAATTCGATGTACTAGAAATAAAGCAACCGTTACGTTTTTTAATTAATTCATAATGCAGAGTCAAACATCGAAAGTAAAGTAAATACTTTCATATTTATTTTGTTTCAAAATGCAGAGCTGAATTTAGTCACATATTACACACAATTTGCATGCCGTTTAATGAATAAATTATCAAGTGATTGCAAAATTTATTTCCTCGAAACAGAGTTTCTGGATCAAGAGATATCAATTACACGCTTCGCGAGGAATTTCTTAAACAGAAATTCGCCACTTGCTATTAAAAATCACTTCACTTCTCAGATACTAAAACAAACATTAATGCAAACTTTTTTTCTTCATATTTGATAAATTTTAATATTTTAATATTTTCTGTAACATTACAAGCATAATAATTAAAATTTGAATGCTTTTGAGTTTATTAGTGTTTACATTGGACATTTAAATCCAGCAGGGAATCAAAATAAGTGTCCTTTAACGATTAATAAAGAATGTAAATTTCTCTTTATAATCCCTTTGACATCAGCGGTTGTTTTCTAAAACATAACTCGCAACTTATTGTCTAATTTCAGAAATAAAATTACTTTTAACGCAATAAAAACTTTATAGCGAATTTCATGGAAATTTTTTTTGCAAGTATTTATTTACCGTAAAACTATAGAGAAGTTATGTTTTTTAAAGTGAAATGTCTCGTTAGAAATCTACCACCTTTAGTGGGTTGTTGTTGTGGTTTCTAATGCCCCATCCCCCTCGCCGAAAGTATTCCAGACCACGTCCATATAGGCTAGTAGGCTGAGTGGTGCGGTTCCAGTTTAAATTCGCATCAGAATAGTCGGAGTCCAATTTAGCCATGTGCAACCTCAATTTACACTGAGCGACCCCAGGCGCGACATCTAGGGAGAATCCTACCCTTTCCCACCCTTTCTGACATCATAGAGGGACTTTCCGATCTATTGATTTAACGTGCCCATATCCGGCGTAAACAAGAGTATTTAATGGTGTTTGTCGGGATTCGATGAGAGCAACCTCAGCACCAAAAGCCGACGTATTACAACTACGCTACTTCGAGCCCCCTTTATTAAGGTACCCGTACACCTTTAAAACGGCATTTTCGGTCAAAATATCGTTTTTTGTTTTTTGCAATAACATTAAAGTCCAATCTTTTATCTTTCAAATTCCGTTTGAATTATGCTTCTATCTTAATTAGAAGTGGAATTACAGCAATTTAAATATTACATGTCGTAGAATTTTACAACCGGAAGTGTCATTCTGCAAACCGGAAGTAAGCTAAAATGTTTGTTTACATCGTTCTTTTTTTAGATTTAACGCTGAAATTCGGTTATACGTCAAAGGAAATACTTGGAAATAAAAATCAAGGGATTTATAAATATTTGGAAACATATCTGGCAACATAATTTTCACTCTTGTATTCCTAAACTTGGCAACAAACTTATATTTCAAAAGCGATTGTTGACATATCTGCAGATTTGCCGCGTTGTTTTTATTTTCTTTTTAAGGTTTTTAAATCTATTTAGTTTTTACTTTTCTTTGGTAAAAATGGGTAAAAGTATTGGAAGAAGTCGAAAACCCAAGTTTTACGGACATCGTTTTACAAAAAATGTCAAAAACGATGATGTAGATGAGTGTGTAAAAAACACTGCGAGTTGTACAAAGTCTAAAGTTGATACTGTTTTAGACTCGGATAAAACTAATGGAGCAATGTCTGGAAATAGAATTTTTGATTTAGATATTCTTTCCAGTGTTTTTTACGAACTCTGCTGCCCAATGTGCTATTCTGAGAAGCTAGTTTTTAAAGAAGAAACTAGATATGGATTATGTTCTCATTTCCTTTTGAGTTGTGAAAGGTGTGAGTTTCAGAAGGGTTTTGCCTCTTCTAAAAAACAGGTAAATTTCCCTGAAGTAAATACGAGACTAGTATATGGTATGCGCCAAATAGGTAAAGGATTTTCAGCTGCTTATAAATTATGTGCAACTCTGAATTTACCTAGATTGACCAAAACTGCATATACTTCTCATGAACAAAAACTGTTGAAAGTTGTTTCTGAAGTAGCAGAGGACTCTATGAAAAAGGCTGCAACTGACATAGTGAAGAAGCAGGAAAATCTTGGCAAAGAAATTGTGAAATGTGGAGTTTCAGTGGGCGGTACGTGGCAGCGGAGAGGCTATACTTCTTTAAACGGATGTGTTGCAGCAATTTCCATCGACACTGGAAAAGTATTAGATCTGGAGGTCATGTCATCATACTGTCCAACATGTAAAAAGCTAGAAAAGATGGCTAAAAACCTGGAATACGAGTCATTGAAAGCTGATCATGTATGCCAGTGTAACTTTCAAGGCTCAGCGTCAAAAATGGAAATCGTTGGTGCGTCACGTATATTCTCAAGGTCTGAAAACAGACGCCAGCTTCAGTATACTGAATGTTATGGTGATGGCGATTCCAAAGGATTCATAAGCGTAAAAGACACATACGGTGAAAACAGTGTCACAAAATTTGAATGTATAGGCCATATTCAAAAGCGTGTTGGGTCCCGCCTGCGAAAATTAAAATCAAAAATCAAGGGTCTGTCTGGAAAAGGGAAACTGACCGATACATTTATAGACAGACTTCAGAACTACTATGGAATTGCTATACGTAACAATACTGGTAACCTAAACGCAATGCAGCAAAATGTTATTGCAGCATTATTCCACTGTGCATCCAGTTCACGAAAACATATGCATGGGCAGTGTCCTCTGGGTAAAGACAGCTGGTGCTTCTTTCAGCGAGCACTGGCATGTGGAACATCTGTTAAAGATAAGTATGCTGGTCTACCAAAAGAGGTATTGAATGCTGTAAAGCCAGTATACTTAGATTTGTGCTCAAGAGAACTCTTGAGTAAATGTCTCCACGGTAAAACTCAAAATGTAAATGAATGCCTGAATGGCATAATATGGCAACGATTACCAAAAGAGGTATTTGTTTGTCTGAAAACAATGAAACTTGGAGCGTATGATGCAGTATTGCAATTTAATGATGGATACAAAGGTTGTCTGAATGTTTTAAATAAGTTGGATATTAGTTATGCAGGATTTTTTACATTGCAAGCATACAACCATTTAGACAACATTAGAAAAAATGATTCCATACGTCATTCTGTTCCTGCGTCAAAGAGACGCAGGAAAATTCTCAGAGCCCTTAGGGAAAAAAAATAAGTGTTGCAGAAAGCCAAGAGGGAGAAGTTTATAAATCTGGTGGATTTTAATATGAAAATAATTATTTTTAAAGTAAGAAATGTGTTATAAAGTTATTTTTAGTGTTTTCTCAAAATGAATTTTTTCATCGTTTCTCTTAACGCAATACATCCTATTATAAAAAGTTACACATAAAATGCCTTAAAATTTTGCATACTTTATCTATATATATTTATAAAGGGAATAGTGTATGCTCATGATTGCAGATTGATTAGTTATTTTTGTTTACATTGGTATAAATTGCAAGTGACAATGAATTTTAAGTGATTTTTATGAACATCAGTACTTTAAGTGCTATAAACTTTGAGATATACATAGTTCAATCTTGTGAATAGACTATTCCCCACAGACAGTTATTATCTCATTTTGTAATTTATAAAATGGTAATATATTTGTTTGTTTTTGAGTTACCATGCAATGCGGATTGTCAAATTTTAACCAATTTTTTCCAGTTTTCCCCCCTTAAAAATTATTTTAATGTAACAGCTAAATTTTATATATATTTTTTCAAGTTTTAACTTAAATGTCATTATAAAAAATAGATAAAAAGACAAAATTCAAAAAATTTCAAAAAATCACCCCCGAAGGTGTACGGATACCTTAAGTAATAAATGAAAATTGTGGTTACTTACAATGTACAGTACTCAAATTCTAAAGGTCAGTTTGCCTTCCATATGTCTGTATTGTTACTTTTTGGCATATTAGCTATTTTATTTCGGTAAATGTTTCTCTATTTTTTGTTATCTTATAATCCTGAATCAATACCGTAGGATCATTATTTATCTTGGGCTTCTGTTCTGTTCTGTTCTTGCTTTTACACATCTTTGACTGAGGGAGGAATGTCTCTTAAATTTCGCCATTGCTTACAAATTTCATTTTTGTTAAATTGAATATTTATTTGAAATTGGGGAAAATGAATTTTAGTGTTTTTCTTAAAAAGGCCTTTGCAATGAAAACAGACAGGGTGACAATGAGAGAGAGGGGGACGAGCAAGAGACGTGAAAACCATTGTAGGGGATCACAACTCGAAGATTGTGGAGAAACATTGCCTTAGAAGAAAGTCCATTTTACTGTCAGCATGTCTAACGTATATATCTTGTGTCTGTAGTTTCTTAAAAGACATAACTATAAATATTTTACTGCGTAATTCTTTTCCTGTATACTTTTAAAAACATGCATTAATATCAGCTAAAAATAAAATTAGAGGGTTGACAACTCGGAAACAATATAAAGCTTAGAAACAAAACTAATATTAATGCATTTTTTTTCAAAAAAAGCAATTTACCTAACTACTCTAACCATTTTAAAGGATATAAATACTTTAAGAGTCATAATTAAGTACCTGTTTCCTTTAATGTTTGCTAACTATTGAAAAAAAAGATAGTAATGTTGCTATTAAATGGATTAATTACCTAAATATTCAATAGATAAGTAGAAATAGTTCTTCTTCATTTGATTTCAAGATTGCAATCAATCAATCAATCAATATATATATATATATATATATATATATATATATATATATATATATATATATATATATATATATATACACTCAAGAGCCAAAACATTATGACCACCCCTACATTTTGCAATGAATTCGCCTGGATGACGTGGAAGGCACGTGATCAGGTGGAAGTGGTATTTAACTGCTGCTGTAGAGTCTGAAGAATCATTCTTTCACTTACTTCTGTGTGTGATGGGAAAGGCTCCGGATCTCAGCGACTTTGATAGAGAGCAGATTGTAATGGCTCGAAGGCTCGAAACAAGCATTTCCGAAACTGCACGACTCATCGGTTGTTCGCGACTTACAGTTGCTAGTACTTATGCAAAGTGGATGAATGACGGTGGAACCAGCAGTAGACAACATGATGTTGGAAGTCCCCACGCTATCAAAGAAAAAGGTCGTCGGAGACTGTCTCGCATGGTGAAGCAAAACCGGAGCCAAACAGTGGCTCAGCTGACAGCCCAATACAATGCAGGGCCAAGTAGAATAGTATCGCAGCACACTGTTCAGCAGACACTGTTGGATATAGGGCTACGCAGCGAACGTCCCACTCGTGTGCCTTTGCTGACCAAGCGTCGTCGCCAACTGCGCCTGCGCTGGGCCCGGGAACATCGCGACTGGTCCATGGATCAGTGGGAGAGAGTTGCCTGGTCAGATGAATCACGGTTTGTCATTCATCACGCCGATGGCCGTGTCAGGATACGGCGTCATCCAGGCGAACTGTTGCTCCCTCAATGTACAGTAGGTCATACACAGGCCGGTGGTGGTGGTATTATGCTTTGGGGGACGTTCTCTTGGGAGTCTCTGGGACCCGTGGTTGTGGTAGAGCAGACCATGAATGCTACAGGGTATCTGAACATCATTGCGGACCAGTTGCACCCTTACATGGCCTCTGTTTTTCCAGCTGGAAATGGAATGTTCCAACAGGACAACGCCCTGTGTCACAAGGCTAAAATTGTGTTGGAGTGGTTCCAGGAACATGATGCTGAATTCCAGTTAATGTCCTGGACGCCTAACTCACCGGATCTCAATCCGATAGAACACATTTGGGATGTCATAGGACGGCAGCTCAGAGTTCAAAGACCACCAATTCGCAATATCTCGGATTTGCGTGACCGTTGCTTAAACATCTGGTACAATCTATCTCCGGCCATCTACCAAGGACTTGTGGCATCCATGCCAAGGCGGGTTGAAGCTGTGTTGCGCAACAAAGGTGGGCCAACTCGTTATTGACAGGTGGTCATAATGTTTTGGCTCTTGAGTGTATATAAAGATAGTAATGCTGTTATTAGTTTAAGTAATTCTGTAAATACTCAATAGATAAGCAAAAATAGTTTTTCTGCATTTGTTTGATTTCAAGGTTGCATTATATATATATATATATACTAGCTGTACCCGTCCCGGCGTTGCTCGGGTAATGTAATTACCAATTTTTTAGTAGCCTTAACCCTTTGTTAATGGGCGTCGCTGTCATCCTTTTCCTCACCACGATACATTATTTTACCCATATAAATTTAATCCTTTCTGGCACATTTTGGCAAAATTTTTGACATAGGATTGCTAATCGAATATCACTGCAATAGTAATCGATTTCCTTGAAAGCGAATATATCACATCCTCCACATGCTGAAATTCTTTGAAATCTTCATAGATTTTTTCCACAAATACACCACAAATTATATGATATTAACTAAGTGCTGGCCAAAAAACTTACGGCATTACTAAATGTGATTTTTTAATCGATTATCACTGCAATAGTAATCGATTTCCTTTAATCACCGAATCCCTCATAGAAAACAAACGCCCCAACACATCACGTGCGTGACGTCGAAAAACTGGTTTTTCTCCTATTTTACCTTCGTCCGGAAATGAAGAACGAAATCTCCAAAATGAGATTTCTCGCAAGAGTTTCCGAATCATAAAATAAATTATTAAAAAATAACTACAATTTGTAAATTAATTTTGGTTCTGGCTTTCGAAACTCTGATGTCTAGGGTCTCTGAGATAAAAATTTCGTAAAAATGTAACGACATTTACGTATCGATTCGACAATTTGGAAAAAAGGGTCACGGACAAAATCGCGTTTTTTTCCGAAAAACGGGTGCGTACAGGCGATCGAAAAAAAATCACAATTAATCGATAAATTAAGACAGACAATTTTAATTGTGATTTCCGTATAGTGTCATCTTTCCCGTATAGGCTCGTCTGAAAAAAAAAATTCTTGGACGGATACGTTAGGATTTACGGGGCTTTTACTCGTCCGGGAGCTCCAAATCGCGACTAAATATTTAATTACGGAAAATCTAATTAAAAAATCGAAAAAAGGGCTTCGAGGTGCATAATGAGACCTCGGGAGGCATCTTCGTGTCGAATCTCAAGACTGTCCGACCTACCGTCTTTGCGCTGCGCCGCGAGCAGACAAAAACTCGGTCACACACACACAGACTTTGCCTTTTATATATAAGGATATATATATATATATATATATATATATATATATATATATATATATATATATATATATATATATACATACATATATATATATATATATATATATATATATATATATATATATATATATATATATATATATATACATATATATATATATATATATATATATATATACATATATATATATATATATATATATATATATATATATATATATATATATATATATATATATATATATATATATATATATATATATATATACACTACCCTACAATAAAGGACCGGATGCCAGCTAATTTGCATAAAATCTGACTGCATGACGGATTTTATGCAAATCTAGTGCTCGCACGTGACCTGTTAAAGGTTAAATACGATACGCTAAGTGGTAACGTCATTAGTTCTGTGTAAAATTGTGGCAATATGTCGAAACGAAAGGAACTTACTGACTTTGAATGAGGTGTTATAGTTGGTTGTCACATTTGTGGCAAGTCTATTCGCGCAATTGCGGTAAAATTATCACAGCCACGGTCAACTGTTGGTCATGACGTGCAGACGTGGAAGACTAGGGGAGTTGGGACACGAACTGCACACGTTGGTTGTCCCCGTAAACTGACCGACCGTGATCAGCGTATCCTGAAGAGTGAAGTTCGTAAGAACCGCCAAGAAACTACTCCAAATCACCAACAGTGAGTCTCAACAGGCAGTAGGGCATATTTATTTTTTCTAAATTTTTAAAACATTTTCCTAGTTTATAAAAATTAACACTGCCAACAAGTTTTCATTGGGGTCAAGTAAATTTTTACTTTTAAAAAATGGGTTAAGGTTGAGAAAATTTTTGCGCCACTGATGCAGTGGATCTGACTCTAAAAATAATTACAAGATAAAAAGAACTTTTTATATACCATGATTTAAATTTTTTGATGAATTTTCCCATCAACTTGAAAGAAAATGAAGTTAATTGGAAGTTAACTTGCGTTTAAAATTTTGTTCCCGTCCCGGCAGATAGATGGCTGCACCAGTCTACAAAACAAAATTAATTGAAAATGAATACAATTTTGCTTAAAGATGGCTAAAAGTATTAAACTGATGTATTGTCATCGTGTTCTGAGCTAGTCTAAAAGTTTCCAATGTCTAGCTAGTCGGGAAGTTAGTTAAAAATCGATTGCAAGATTTGTACGGGACAAACACACAAACAAACAAGAAAGCGAGTTTATAAGAACATGATAATAAAAAGGAGATATTTCGTCGAGTACAAGAAAGGAATCAGAGAAATCCCGGAATAAGAATCTTACAGATTTCTGCAAAGAAAAGAAGTTGGATCTCCGAATGGCCCGAAAATGGCGATCGGAGTACGATAACCTCGGTCAACAGGTGGACTCAGGAAATGCTAAAAAGCGCAAGTGCGGATCAGGTCGCCAGCGATTGTTTTCTTAGTTGGAAGACATACTCTGTGAATGGATTGCTGACATAAGATTAAAGGCTGATTGTTCGTTGGGCTGATATTCAAGGGTTTGCTCTTGCAATGGCGATGTTGCTGATGAAATGACTGCACTTGAATAAACGTAAATTTTTGTACATGAATATATGAATAAATATAGATTGTTGTAAAAAATAATTGTAAATTGTTGTGCATGAAAAAAATAAGATATCCCCTGAAAATATGCCTTAATGTGTGTTTTGGAGCAAAAATTAATACAATTTTGCTTAAAGATGGCTAAAAGTATTAAACTAATGCATTGTCACCGTGTTCTGAGCTATTCTAAAAGTTTCAAATGTCTAGCTAGTCGGGAAGTTAGTTAAAAATCGATTGCAAGATTTGTACTGGACAAACACACACACATACAAGAAAAACAAAAACATATAAGCATATCGCGTAATTTTTGAGATCTCGAAAAAAAAAACTCATATCGATACAGCATTAATATTTGTTTTATTGATTCGTTAACTATAAATAGTGGGTGCTCGAAAAACTTTTAGGTGGTGTCGTTAAAAGAGAACATTGCATCGGTGAAAATTAAATAATTGTAGGGAATAAAAGAGTATGTCGTGAAGAAAGTTCCGTAGTGGCTGTGTAAGTTAGAAACAAAGTTGCTTAAACAAACTCTGTTTATTTCTGTAAGTTTATTTATGAAATATGTAAACATTCTGGAAAGCTTATTAGATACTACCTTGGCGAAGTTATTTGGTCACTAGAGATTTGACCGAGTATAGACCTTGCGCTGTTTACAGTTAATTAGCTCATTATAATTATTGTATTTAAGTAGTATTGTGTTTAGTGTAAAAACGCCTGTATTTAGATCAATTAAGCAAGGAAAGTTTTTTTAGGTAAAATACAATACTAAAATGATTAAGTCAAGCTAAAAGTTACGTATAAATACATGAGAGAAATAGGTAAGAAAAAATTATGAACCTCCTTATTAGTTTTTTCCATTTATTTAGTATTTTCTATAGGTAAAGAAATATAGTTGTTTTCTGCTAGCTTAGAATAGCAAGAATCTGGTTGAATTTCTGCTATCAGGTTTCTGGCTATTTTAGCCACCACACCCACTAGTAATAAATAGTACATCATTCTTCTGCTCCTTTTTTTCCGAATAATCATAGTAGTGAGATATGAACAAGATTTTACGAAGATTTGCAAGAAAAAAATTGTGGTAAGAAAGTGAAATAAATGAAAATTTGTAAAAAAAAGTTAGAAAAAAATTATAGTTTTCATACTTTACATTCCTTTACAGTACTAAAATTACCTTACAATTTTATTCACTAAAAAGTTTAGAATAGCTTAGAATAATTATTCTATCCCAGCAGTTTTTAAATTCAGTAGACATTGAATTTTCGAAAGCGGGAACAATAATTATTTTTGGTAGCATAGAGGGCGACAGAATAGACTCCCACATTTATGAATGTCACTGGTAAGAGTGTGTGTATGTGTTGGGGGGGGGGGGTAGGATGGCGCAAGAGATGGCAACATTTCGGGTGGATTTTCTAGTTTTCGGTAGGCACCATGAGTTGGTCCTGTGAACATCGCAGTTTCGGTATCGAAGTGTTCTTTAAAAACAACGATTCTCTAACCGCGACATAGATGGCATTTAGGACACGCTTCGGGCATACATACAACTCATGCCTTTTCTGATCGAAAAATAATCCTGCGATGGGTTTCAAACGCGACAGCAAGTGGCACTGAATTACCAAGAAAACCAAGTGGTCATCCTCGGAACATTACAACACCTGAACATGTGCAACGAATTCATGAATCAATTCGGGACTATTCGGGAGGAAGTTGCCTCCATTCCCTCAGATATGACCAACAGCATGATGGAGAGCTTTAGAGAACGGATCCGGCAGTACACCGCAAATAATGGCTACCGCCTGAGTGTTAGTATTTTAAAATCCTAGTAAGAAAAACTACATTATGAGCACATTTCGAAAATATATAATATTTTTCTGTAAATTGTTCAGTTCCTTTTTCATTACCATCAGAGAAAACAGAGAAAGCTGGCATATATCAGGTGGAGCAATTTAAATTTTTGAACTACATACATTTTATAGGACTACATTAACATGGATTGTATACAGTTTATTTAAAAAGTGATGTTTGGGAGTAAATATGTTAAAGTAATTGTAAAAGTCGAAGAGGAAACGAAAAACCCAAACGAAATACAAGAATAAAATATTTCTAAATTCCTAACTTGAAACATTTATTGTTAGAACTTTGTTTCGTTCCGAGGTAAAGAAAAAGAAATCTTATCTCAGCTTAGATTTTAAAAAGAAAAATTAAAATGTAAAAGCACTAAAATATTTTTAATAATAAATAAAAAAAACATACTTTGAAATCTGATGATCTATATAGTCAGTTCTTTTGTTCACATGATTTTATAAATTTATAAACTTGTATGCATTTACTGGTTAAACTACCAAAACAAATGCCATTATTCTCTAATCGCTCTACATAAAAAGAATTAGCACCCATCTCCTGTTAATTTTAAAATAACATAACAACTATCTCTAAGTCGCGACATATAATCAAGTAACTTTTCCTCTTTCAAACACCAGAGCTCGGCAAATTTAATAACACATTGCCAGCACATGCCGACACGTGAATATAATGATAAGAGGGTCTAAAATTTCATCAAAAGAGAAATGATTTGAAAGGAGTGTGTCAAAGAGTAAGAACAAATTCGCTGTGGAGACAATAAATGATATGACACTAAATAACATGTTTGTGTACAAGACAATTTCGTGATACGAATGCTGTATAAAGCTAAACCTCTGAAAAGTACGTAACAAGGATCCTGTCAAAAGAGTATGTACAGGAAATAAAAAAGAGCTTTTCACGAATCGTTAAAACCAAAAGCAATTCTGCTTGTTAAGATAGATCTTAAAGCCAGGTTTTTATAAACATTTCATTCAGGATTGGAAATATTAAACGTTTGTATATTGTGTGGTGATGGATAGAAGTTATTATACGTAATCTACACATCTTTAATTCCATAAAAGTAGGGCTCCATGTTTAGAACTAACTGAGGTATACTAATTAACGTAGTTAATTTACTACGTTCGTGGCACTTTTTTTCAGCAACTGTACTTGCGAAAATTTCTGTCTTATTTTTCGAAGGAATATAACACCAAAATACGAAAATGATGAAAAAATAGACAATAACTATTTTCGAAATTGAGGAGTTTTGGTCGAAACTTAGTTAATTTATACAAAAAAGTCTCTAGCTCTATAAAAACCAATTTCTTTCGTCATATGTGATTAAGTACCTCCTGAATGAGATGACCTAATAGCTAATCGATATCTTTAAATCTAAACAAAATACAGGTAATTATATGCAATTACATATAAAATTTCAATCATTTCTCGAGGGATTTTTTTTATAAACCACAGCTATAAATCCACAAATAATATATCTAGAACTAAATCTGTAGTTCATTACTTTCTTAGTATTATGGAAAACATACGTGAATAATTTCATAGTCTAACCATGGTCAGATTTTGAATTATAACAATTGTCGTCTACAGTTTTCAAGAAAAATAAGATATTTAGGAAACACAAAGTTTTGAACATGAAATTAATAGCTGACGCTGATCTTAAAATTGCTCTAATTTCATTTCTAGTCATCGTAAAGAAAAAAAATATAACCAGATTGAGAAACAGAAATTCACATTCTGAGAAAAAATAAATTAAATTAAATTAAAATTAAATTAAAAACAATTTCGGAATTTTCGTCAAAATCGACGTTTTAAAGGCAGTAGGATATCTTAAAATACAATTATTCCCAACTGGTGTCCCGCTGCACTTTAGGGGGCCACGAGATCGGCCTGGAGTACCGCGAGATTTTTGGCTAAACAAAAAATAATAGTAGAGCCCACAAAAATAAATATTAAGTTAACTTAATTACCCTCACGTCAGTTAGATTGTATCACAGATCGATGCACTCGTTCCTGAAGATGAATTAGTTACCTTCACGCCTACAACTTGTTAGGCCTGGTGTCAAACATTTGTGCTCTAAGCATCCATCACAAGTCCCAAGTTAATATTGTGTTTCCCCAAAAATAAGAACAACTTTTGTGGAAACCAAAAGTTGTTCTTATCTTTTGGGAAACACAGAAATAAAATAAATAACCGGGTCTTATATACATTTTTGCTCCAAAAGACACATTAGGGATTATTTTCAGGGGATATCTTAATTTTTTCATGCACGACAATTTACAATTATTTTTTACAACAATCAACATTTATTCATATATTCATGTACAAAAATTTACGTTTATTCAAGCACAGTCATGTCATCATCTTCTGCAACATAGCCATTGCAAGAGCAAGCGGTTGAATATCAGTCCTACGAACAATCAAAGCCTTTCCTCTTCTGTCAGCAATTCATTTTCAGAGAATGTCTTCTATCTCAGGAAACAATGGCTGGCGACCTGATCCGCCCTTGCACTTTTTAGCATTTCCTGAGTCCACCTGTTGACCGAGGTTATCGTACTCCGATCGCCATTTTCGGGCCATTCGGAGATCCAACTTCTTTTCTTTGCAGAAATCTGTAATATTCTTATTCCGGGATTTCTCTGATTTCTTTCTTGTACTCGACGAAATAGCTCCTTTTTACCATGTTTTTATTAACTCGCTTTCTTGTTTGTTTGTGTGTTTGTGTGCTTGTCCCATACAAATCTTGCAATTGATTTTTAACTAACTTCCCGACTAGCTAGGCATTTGAAACTTTTAGAATAACTCAGAACAGGATGGCAATGCATTATTTTAATACTTTTAGCCATCTTTAAGTAGCTTTGAATTCATTTTCAGTTATTTTCAGTAAATTTTGTTTTGTAGACTTGTGGAGCCATCTATCGGCCGGGACAGGAGCGAAAAGTTAAAAGCAAGTTAACTTCCAATTAACTTCATTTTCTTTCAAGTTGATGGGATAATTCATCAAAAAAAATTATTTTTAAGTATTTATTAATACATAGAAATGTCAAGTTTATAATATGATTCAACGGAAATTTAAAAACATGGTATATAAAAAGTTTTTTATAATCTTGTAATTATTTTGCCCTCATCTGCTTTGGGAATCGAGATATTATTCCCTTCAAATCTATTATTAAATCGGGGCGTTAACTGAAGTCTTACAAATCAGGAGTGGCTATAAAAGCTGAGTGATAAACTACAAGAGTAATGAACTACGCAAATGCGATGAAAAATTCAGTCACAAAATTCAGAAAACATTTCTTTATTTCACGAGAGATTGAGTACGTCCGTTACAACACTTGACATTTTAAATGAGGGCGCGTTGGCCCAGTTGGCAAAATCAGCCACTGATCTGAACGTCCCTGGTTCGATAAGACCTGGTCTTATATTAATTTTTGCTCCAAAAGACACATTAGGGCATTTTTTCAGGGTGTATCTTACTTTTTGCTTGTCGCTGCAAATCCATCGCCGTGTTCACTAATGGTGACCGATGCACGTAAAACAGGTCGTGGCTACAATGTCCTCCAAGTTCTCAAATTTACCTCTGGAGGTGCGGGGTCAAGTGTTCCGGTCTCTTCACGTGACTCGGTTCAAAATTACGGGACCGTTATTCTTCGAGGTCAAATCAGACTTCAGCCCAAGTGGTACTTCGCCTTAAAAGGGAAGCTGCTTACTACCCTTCACCAAGGACCTAGGATTTGAGGACCTAGGTCGTTTGGAGTTGGTGTAGGCTTTCCTACACCAAGGAGAATGGAAACAACAACAACACAACAACTCATATTGAATTATTGAAGATACTAATAAGTCGCAACAACGTCCGTTTTTTATCAAGCGTGTACGTGTGTTGTGCCTGCACTCCGATTGGTCTTTTGGCATTAATTCTGGCGTACGCCTGGCTGACGATTTTAACAAGGACTTATATTCGGGGTAGGACGAGTGTAATGACAAATCATGGTAGGGCTTATTTTCCGATTAGGTATTATTTTAGAGAAAACACGGTAAACAAAACTCTTTTTTAGAGATTTCCATTGCAGTCCTCTAATGTATGACTATAGTGGATCCCATGGCTATGAAACTATTTATATAACCTAATATAACCTAATATGATGTATAACCTTTTGAATAATATAACCTTTTGAAACTATTAATATAACCTAATATGATGTTTGTTACTTATATTCTCAAATAAATGAGAAAAATCAACAATGGAGTAAGTAATTTTTTGAACTTAAATTTAACATGTTCCTGATTTATATTCCACTTTAATTTAATATTTAAAAAAATTTTAACCTAAAATACTAAAATTAAAACAAGGGAAAAATACTAAAAATTTTAACAAGGGTGCCTCAAGTTTTTAATCTCGTTCCCAAGGGTGTCATGAACATAAGACGGTTGGTAATTCCCTGAGTTAATGGTTCATCATAACGCAAAGGGGCATTGGTGTGATTACCGCAATGGACAATTCACAGATTTATCCTCATCGATCCTCAGCCTGGTGGCGAACTATTAGCTAGTTCAGACTATGTAGCAATCCTTTTAACTTATTGTGGAACTGAAGACATGTTCATTACGTATCTGTTATCCTATAAGGTAGTTAGTTACATTACACGAGGCTTTATAGGGCTAGGAAAGAGTAACTGGTATCGTTAAATGTAAACTATGTATAAAAATAAAGAGCTAAAATTGTGCAATCATCATGATCAAGAAACACTTGAGAGGACTTTTCTTAATCTTTCGGATCCAAACTATATGAAAATGGAGTAATAAGTTCCTAGACAAACCGATAGAACTCTTAGAGAAATCCCAGCCTCAGATTGCAAATTGGGAATATTTTTTAGCTTTACATTCACTTGTTTTCGGAATATTTTATATTTAACAACTTCGTTCACTCAGTCACACGGTGCTTCACGATAACACCAGAACTTACATTAAAGAGAATTCTAAATATAAATGATCTTGATATAAACGTTTAACATTTCAATTTGCGAGCAACTGTAGTAAAAGACAATGGACGTAACATAGTTTATTTAATAAATTTAGCTTCATAAAAGCATTTTTATATCTAAAAGTTTTTGGAAGAACTGTGTCTTTTTTATCTTTATACACGTAACACACACGCGCAGACATATATATATATATATATATATATATATATATATATATATAAAATAGAGAAACATGAATAGTCACACACATGCACGCATTCATTCTCAATTTCAAATTCAATAAAAAATCCAAAAGTGATGCATACCGTCTCAATAGAATAATGAAGTATTGCTATTGTTTGCCTTCATATTTCTTTTACAGCTGTGCTTAGAGGTAATATAAGAGACTTATTTTTTTAGGTAGTGTTGTACGTCGTTTCTTAAAGTTTACCTGATATCTTACTTGAAACAGCTCAATGTAGACTTGTTCCAGGTTTGGTTTAGAGCGCTACGGTTATTTTTTACTACACGAGGGCTAATTAGGCCCGGACCTACTGCTTGAAGCCCATTCCAAACGGCTATGCTAATAGTGGGATTCGAACCCAAAGACTCTGGTTCCGAATGCCAGCGCCCTAGCCATTCGGTCATCTTCCCGGACCATGTGTTAAAACAGAAGCTATTTATGGAAATTTCAATTCAGTGTTAATCATTCAAGCATGCTCTGTCTCATAAGACTTTACATTTTAATAATGATGGTACTGAAATACTTAGTTTAATTATTTATCTGCTTCACAGTCATAATCCTGCCTCTCACTGTTAGTCTGTAACACGTATACGCAATTCATTACTCGTTAAGTACTAAAGTAAGATTTTGTTTACTGCAGAGATTCAAATCATATTTTAATATCTTGAAACAACATTGGGTACGGATATTATCGCTTGAACGCCACATTACGGCAGAGGTTGTAGTCAAATGGAAATCAGGTAACCAGATGAATGCACTACGTTCCACACTTACAAGGGGAGAAACATCTGGTTTCATTTATTCCGAATCAGAGCAGAAGTGGCTAGCTTCGTTGCTTTGAATTCCTACTGCTGCAATGTTAGTGTTTCACATGGGATGAGACTTTATGTTCTGCCAGATTCATAACAAGGTTTTGAGCAATGAATTGGATTTTCATATATTGGTTAGTGATTTTAAAAGACGAGGGTGAATCGTTGGATTTGTGGTTATTGTAATTATATTAGAATCTTGCATAATTTTGGCAATAGTATTTTAGTTTTTATTTTAATAATTTCTGTTTATCCATGTTAAGATATTTGTTCAAATTTAGGCGTAATTTTAGTAAGAGAAGAATCTCAAGAAGAATATAATTTTTCTCTCTTATAATTTTATGCAAAATATATATATTTATTGCATTTGACATATATTTTATGAGAATATATTGTTTTTTAATATGCTTTAATTCATTTTATATCCTTTATATTAATATACTTCTATGTAATGCTTCTATGAAGTATATAAATATTCATAGAAGCATATTAATATTCTGTATATTTATATACTTCAATGCATGTTAGCATTTTTCTTTATGCTAACATATTTTCTGTTATGTTAAGATTATTTTCTATGAAGTATATAAATCTTCATAGAAGCATATTAATCTTCTGTATATTTATATATTTCTATGTATGTTAGCATTTTCTTTTATACTAACATATTTTCTGTTATGTTAGGATTATCATCTATGAAGTACTATATATATCTTCATGGAAGCATATTAATTATATGTATGTTTATATACTTCTATTCATGTTAGCATTTTTCTTTATGCTAACATATTTTCTGTTATGTTAGGATTATCATCTATGAAGTATATAAATCTTCATAGAAGCATATAAATCTTCTGTATATTTATATACTTCTATTTATGTTAGCATTTTTCTTTATGCTAACATACTTTCTTTTATGTTAGCATTATCTTCTATGAAGTATATAAATCTTCATAGAAGCATATAAATCTTCTGTATATTTATATACTTCTATGTATGTTAGCATTTTTCTTTACGCTAACATACTTTCTGTTTTGTTAAGATTATCTTATTCGAAGCAAATAAATCTTCTTAGAAGTATATAAATCTCCTGTATATTTATATACTTCTATGTATGTTAGCATTTTTCTATTATGTTTTTATTATGTTTATTATACTTTTAACAAATTTCTATTTGTAAATTTATTTATATATTTTCTTCAAATTTAATATCTGAAGTTACAGATTTCTTTTAATACTGTGTTTAAATTTTAACATAAGAGACCTATCTTAAATAATGCTGTACATCGTTTTTTTAAGTTTACCTAATATCTTACGTATTTGCAACAGCTGATTGCAGGAGTAGTACGTGTTTAACCTGATCTAAGCTATTTATAGAAATTTGAATTCAGTGTTAATCATTCAAACACACGCTGTCGCATCAGACTTTACATTTCAATAATAATGGTACCGAAATACTTAGTTTAATTATTCATCTGCCTCACAGTCATAATCCTGCCTCTCACTGTTAGTCAGTAACACGTATTTGTAATTCATTACTCGTCAAGTAAAGTACGATTTAGTTTACTGCACAGATTCAAATGAGATTTTAATATCTTGAAACAACATTGGATATGGATATTATCGTGTGAACGCCACATTACGGCGGAGATTTTAGTCAGATGGAAATCAGGTAAGCAGATGAATGCTTTTGCTACGACCGCACACACAAGAGGGGGGAAACATACCGTTTCATTTATAGCGAATCAGAGCGGAAGTGGCTCGCTTCATTGGCATTGAATCCCTACTGCTGCAGTGTTAGTGTTTCACATGAGGTGAGACGTTATGTTCTGCCTGATTCATGATTTGGTTTTGAGCTATGAATTGGGCTTTCACATATCGGTTAATGATTCTAAAAACCGAGGGAGATAACGTTGGATTGGTTGTAATATGGTGATTATAATTAGGATAGAAACTTGCAAAATTTTGGCCATATTGATTTAGATTTTATTTTAATATATTCGGTTAAGCATCGTGAATATATTTCTTTGAAGTTTATACATAGTTAATTTTAATAACGGGAGTATTTTTAAACAGAACTTTGTTTCGCTCTCTCATAGTTTTATACCAAATATATATTGCATTTTATACACTTATGGTTTTTTTTCCTTTGAATCATTTTATATTTTTAATATTTTAATACTTTTAAGTATTTTAATTTTTATAAATTTAATTGCTATGAGCCCACTTTCTTTTATAATTGCATCTTTTTTATACTTTAAGAAAATATTTATTTATATATCTTCAAAGGATCAATGAATATATGATCAATGAATGGGATGCTTATAAACTTCTTTTGGTAACCAATGCGGAGGCTCTTGTGAAGATATTCGCCTATAATACACCGCAGTTCTGCTGGCCATTTTATCATGGGGGCCTCATATAGGCGGACCAGCATTACGCCCTATGAAGGGACGACAGAAACGGAAGTATTTTAGTAGCGCGACGCCGGGATACGATCCGAGCATCCTCAGCACCGAAATCCAACACACTGTACTACAAGGCCTCCACATGCCCATGTTTATAAACAATCCTAATTTAAATTGATATGTGAGGGGAATCTTTGTGGTTAATTCTAACATCACTTTCGTGGTAAGAAATACTAACATCATATTATCCAGAGTAAAATCTTATATTTTTTCCTTTAAAATTTTGGTTTTAGATGTGTGCGTGCGTGCGTGCGTGCATGCGTGCGTGCGTGGGTGATCTTCTTCAAAGTTTAAATGTATTCAATTTTCAAAAGAAAATTATCGTAGATTACTGAAAGTTGTATTTTTTTTAATTCCAATAAATACTCTTGTTTTTCTTTCATATGCCTCAACCACACATGTGAAGAAGAACGCTCGTTAGGATCCTGTGTCGATGAAACGTACGTAAATTTTCTATTGTATAAGAAAATGAGGTGTTCCGGATAAAGACGAATGCACTGAATTAAGCGAAACGAATAACCAATTTCCATACCATTAATGACGTTTATATGACCATTTCCCCGAGAGTACAACAATCGTTCACTCACAAACTGGAGTTTACGTTGAAGTCAATCCGACACATTTCGGGGATAAATTTAGATGCTTTGATTTTCAAGCTCACTTGGAATTTTTTTATTTTTCAGATAAGTACTACTATTTATCTGAAGTCCTAATACATCAAGTTGTAAAACAACCACCTCCCTCTTGTATCTACCACTCGCCGGTTTATGTTAAATAATTCATGATATTTTTTTTGTTCCAAGTGGAGACACTTGTCCGAAGACATTTGCACTTAATCTTTGAAAATCGTTTGCTTTCAATGAGGGCACCATATCGATGAACAAACACCACCCTTTGGTACCATCTCAATTTTTATCAAGCATCCCCAGTTTGATTTGGTTTGGTTTGGTTT
The DNA here is from genome assembly GCA_907164885.2 of Dolomedes plantarius. Lineage (NCBI taxonomy): Eukaryota > Metazoa > Arthropoda > Arachnida > Araneae > Dolomedidae > Dolomedes > Dolomedes plantarius. Next base: position 47,465,420 of record OU015493.1, on the reverse strand, counting down.
GTAGCGCTACGGTCACTTTTTGAAACACGAGGAATAATTAGACGGGGACCTACAGTTTTGAGCCGATTACGAACAGCTACGAACACCCATGCCAACAGTGAGACTCGAACCCACAGGATCTGAACCGAATGCTAGCGCACTAGCCATTCGGCCATCTCCTAGCTCGCACATCTCCAGGAGTGACATCTGGAGAGCTCCTACCTCCCTAAATCTCTCTGATAATATGAACGGACTTTCCGATCTAGGGATAAAAAGTGCCCTTACCCGGCTTGAAACGAAGCTATTCTAGGGCGCTCTTCGGTATTCGAACGGAGCACCATCCTTCTGAAGCCCAACGCGCTACCACTAGGCTAACGCCGGCCTTGACACTACATACAGACGAAGATTTTCTAACATGGACAATTAAGAGCGACAGTCACACATGGAGGATAATACATAAATTCTAACAGGGTCTTAGAACTTCCGACAGGTTTTGGAGTGTATATATAGATCATACCATTCGATAAGAATTGCCAACACTGGAGATTACTTTATTACTAATCGAACTTTTTCAGTTTTCATGGCTTAAACGGCACCAACAAGATAGTTGGGTTTAAGCCGTAAACTAATCTCTTAGAGTATTATAAGTACATTTTCCTCAAGACTTTTTCTTGACATTTACGTCCTCAGAAAAGGGAGAGAAAGGGACGTAAACGGTGATATTTCGCCGAAATTCCTCCGGAACTCTTAAGTTTGTTGCACGTCTTCCTCCACAATGTCTTTGTATTTATGTAGAGTGCATAAACCGTGTCGTGAATTTTTTCTTCATTTTCTCATTCTTCCCGAATGTCTGTATTGTAAATTATGGAAAACTCCTATTACAACCTACACACATACATTTCTCTTAAAATATATATATATATATATATATATATATATATACATTTATTTATTTATATATAGTGCATTATATTCTAAGACTTAAATTTTGAATTGTTTCAAATAATATTCCATATCCTATGCTAATGCAGTTAATAGCCAAATGTTAATAATAAATATTACTCGAATAGTGTTAAAATGTAGTTTTAAAATGTAGAAATAAGTTTTTTTTCTACATTTTAAAAAGCAAATAAATAAAACTTCTGAAAGATACACAACAATTGGACTTATTCTCATCTGCTCAGAGATATGCGGAACATTTCCAAATTTGCAAGTTAAATACCAGTACTATTGTAGGTGTAAAGTTGCCCGTAATTCAATAAATGCGTAATTTTCATTAAATCTGTGGTTAGGAATAGATTCTCGCAAATCATTCATTTCATACCGTGATGCCGACCGGGTTTAGGTGTGAAATGGATATAATCACAAACTGATTCGTAATGCGACCAAAGCGTGCAAACGAATTTAAATTTTGGTTCGACAATTTACATTATACGAATATTCTATGGAAAATAAGCAAATTTGGAACAATTTCGAGCTTAATGTATTTTCTGATGCGAATGGGAAATACTTAAGGCTGCTGTGCACTAACCCTATTGTATTCGCTCACCTCAATGTTAACCTATGGAGAAAATTTGTCTACCATATACAGCTACTTAAATGCTGATAATCCATTGAAAATCGTATTTTCAGATAGCTTGAACTTTTCTGCACCTTGCAGCAGGATTCCTTTAATAACTTTCCACGAAAGGATATCATGAGCGTTTAAAACACATTACACTAGATTTTCACCCCAATAATTTAAATTTCATAATATTATTTCCGTTTTTTAAAAACCGAAAAATGCCCCAAATTGTAAAATTTCTTTCTCTATTACCGAGCACATTTTGTTTAAAAATTTTAAATCCAAGTTGGTAATCCTTGGAAAAATTTTCTCTCTAGGTTAGCACTGAGGTATACAAATCCAATAGGACCATAGGCAGATGCGATGAACTGGATTTCCTAGGCCATGCCTTCTAACGCAGATATTTCTGTAAGTAGCATCAGAGAGCGAGTGTTCGTCGATGTGAAAAATGGAATTAGCTGATTGGTCGGCTCCAGGATCCTGCAGTTTGCTTCACCAGAGTGAGGCAGCTTCCAGTTCGGTGAGTACTTAGGTAGGTGAAGACTTTGGCTGTCTGTAAGCTGGATTACTATTGGCAGGCAGGAGAAGGAGGAAAGAAAGATTCAAGGTTCAGGATCTTCAGTTTGCTTCACCAAAGTGGGGAAGCTTCCAGTTCGGTCAGTACTTAGGTAGGTGAAGACTTTGGCTGTCTGTAAGCTGGATTTCTATTGGCAGGCAGGAGAAGGAGGAAAGAAAGTGACTGGATAGTCAGGAAAGAAAGATTCAAGGTTCCGGATCCTTCAGTTTGCTTCACCAAAGTGGGGAAGCTTCCCGTTCGGTCAGTACTTAGGTAGGTGAAGACTTTGGCTATCTGTAAGCTGGATTTCTATTGGCAGGCAGGAGAAGGAAGAAAGAAAGATTCAAGGTTCAGGATCCTTCAGTTTTCTTCACCAAAGTGGGGAAGCTTCCCGTTCGGTCAGTACTTAGGTAGGTGAAGACTTTGGCTGTCTGTAAGCTGGATTTCTATTGGCAGGCAGGTGAAGGAGGAATGAAAGTGACTGGATACTGAGGAAAGAAAGATTCAAGCTTCAGGATCCGTGAATTCAATCACTATAGCTTGGAGCTTCTACCAGAGTGAGGAAACTCCTAACAAATTTAGTAAACCGCCAGCGAGATTAACTATAAAAGCTTAAGTGCAGGATGATCAACCTGAAATTGTAACTGATAATAAATTTAACTCCCTCGAGGAGAAAAATCTAAATACTGATGAAGTAATTGAAAATAATTCTTGTGAAACTAAATCTATTAAATTTAAACCAATAACTATTTGTAAAACTGAGGACTATAGAAGTATTCTTGACAAAAAAATCGCTCTTAGCGAAGGAAGGAAGTACGAAGCCAGAGTTAGAGGAAATTTTATTCATATTTTCCCAGATAACATTAACTCACATGAAAGCATTCAGTTCCTGAAGGATAACGGCATACAGGGTTTCTCCCTGCAACTAAACTACGTTAAACCAATTAAGGTTGTTATTAGAGGTCTCCCCATCGAATTTGAATGCGAGGAAATATCGGAATCACTTAAATCACTAAGCTTTGAAGTCATAAAAGTTGTGCAATTTGTCAGTCGAAAAACAAAAAAATCAATTCCACTGTATCAGGTAACTTTAGTTTCCAATAAAAAATCTAAAACCATTTTCGAATCAACTTCTCTAAACTTATTCAGAATTAGCATTAAAAACTATATTTCCCCCTATAAATCACAGCAGTGTTTCAATTGCCAATTATATCATCACCACTCAGATTTTTGCAGTATGAATCCCCGTTGCGTTAAATGGTCCGGGGATCATCACACAAGTAAATGCACCATTACTAAATCGGAAAATACCACACCAAAATGCTGTACTTGCGGGGGCGAACACCCAGCCAGTTGTACAGGATGCCCAAAATTTCCACGTAATTCATCTAAAAAGAAAGACCAGAATCCGAAAAAACCAACTACTACTAGAGTGTCATATGCTGGCATCTTAAAAGTGTAATACCCCCAACAATTCAACTGAATCTCAGCCCCCAATCAACACTAATATCTAAAACTCCGAAATTAGTAATGACATGCACCAATCTAACACTGAAATCCCCGAAACCAAGAAAAGTCAGGAAAATTTTAATTTTATCAAAATTATACAGGGAATTAACCACACTGTAGCCGAAATCCAGAAGGAACTCGATTTGCAAGATTTCTATGGAATCTTTAACAACTTAAAGAATGTCTACTTAAAATGAAAAGAGCTAAATCCTTTCAGGATAAATCGCTAATTCTATATAACTCCCTTCTGAAAGGCACAAAAAACAGTGGCTAATTTACCTTCTGTTTTTCCTCTTACCTTGCTACGTACTCCTTTCCCTACTTTGTCCCTCCCCTCACTTCATAGCTTGACCTGCGGTAGAGTCATCGTCTCCAATACGTCAGACCCGGGTTCGGACCCCTGTTCGTGCGTTTTTAATTCCAAATGTAAAATTCCTCTCATGCACACTGCAGGTGTATTTTAACTTACTTTCTTTTATTTACTTATTACTTAATTAATTCATTATCCTAAATTTAAAAAAAAAATTTAATTTTTTTAATCTTTCTCATTTTATTTTATTCTCTCACCTACTCAAATGATCTCATTATTCACAAGTACATCACTGTCATGTTTACTACGTTGCCGGGCTCGGCCCATGAAACGTATCTACATCATTTTTCCTGATAGTTCCACGAGTGGATCTGCTCCAAAAAATTACGAGAGTGTTAAGACAAGTGCTATAGTGTGGGAAAATAATGCGAGAAGGAAGTTTAAGGATATCACACAAGAGTTTTATTTTTATTTTATAAGAATTTTTAAAATGTTTTTTACCTTGGCAAGGCCAAGTATAGGTTTTTTATGTTTTTTTTATATGACAAGGAAGAAAATGAATACACCAGTTAGGACGGAAGACTCAGGATGGCTCTAGGTCTTTTCTGTTACTGAAATCCAATAGGGTTAGTTCACAACAGCCTTAAGTAGTGGAAATAAAAATCATTCTGGTGGACCATTCAAAATTTAGAAGTGGAATCAGTGGATCAGCTGGAAGTGGTGAGAAAGCGATAATCTAGATAGATAGCCTACGGCCATTTTTAAATACATGTCATGTCGTGTAGAAGCAGCTGGAAATGCAGATACTGGAACAGCTGGAAAAGAGTTGGTTATTGGGACGCAGTAAATCGGCGATTTAGTCTCCATAGTTTTATTTATCGTTTCATATGCAGTTCCCCTTAGGGAGGGAGCTTGACCGAGTAGCATAAGGAATGTAACAAAAAATATCAGAAAAAGACGCAGCTTTCAGCCGCGTTCTGATTTTTATATCGGGAAAATCCTGAAGAGGTGATGCAGAGGTTATTCTCTATGTTACGTCATGGACTAGGACGTGTACAATCATTCTTATCGGCTCAGTCTCCGTATACAGATGTTGTACTAAGTATATAAAGATCTTTTACTGTCTACAGAGGAACGAAGGGATTAAATACCGCAAGCTTTATGAGCATTAAATCATATTTAGAAATCGAATAAATTATGTTTTACAGGAACATGGATAAGTCAGATTATTAATATAAAAATTATTTTTATATTACATACATATTAGGCATTAGTGACTGTATTTTCTATTAAAATTTACCAAAACTTCAAAGGTAAAAAATATGTTAAATTACTTTTTGACTTCTATAAGTCTCCATCAACCAGGAAAGAAGAGTTTACTTATACCCAAGAGAGTTGAGTCAGGTACGATTGCTCTTATGATTGCTCCTGGCAGCTATCGCTTTAAATATCACATATATTATATCAAGAAATCGTTTAGGGCTTATGTCATCGGCAATTTGATTCGGACTTTAATATGCATTCTACAAATAACGGCTGCGACGAAGAAGCAGTGGTATTTTTCGGTGATGCGTCATAAAGACGTAATTTTATTCCTAATAGACCTGCTTACATTAAAAAGCGGTCTCCATAAATATTTTTACCAATATTTCAGGATCATACAAATTATATAAAACTAACTCAGAGGCTTAACCTTTTCCTTACGGGGTGTATGTATCTCAAGAATACGGGCCCAAGACTGAATATATATATATATATATATATATATATATATATATATATATATATATAATAAAAAACCCTATATTCAATTCAAATTCTAAATTGCCTTGGGCGTTGTCGCGATTGAGCTATTTTCGATTCTGATTCCAAGAATAAAGCATGTGCAGCATCCCTTCAAAAAATATAATTTCTAGCGCATCTTTACGTAATAATAATACGTCACCTCTGACATCAGAGTCATAGTTTCAGCCAATGGGTACAGACTTGTGATCACATTGCAAGACGCTGATAAAGTTTATATAAGTTCAAGTATGCCTCGGAGAGCATGATTTTGTCTTGGCACTCTTGCCTAGTAAACCGCCGTCATCGATGATAAAGAATGGAGAAATAAAAAGTATTTGCAGACGTGAAAAGAGAATTGTATCATTGAATACGACTACGTATATTCCCGGTGTGATATGCCGGCTCCGGCCATCATTCCCGCCGGGCCGGTATATTACACACACACACACACACACACACACATATACAGAGGCTGTTCACACATTTTTTAGACGATGTATATTGTATTCACAAAACTAAATTACATAAAATTCTTGAGTTTTAAATGTTCTATTTGACATCCTTTATTCTGAACTATCTTTCGACACCGCAATTTCCAGGATAATAATGCCTTTTGAAGTGTCAGAAGAGGTATTCTATCTCATTCCTCCTGAAAAGCTTTCCAGAGTCCTGTAAGGGTTTTGGGACGACGTTTGGATAATGCAGATTTTAAAAGTCCGAAAGCACAAAAATCCATAGGTGATACATCGGGAGATTTAGTAGGGATATCAGTGAAGGGTATGGCCTTGATACCAGTTTTTTGTTCCATTTCTTTTAGGAAATTTACAGTGGATTTTGATGTGTGACTGCTAGCTTTGTCCTGATGGAGTCTCACAGATTGATGGCACTGTGGGTAACGCGATGGTATTTCATTCAGAAATATTGGCGATAAAATATGTTCCTGATAGTATTTGGAGTTAATCTTGACATTTTTTCCCACTCTCTTTATTTTTAACTTGCCATTAAAAGAAAATACAGCAACAATCATGAATCCTTTAGAAAAACTTTCTTTCGATTCTTTGAACCATGTACTTAAATTTTTTTCTCCCCTTTTATGATAATAAATGGCTCTTTTTTTGTTGCAATCATTTAAATACACCCATGATTCATCTATTGTGACAATTGTTTTCCATTTTTCTTTGGATAAGTGTTTCTCATATAGAATTCTGCAGCGTGTCCTGCGTTCAGCGATATGATTTGGAAGAAGACGATGCACATTGCGTTTTTTCGCTTTCTGAAGATTTAAATCAACGTTTATCATTTTGTTTACAGTGGACACCGAGCATTTTAATGATTTTGCAACTGTCCTTTGACTAGGGGCATTTTCTTTTAACATTAAACAACGTACTTTTGCAATAGTCGAAGATGTCTTTTTTTCCTTGGATACTTGTTTGGAATTTTTGTCCCACTTGAGGCTCCAATTTGACGTTTTTTTTTCCTTTCTTGTTGACGATATTACCTATCGACGCTTTAGATATCACAAAACCATGACTCTCACATCGTTTTTGGATAACGGAGTATGCATATTTCTCTTCGGAAAGAGCATAAATGTAGCCTTCGAACCACTGCTTTGTTAAAAACGCCATTTTGAATAAAAACAAAACTTTCAAGCCGCAGACGATAATTTTGACCTTTAAAAACATAGTACAATTGCAATTATTTCTTTTGCAGCAAAAGATTTTTTATTACCGCTTACCAAAATCATCTAAAAAATGTGGGAACAGCCTCTGTATATATATATATATATATATATATATATATATATATATATATATATATATATATATATAACCTCTATAATGACCATTCTTACAAAGGGGGTATAAAATTTCCCGTTCTAAAGAGGGAGTTGGAAAAATGGGCCCAGTAAGTTAAAGGTTAATGTGTAGTATACTTCAACCTAGATGCTTACTCTGAAAGTACGACCTAGATCTTTAAAAAAAATTGTAATTTGAAAGTGAATACACAAATGGTCAAACATGCCACGAACTGTGGAAAGATATAGATAACGAGATGATAATTAATAATTACAAGATAAAAAGAACTTTTTATATACCATGTTTTTAAATTTTCTGTTGAATCACACAAATTTGACAATTCTATGTATTAGTAAATACTTTTTAAAATTTTTTTGATGAATTATCCCATCAACTTGAAATAAAATATAGTTAACTGGAAGTGAACTTGAGTTTAATTTTCGTTCCCGTCCAATGCCGATAGATGGCTGCACCAGTCTACAAAACAAAATTAACTGAATATGAATTCAAATCTGCTTAAAGATGGCTAAAAGTATTAAAACGATGCATTGTCATCGTGTTCTGAGCTATTATAAAAGTCTAGCTACGGGGCTTTCAAATGTCTAGCTAGTCGGGAAGTTAGTTAAAAATCGATTCCGAGATTTGTACTGGACAAACAGACACACAAACAAACAAGAAAGCGAGTTAATAAAAGCATGGTAAAATTATAACTGAAATGTGTCCATAAGCAAATTGGGAAGAATAACAATTTTTTATACATAGTTGTACATGTCAGAGGTCTATTTGCGAGATTGTTGCTCTGTAAATCAATAACGAGCTAAAGTTTATATGCTACTTGATCTGTGCGTACAATTAAGACTTGAAATTAAAACAAAAAGGAATCGAAGCTATTGTTTTAGCATGTATATAAAAAATTTAGCATATTTTGGATTTTGAATTTAAATTTTTTAAAGGGCAACATTAAAAATTTGTAAGTATTAATTTTTTGCCTGCAATAATCTCTAAATGCAGACATATTTAAGGAAAAAAAGTAGTTACTTAATCCGTGTAAAAAAATCATTGAATACCCTTAAAATAATAGTTTACAATACTTGTAGAGCACACAAGATACTTAGAGTGACTGGAGCCATTTGGCGAAATTTTTCTGATAAACGTGATAAATGTACATGAACTTGTGACAGTTCTTATTTGGGTTTTCTTTGTGAAATTGAAATCTAAACATCCAGAATCCACCATAGTTTAAGATTAATGCAAATTACTTCTCAATATCATTCTATTTTTATCAATAACACATATACCATTGAATGTTCATATAAATTTAGTCATTTTATTAATTATGAAAATGTATCGCATTTTACATCTTAATAATGTTGTAATTTCCTAATCACGATTTCATTGTTCCATACGTAACTAAAGACTACTTTTAACCGTTGTTTTCTTTTTACTTTGAATATTGAACTAATGTCAGTTTCACATCGCATTAAATTCATGATCATATTAATCAATTTTGCAGGTAATTAAGATATGGTAACTTAGTTTTTCGCATCTAATCAAGATACTCATGTTAATTTAGCTCATTTGTCTAGGTTTTTCGCTTTCTGTTAGGTTGTATACGGGATTCTGCGATTTTTCCATCTACTTGTATTTGCAAGAGGTACTTCGTACAGAAAATCCTTCTTGAATTTTGATGATTATTGAGCCTGTTATATTGTGTCTATAAATGGGTTTAGGGCTGGACTTACTAAGCAGAAAATGAACTCGATATGTTGCCATCCATTATAATAAAACAGAAAAAAAATGCCAAATTGATGTACAAATGAAAAATACAAGACGGCTACTTTAAACAGTGATAGCAGAGATTGATCCAGCGCCGGACTAATTCTCCCCTCTCAATCGCGTTTTTCTGTTGGTTTTTAACGCATTAGGACAACTGTTTTTTCTTGATCGCCCCCTAAAGGCAATTTTCATTTCCTTTCTTATTTTCTCTGCATGTACGTCTTTTTATTTAATGAAAACAATTTTTTAAAATAAAATATTAATTAAAAATAAATAAATAAAAATCAAGATAAAAATTTCTAAGAATACAAATAATATAGAATTGAACAAAAAATTTAATATTTTCTTTGTTTTCTAACTTTTTATGTTTATCTAACTTTTAATTATCTACGCCAAATTAATAGTTTATTTAAATTTAACTTCTCTTAACTCCGCACAATTATTTATTGTAAAGTAATTTTATTTTAAAACCTTTACTAACCATTTTTACGAGCACCCTTATTCAAATTAACCATAGTCATCACTGGAGTTAACCCTATACTGCATAGTGATGCATATGTGAATCAATTAAAATGTCACCCTATGCTAAATCTACGAAAAATGAATTTGCGTTGTTATTTCATTTTCTAATTTTTTAGTTACATTTTTTAGATATAAGACACCAATAACCTGAGGTATGCATGGCAAAAATTTTACTTAATGCATAATGATTCATATATGCATCGAGCACAATTTTTCGGTAATAATAATAAAAGAAATTCAAAAAGAATATTTTAAATATTTTTTTTAACATTGTCTAGGCCCAAATATTTGTTTAAAAATATACAGTGGTAAAAGGAAAAATCGTGCAGTGTAGGGTTAAAGCCTTTGGCCCAGGTACTCCGAAAAAAGTGATATCGGCGGTGGCTCTTCACAATAGAGCAAATATTTTTTTAAGCATAACTTTATATTCTGGGCTTAGGCGACTTATGCATATATATGTCTTGAAACGATGCTATATAATCAAATTATTTTGAACCCCAAAGAGCATTCTACAGAATTAAATTATTCAAGATGAAATCATGATTTGTTTTCCCCAAATATACTGCCTTTCATTGTCCATTGTTTTATGAAACAAAATCATTTTTTTTCTCTCATTAACATTGATTGTTTTTCTTCCCTGAAATACTTCCCTCACTAAAACATTATTTATTATTTCGGAATACGATTAAAGTGCAATTGATCGGTGGTTCAGTCAAACGACGATATCTACTTATAGGTCCTGTATTAGTTGATTAACAAACGACTCCAATGATGACATTTTAATCTTTTTAATGTAACAAAAAACAATATTATGAGGGGAAAACCCCGCTATCTTTCAGATACATTACGTGAGACCAAGACAGCACAAAACGTTCGAGCAAAGCTGCAGAAGTTACATAAATTCTTTGCACCGCAGTGCCCAAGAATTGCCACTCCTCTATATTGCCACCCTTTCGCAAACAAACTATGCGAATGTTTACTTCTAGAATACTTGTTAAAGAAAATAGAGTTACACGTTGTGTCATGGTTTGGTTTTTTTTTTTTTTTTTTGGTTTAGAGCGCTACGGTCATTTTAACGTAGGATTACGTTCCTCCATAACGGTCCTCCGGAATGGAAAATTTCAGACGCTAAAACTGTCCATCCGTCCTCGCGTATTCGAATTTTGGCAGCGCGTCAAACCCAGTCTATCGCTTGGACAAGTTAAACAAAAAAAGTGCCAAGATGCGTCAAAATGTTGACATACATATATGTATATACAGGTGATTATCAAAATAATGTAAACACTAAGAAACATCATGAAAACCTTTATTAATACGGGGAATATTCACCTTTGTATGTAATACCACCTGATTCCCCTTGAAATTGGATTATAAAAGTCATCAATAATGGTTAGGAATATATTATATCATTCTTCAGGGAAAAATCATGAAAGTTCATGTAGAGATGCTATGGAGGATATCAATACCTGGCTCTATCCGCTTATACAGATCACAGTGGTTGGATGATATGTATTCGGTGGGATTGTACAGGGCAAATAAGATATTTGACTTCTTTTACATGCTCTTCAAACCAATACTTGATAGATTTAGTTGTATGTATAGGGGGATTATCATCCTGGAGAACGCCATCTCCTGAAAGAAAGAATGTTTGCACCATAGGATGGACTGTTGAGGTAAATTTTCGACATAGTCCTTCCCATTCAATCTCCTTTTTAGGGTTACAATATGGCCTGGAGAAAACCATGATATGCCACCCCAAACCCTGATAGATCAATCTCCATGATTGACAGCTGAGATGAGACAGCCAGAATCTTACGCTTCTGTAGGTGTTCTCCAGACATACGCACGTCCTGTTGCGTGGAACAATATGAACAATGATTCGTTGGACCAAATGCCATTTTTTGACATATTACTCGACCAGGATTTGCTCTCGTGGCAACATTGAGGACGATATTTTGTATTGGCATCCATTACGAGTGGTTTGGGAATAGCTACTTTTCCGTAAATGCTTTGTTTGTGAAGTTCCCTTCAACTTCTGATGGTTGATACCGGAACATGCAGATGCAGATTAAGCTCTTCGGTCATTTTAGTTGCAGTTGTTTTCTTTCTTCACGTCACAATCCGCTTCAATACCTTGTCCGTTTCTTTCACTCATCTGTCCCTTTCACCCACTATTATGTTTGGCAAAGGATGTTTTTCCATGCACTCTGCATGCTATCATGACTTTCGATACCATAGCTCGAAAAACACCGATTATCCTGGGGGTTGCAGTAACGGATACTTTAATTTAAACGAGTTCAAACAATTTGCCCTTTTCGCAAGCTCTGCAAGGTTTTAACATTTTACGCTGATCGAAAATAAAGAAAATTCACATGTGATGGTTTACCTCTGACCAAGTCTTAATAGACTTGAAAATTTACAGAATCAAGCTCTAAGGCTTATTACGGGAGCAGTGAGGTCCACGCCTATTGATGCAATGTCGTTTTTAACAAAAAATAAATCCATTCAAAATATTATACAAGAAAGAGCTTCAATACTTTATGAAAAAATTAATTAGATTAGAGGATTCTTATTGGAGGGATTATCAACTCGAAAATAGAAACCTCAAAACCCAGAATGGTTTTGTTCAGAGGGTTTTAGCTTATAGCGAAATCTTTGAATTTCACAGTGAAATACAACTACTTGCAAAACCCAGAATTCCTATGGAACTGTTGAGCGTCGAGACTAACTTGAATTTGACACAATCTGTATCAAAGAAAGATGTTTCATCGGAAGTGCTAAAGTGCATAGCCTTAGAGACCATCGAGATATATTCTAAAAATGAATCGCTACGTGTTTATACGGATGGATCACAGTTTTCGAGACATCAGAACGTTGGAGCCGGTGTTTACTCAGAGCTATTTTCTTTCTATGCACCTTTTGGAAAATGCGGTACTGCCTTTGACGGTGAGGTGGAGGCAATAGGCATTGCTCTTAAACAACTAACTTGCCATTTGTGTAAATTTAAAAGGGTAGTACTACTGTCATATTCACAGGCTGCCATACAATCCATCTGTTCTATACAAGATCCATCAACAAAAGAAATTTCCCAATGCCAACAGCTGCTAATTTTGTTGAGGTCTCATCAAAAGCGTGTTGTTTTGCAATGGATCCCTGGCCATTGCAATTTATATGGTAATGAGCAGGCAGACTTTCTTGCCAAAATGGGTGCTGTACTGATACACAGTTCAGAACGAGAAATCTCCTTCCTCACCTCTAAATTATTTATTAAACATATTATGCAGTTAACGCACCAGGATGAACTTTTATCTAAAATAGAAACCAAATATGGAAGGAATATTTGTCTTTTAGATATACCTGACAAACCTAGACGGGAGGCGGTGGCTGCTTTTCGTCTACTTACCGGGCATGATTGCCTTGCAGCCCATCTATATAGCATTGGCATTCTTCTTGGAGACTACCTGCCCCCTGTGCGACAAAGGGAACGAGCCTATGGGCAGATATTACCTGCGTACCTGTGGAGCCCTTCCTGGAGATACGGATTCATCGAGATATTGGGAAGCGAGAGGAGTTATGGGGCGATAACCTTCGGTTATCTCGTGAACTTTTCGATGTTTTTGTTGCTGTTGTTTCCTGGTTTAAATTTTTCTTTTTCATATTCGGGAACATGGCCCCAGCCATCGGAAATAAAAAAAGGGTTTACCCCTGACGTACAGACATAAGGACTAAAAAGAGGTTTGATTACTAAGCATGAGAATATGTGCGAAGTTACCTGACAGTGGCGTAGAAGCATAACTGGCGCCCGGGACACGATACATTTTTGGTCCTCCCCTCGAAAATCATATAGTAATATAATATATAGAATGTCTTGGGGACCATTTGGCGCCCCTCTACGGGTGGCATGATAGACCCCCTTGCCCCCTTCGCTATGGCACTGTTACTATATCAATTTTATGAAGGGATTTTATGACCTTAAAAATAAGTTTTTTAGAAAAAAAATATGTAAAGATCATTTTTCGTAAGAACTAAAATGATGATGAATTTCTTTAAAATAAATTCCGTTTTGAACGCGGAAATAATATTGAGAGGCAAAATTACTTTTATATATATTTGAAAGCTCTGCATATTGCAAAAAAGTTGAAATTATAGAAAGAAATTACAAATGTGTGGTTTTATACGGAACAGAAATGCAAATATGTGTCGTTGAATACGAAATTCCAGTTTATTTAATTTTAAATTAAGATGGGTTTTAAGAGGGTGTACGCCACTATGATGTGAAAGAGTGCCATTCAACCCAAGCTTCTCATGGAGCGAGTTAAAAGGAGTTTCTCTTTAAGTAACATGTTTTGAATTTATATCGGATCCAGTTCCTTTTAACTTTTAATTCACTGGAATTTTGCTTTCAACTTAACATAGAAGTCACTGAATTATGTTCATTCTCGATACATTTTGAAATCCCCTTGTATAATCTGAACTGACAAAAGCAAATATGCTCAAACTATTTGCCTGAATAAAACATTCATTTAAAAGTTTACACAAAGTTCTAACTTAAGATTCTCTCGTTATTAAATCTGTAAACCGTTATTATGGAAAATTCTGACAGTTTTTTTATTGTAAAGAGAATATTATGATTGATGAAATATAAAGTTTACATTTTCACCCTTTTTTATATCACAAGATGACATTTTTTGTTAGGAAGTCTGAGGGTCTTAAAATTTGATATGTTACAAAATATTGAATGAATGTCAATATTTTTCTTATAGTTGACGGAATGTTTTATACTCTTTTCTTTCCTCGGAATTGATGAAATACGCAGCGAAAAAAAATATTAAATTATACAAGTTGTTTCTTGAGTTTACTATAAACTTTTCCGGAAAAAAAAACAGTAGGAAAAAAATATCAAATAAGAATGCAATGAAATCCATCTGCATTTAATGAAGCTAAAATTTTATAGGACTAAATAAAAACCACATGCTTTCTTGCGTAATAAATTTTTAATTATTTAAAAGGAATTTCTTAATAATTATAAGCATTCTACTTTTGCTGAAGTTTGCTGGTATCCTTGTTGTTTCTGTCCATGATGTGTACCTCGATTACCATATATATATATATATATATATATATATATATATGTGTGTGTGTGTGTGTGTGTGTGTGTGTGTGTGTGGCTTGGTACAAGAAGTGCCTAAGTCAGTTTTCTCCACGATGGCTTTGTTTGCCTATGTCTCTTTAAAAATTATTATTTTCAATGTATGAAATGCCCATGTCTGTCCGATGCTTTAAAAGAGTTTTCTAAACCATTGTACAGACTTGAGTACTTCTTACATTGAAAATAATATTTTTTTAAAGAGACAAACAAAGTGATCTTGGCTAAAACTGACTTAGGCACTCCTTGTACGAAGCCAAACACCGGTGGGCAAAAATCCGCATAAACTTTAAAAAATTCATGAAAACCGGAAAAATAACCAAAATAAAGAAAGGTTTGCAGGGCTAGCATCGCTAGGTCACGGGATTTTTTTTGATACAGGAAAAAAAAACTCAAATAACAAGCGAAAGGTGGCGCTGACAAGTCAAAGAAAAGATATGCAAATAACGAAAAGAATGCTTCTAAATCGTTTATTAGAGAAGTAGGTGTTCGACATGACCCCCACCACAGAGGATAAGGCATTGCAGGCTAGTCACAAATCTAGCAACGGCAGAGTGCAGCAGGTCCGGATGTATACACGACACCTCTCGGAGGATCGCGGAACAACGGTGTACTTGTTGTGGATTAGGATCGCACGTTTTTATAACCGTCTCATTTGCACATTTCCACATAATTCCCTGGTGCCAGCGCCACCTGTCGGCTGTTATTTTAGTTATATTTTTCCCGTCTTAAAAATAGTTCCGTGACCTAGCGATGCTAACCCTGCAAACATTTTTTTATTTTGGTTATTTTTCCTGTTTTTATGAATTTTTAAAGTTTATACGGACCTTTTGCCCACCCGGTATATATATATATATATATATATATATATATATATATATATATATATATATATATATATAGGGTGATTATAATTAAAGTTTAAGTTTCAAAACGCTATAAAAAAGAACCACTGATGAGAATGACGTCAAATTTGAAAGGCACGCTATTGAAGAAGGCGGAAAGCGTATGGCAGACGAAAAAAAATAGTTTCAAAAGTTAGCTACAGATGGCGCTGTAAGCGGCAGAAGATGTAAATTAGAATAGCTGTCATGCGCATGACACATTTCGGTGTTATAAAACCGCCAGATACACGGCTGTTCCTCATTTCGCGTCTCAGATGTTCGCCATGGGTGTCTCACTGCAGGACCGCGCTCTGCTGGTAAAGCTGTATTACAAGAAAGATGATTGTGCAAGAGTAGCTCTGCAAAAGTTCAGGACACTGAAGGGTATAAAAGAGGCGTTGGTCCAATGAGTGTCGTGGGTCTGAAGAAAATGATGCAAAAATTCGAAACGACAGGTTCGTTTGATGTGCAATCTGGTAGAGGGAGAAAACGAGTGCATTCGACGGTAATTGAAGAAGTGGCCACAGAATTACAGGAGGCGTCGGCCGGTGGTGTGCAACCGTGCAGTGCACGAGGAATTGCCCGAACATTGGATAGTCCTACGAGCACGGTGCTGACAATTGTACGAAACATCCTGCAATGCTATCCGTACAAAATTGGCCATGTGCAGCAGTTGCTTCCGTCTGACTTGCCAGCAAAGGAGACGCTTGCGTTAGAATTTCTTGGTCGCATGGAAGTGGATAATGAATGGCCGTGGAAAATTTTGTGGACAGATGAAGCCCATTTCCATCTGACAGGGTACGTCAATACCCAGAATTGGCGAATATGGGCAACAGAAAATCCACTGGCAACGCACCCCGTACCACTTCATCCTGAAAATGTCACGGTGTGGTGCGGCTTTACGGCATCATTCATCCTACAGCCATATTTTTTCGAGCAGACGGGTGCTTCCGGTCCTGTTACCGCTACCGTGACTGGTCAGCGCTATGCGTCTCTTTTGCGCAATTACGTCATTCCAGCTCTGCAACAGCGTGGATGTGTAGATGAAATCATTTTTATGCAAGATGGGGCTCCTCCGCACATTGCACATCCCGTGAAGCAGCTGCTGAGGCGCCATTTCGGAAATGCTCGAATTATCAGCCGTCATTTCCCTACAGCCTGGCCTTCCCAATCACCTGATCTTACTCCGTGTGACTTCTGGCTGTGGGGTTATCTCAAAGATGTTGTGTTCCGTGCTCTAATTGAAATTTAGCGGAATTAAAGGCACGCATTTCGCAACACATTCTGAACATCACCCCGGAGACACTGCGATCCGTTGTGGAACATGCTGTTTGTCGCTTTCAACTTGTTGCCCACAACGGTGGACACCATATTGAACATGTTTGCGCCAGTCTCGCGACATGTCCGAACTTCTTTGATGAATGGTTCTTATGCGGTATGTCGCCGCAAAACTCTTGAAACCGATTGGTCCCTTTCGATGTGATATGTACAGTCATGCAAATAAAATTACTCAACAATTCTAATTTGTCAATGTGTTTTAATGTGTAACTTACACCTTAGCCGTTGTTTTACGAATCATTTCTCGTCGTGATTCTGCCGCTTACAAAGCCATCTGTTGCCAAAATTTGAAACTAAATTTTTTCTTCTGCCATACGCTTTCCGCCTTCTTCAATAACATGCCGTTCAAATTTGACGTCATTCTCATAAGTGGTTCTTTTTTTTATATAGCGTTTTGAAACTTAAACTTTAATTATAATCACCCTGTGTATATATATATATATATATATATATATATGTTTTGAAATAAATAAATGTATGGAGGGGAATCTGTTTACACAAAATTATAGTAATTGTAAACCTCAAATAATTTAACTTACCACTTCATGCTAAATTAAATAACAAAAAATGTATTAAATGTTATTAAATGTAATTAAATAACAACAAAGTATAAAATTTCAGGATTTCGATTTACAAATTTTTATCTATTCAGGAGTTATTTAATTACAACAATACAAACAAAACTTTCTAATTTTATCTAACAGCACATTAATGTTCTGAAATAATTTAATGTTAAGGCAATTGATTTAACTTATTTCTTCTGCTAGGCATATAGAGAAATAAATATTGTAAGAAAATTTTTCTGCTTCAGGTAAATATGTTGTTTTAAACTTAAATTAATCAACATAGAAGAAAACTTTTAACATATCATTGTTTTTTTTTTAGTTTGATTATTTGATGAATAAGAATTCGAGGCAATCGGGAACTAAATTTGTTATTAATATGTTGAAATTCCATCTAATGCGTATGAACATATCGTGAGACATTCGTGGTTTATTATTCACCGCGAGGCCTTGCTGGCTACTTTATTATGGGAGCACCATTTAAGTGAGCCAGCATTTCACCCTGTTCACGTTGACAACGAAGATTCGGGATTTGAACCCACTGCGTTGAAGTCCACGACGCTAACCACAATACCACGTGATCGGCGGTATTGTTATTTACTGTACCATTCCCAAGCATTGACGAATTTTAACTTTCTATAACTTCGTATCATTCTAAATATTTGTTAACATTTCCTATATCTAGTGGATTTTATTTTCATTCAAATATCCCTTTAATTTTCAGATTGCTAACAGCCGTCTAACTCCGAGGGAAATTTAACACAAATTACATTTGGTAAAATCCTATTTATAAAATAAATGCAGTATGTTCAACAGTGAGAAAAAGCAATTTATTCAAGGGACGATTGTCTGGTAGGTTTATTTCCAAAATAAAATTATTTATTCTCAACAGAAAATATTAAAAATTATGACAATCAAAAAGTAAGACAATATAAAATATGGCACGCACTTATTAATATCTAGGTTCATAATTCCCTCAAATTCAAAAGTAGATTTGTCGGTCGAATTTTAATCTTTTAAGCGTCTGTTGTTCCATGAATTCTGTCATGAAGGAAAATTATGTCTAATTAATATTTTATGCTCAGTATAATAACTGTTGAGAACCCTAATGCTTATATATTTATGGAAACATTTGTTTTTCGACTAGATGTAACATTCCAATTCTCTCATCTCTATGTAGGAACTGTTCAGTTTTACCTTATGCTTCCTGATGAATGAAACATTCTATAATAACATTGATGGAAATAACATTGATGGAAACTTGACGCTGAATCATTTACTTTTGGTCAAAGCTGGTTTTATCTAAAAAAGTACATTAAAATTACAGTTGTATTTTTATACATGTGTCTTTGATTTCGGCAAAGTGACTCATTAAAAATTACCTCACATCAGAGGTATTTTCACAGAGAAAACTAAAACTATATACGAATAATAAAGTTGATGGAAACTTGACACTGCATCATATACTCTTGCTCAATGCTGGTTTTATCTATAAAGAAAGTCATTAAAATACCGCTGCTGTTTTTTCACAGATATATTTGATTCCGGTACAGTGACTCCGAATACACTTCTTTACTTCAGAAATATATCCCCACAGAAAATTAAAACTGTGTGCGAAGAATAAAGTTGATAGAAATTCTATACTGCATTGTTTACTTCTTTTCGAAGCTAGTTCTATCTATTAAAAATGATTAAAGGGGAACAAATTTCCGCCTCTTTTGTTTCGCAAAACGTTTTAAGTTGTATACAAATTTACATTGTAATTGAAATTCTCTAAATACAAATTTGCACTAATATTTCCTATTCTGTAAAAATGTGTTGGAAATTATGTTTATTTAACTCGGTGACCGAAATAAATCTTAATTACTTTATCTATAAAAAAGTGAAAACCAAGCACTTTTATTAGAATGAGGTTAAAGGAAATTATGGAATCTTTTGGGAGTGAGAAAAAATTGTGTCACCAACAATTATATTTTTCAAATTATTCAAGTATTTTGCAGACATAATTTCTCAGTTTGTTACAATTAATCAGTTTTGTCAGCAAAAAAAAAAAACAAATAAATAAATAAATAAAAATTCATTTATTTAAACGAGCGTTTCATGCGACATTAATCATTATTTTTTGTTGATTCTATTAATGGTTGTCTGAAACGAATCTTATAAGAGAGTCTAAGAAATTTGCAATTCAAATTCCTTTCAGATCTGATTTTAAAAAGATTTAATTTTATCCAGTCCCTTTTATTTGTGTCAACAATTTTCGAGTCAATAACATGTATACGTGTATGATGAAAAATGCTTATTCGCCTTAAAAAGGCATCCGACCTATGACAAGACAAAATTGTACAGCATTGGATACCACTTTTTTTTAGCATTAGTAGTAGGACAGAGATGGATTTTTAACAACATAAAAGAAGCGATTTTTAATTACGTTTGGAAAATTAATTGCATTAATCGAGCGCAAAATGGAAATGCTTTAAATGAAAGCTAGATTTTTCCGGCGAAAATATTTGATAGCTTGTGTAGAATGTAAATAGATTAAATGTTTTAGTTCATTCTCTGAAAATCTGAGAGCTGGTAAAGGAATTTAAAAATTTACGTGAAACACTTTTGTTGATGAAAAAAAAACGCAATTTAAGATCATTCCCCATTTCAAAAATGTGTGTTCTTTCAGAAGTCTTAATATTGATATGAATAAGAATTTCATTCAAATATTAAATAAGATAATAAAAATTATTTAATAGACATTCATAATTTAAAGACAAAATATTCTTTTAAACTGAGCACTCCATCTAAATGTTAAGTTAAAATGAACTCTTAAGTTTATACAAGAAATTTACCAAGTAGGCTTTATTTGCAATGTTAATGATTAGGTTATTGTGTTGAATCATATAAGTATGTAAATATGTTAATTTTTCTAGAATGTGAGATCATCTATTCCTCGCATGAGAATACGTATTAGGGTTGTCCCATTACACGAAAGGGAGAATCTCAAATACGTTGAATACATAATGCTAACTACAGAAATATAATTATGTTAATTCATATTGGATCTTATCATGCCTTTATAAACAGTAAAAACATACATCTATTGCGTACTTTTATATAATTAATAGTAATTTTAAGGCATTTTCATTACCTAAGGTCTCATAAAACTAAAAGTTTATGAACACTATTTAGAACAATAGATCACGTAGTTGCCTTTAGCATAAACAATTTTTATGTCAGATGCCAACTACAATATGACTCGGATGCCTTTTATTATTAAAAAAAATACAATGATTTTTTATTGTAATAGAATAAGAGTATACATACCCCTAACTTTAACAAAATGTAACTATCTAAAGTAGGATTTAGAAACCAGATTCTTATAAATAGTGTTGCGTAGAATTTTTACTCTAAATCAAAAACTTCGAAGTTTAGAACTGAAGAAGAACAGCGGACCGCTGTCAAGAATTTCAAACAGTCAATGTCCGCCTTGCAATGAATTTTAGATATATATATATATATATATATATATATATATATATATATATATATATATATATATATATATATATATATATATATATATATACTTTTAAAGATGACAAATTGCGGAAAATTCGATTTGGAGATCAATAAAGTTGTACTGTACTGCAGGACACCTATACGAAGTACAGTATAAAAATGTTGAATACCGACACGTAATCTTTGTAACTATACACAGCTTATCCTATTTAAATTTCAACAGCCTTATAGAAGGTTTGAAGTAAAAAAAATGACGTGCTTTATCTCAGATTTTTGCGATCCGGAATGCTTTAAATGCATGAAATATATAAGAAATTCCCTATCATTTACGAAGCAAACACTATTAAAAAAATCAAGAGTGTGATAAATCAACATTTCTCTTCGATCATTTTGCAGACGATTTAAGCAGAACTCTACCACAGGTCAGCTATACGAAGTACAGTATGAAAATGTTGGATCTGTAAACGCAATATTTGTATTTATGTGTAATTTATGCTATTTTAATTTTAACAGAGTTATAGAAGGTTTGAAGCCCAAAAATATCATGTGCTTTATCCGAGAACTTTGTGATACGGACCGCTTTAAATGCATGAAGTATTTAAGAAATCCCCTATCCTTTTCGGAAAAAAAACAGTATTTAGAAAAATAACGTCAGATATGCGCAGTTTATATTATTTTAATTTAAACAGCATTTTAGACCTTTGAAGTCCCAAAAAATTCTGCCCTTCATCTGAGAATTCTTTTTTCTTTGTCTCATTTGAAAACTCCTCATGCATCACAATGTATAACATGAGGCTTACAGAAGTAAGTGAAAAACACAAAACAAGGAAAATTAAAAATTTAAATTTCAAACAAAACTTTGCAAGACAGTAAGACTTTCAACACTCTTAACGAGATCAGAAAGAACAGTAGGCCAATAAATGGGCAGACGTCTCAAGTCCGCCTTTAATATAGCTCGGGTATTCACATGTAATTTGCAGTGAAAAAGAAAATGTTCAACATCTTCATCTGAGAATTCAGTGAACCGAACAGCTTTAAATGCATGTAGTATATAATAAATTTCTAACCCTTTACGGATCAAACAGTACTTCAAAAATTACGAATTAGATATAATCAGTTTATACTATTTTAATTTAAACTGCATTTTAGAGGCTTTGAAGTCCCAAAAAATGATGTCCTTCATCTGAGAATTCAGTGAACCGAATAGTTTTAAATGCATGTATTATGTAAGAAATTTCTAATCCTTTACGGAGCAAACAGTACTTAAAAAACCACGAATTAGATGTATGCAGTTTACGCTATTTTATTTAGAATAGCTGTTGTAACTAAACTCTTTCTTTACTTCTTATAACTTAATTTAACTTTTTTTACTTATTATTTAAATCAAACAAATCAAGTATTAATTAAATTAAACTTAATTAACTCATATTTATAACGTATAGTAGTTAGTATCGCGTTGTGTTATCAATCTCCTAACTAAAACAATAACCTAGATTCTGTGGCTAACAGAAATTCACACGTGATTAATCACAAAACATGACAGACACAATTTTAACTGAGGGAAACAAACCAAAATTTTTATTCATTACTAATAACAAAAATTAATTTAATCTAATCACCTTACGTTAAACAATAGAATTTAGAGAAATCTTATCTCATTGCCATAACTCCTTTATGCATCAATATACACATACATATTAGTAATATCCCTCGTTCTACTTGTAAACATAAAACATTAAATTATATCTCTCAAAATAAAAATTAATAATTATCACTTTGAACAACATAATGAAAAATAAAAATGGCCAGTATAAAAAAGGAAAAAAAATTAGATTGACTGACCAAAAAAACCTTAAAAAATATTAAATTAAATTAAGCAATGGCTAAAAAAAATAAAAAACTTCTCTAATCGGATATCTTAAAAGCCCCGTCATCACTTCTATACTCCATCGTACATCGGGAGAGTCAATACTCCAGGTCCAGGGTCTTTGTTCAATCTTCTTCATAATGGCGTTCTTCGAAAATTGTCATCAACTCCGAACAAACGGCAGCATTGATCAGTGCAAAGACATCCAGCTAGAGCTTCCGTCAGCCAGACCACCAGGAAAAGGAAAAGTCCTCGTATTTTTTGTGTGCTGCCCTTTTTATAATCTTTTTTAGTCCATCCCACGTGGTACTTTTAATTATATCATCTGTGCTGTTACTCGCCTCAAGCATGTCCAAAATCTTCCCAGACCCTCTCACATCCGGGTACAACCATATGGGGAAACCCCATGTGGTCCACTTATCAGCATATTTCTTTCAAAAAGTGGGCGAAATCGTCTCTTTTTTTTTTAATGCAACTGAATAAACTCTATCGCCGTTTTTTTAAAGATTCTCGAGAAGCACTTCTGTGTTTCAAACCAATAAGTGATAATTTAAAATATATATATATATATATATATATATATATATATATATATATATATATATATATATATATATATATATATATATATATATATATATATATATATATATATATATAAATTGTTATATATAAATTACAGAGATACAAACATTCATTTTTATATATTAGATATAACATGCAAGAATTTAATGTATTTTAGTGTTTGATTGACTGACAATTTCAATTTTCATTTTTTTTTCATGTGGATTGACTGACGCAAGGTAAAGTTTTTAAATTAAGCTTAGTTTAGTATTTTTATTTATTTTCCCCCTTTTTATTTTTTTAAAATTTAATAGATTTAAAAAATAAAAAGGGGGAAAATAAATAAAAATACTAAACTAAGCTTAATTTACAAACTTTACCTTGCGTCAGTCAATCCACATGAAAAAAAAATGAAAATTGAAATTGTCAGTCAATCAAACACTAAAATACATTAAATTCTTGCATGTTATATCTAATATATAAAAATGAATGTTTGTATCTCTGTAATTGTATAGAAATCCACAGTTTAGGAGCAACGATCGTGAAATTTTACATACAGGCGTCTTTAAAAACAGCCGAGGGTCTGAAGAACTTCAAAAATCGAAATTAATTACCGTTGATTTTTAATTAATAAAAAACCAAGAATTTTGAAACTAAATGTAAGCTGTTACACTTTGTGGAATCACCCCTCTAAATATGGCGTCGCGTTAGGGTTAGCTGGCAAACAGCGAGCGAAAAGATAAAAATAAATAAAATCAAAAAGTTTCAAGTTATATATTAAACCAGAATAATTAATGAAAATAATAATCTTTCAAGTCAGATTTTATACTCTAAAATAAATCGGATCCAACGGATATTGACACTACCAAACGCGATGGAAAATTCGAATCAACCACGCTAAGTGTCACGAGATCTTTTTTAATCGCTACTACAACCCCCCTCGCTTATGTCTTTGTGTCTATTGAAGAGTTGAAGACTAAGCTTTTATCCTGCTAACTTATTTCTGACTTAAAACTCCTCTCACTCCATAAATACATGTATATTCACCAACCCATAGCAACTTTCCAGTAAACTTAGTCAAATATTTTCCTCTTTACGCAACAAAGTAGCATGTCATTGTGGCGCATTCAGTAAAAGCGTTCATTTATCACGCTACACGCCGCGGGTTCAAATACGGATCGTTCACATTTTGCTAAACCTGCATTTTCAGCTTTTTTATAGAGGCTTTTTTATTTCAGCTTTTATTTTATTATTTTTTAAATTATTATTATTATTTTATTATTTTTAAAAATTATTAACAATATGAAAAATAAAATAAAATAAAAATAATGTGTATAACATTTCGTATACTTTTTTTTCTATGTTATTTATACTGTGTTTAGTTTTTTAATGGATTTTGGTAGGTTTATTATAAATTTATATATTTTATGTTTTACTTTTCAGGATTTATTGTCCAATGATAAATCTTTTCTATGTTATTTATACTGTATTTAGTTTTTAAATTGATTTTGGTTAACAAACATTCGACAATTTGACATTTTTACTTTTCAGCTTTACTTTTCAAAATTCTTTACTTTCCTAAAGACAATTTGACATTTTTCCTTTTCAGCTTTTAGTGGTTTATTATAAATGTATATATTTTATGCTTTACTTTTCAGGGTTTTTTTGCTCCAATGATAAAACGCTAAATCTAGCTGAATTCTGAAGAAATTATTGTAAATTTATGGTTTTTTATGTTGGGTTTTCTTTTTATTCATGCGTATAACATTTGATATGCTTTTTATTCTATGTTATTTATACTGTACTTAGTTTTTAAATTGATTTTGGTTAACAAACATTCTTAAAATCCCGGGCAACGCCGGATAAATTATCACCTGTGTAGGTTGATAATTTATAAATTTTAAAACTGTTACCACATGTATATTTACAGATCCACAAGAACTTTCCAATATTTTTAATTAATAAATAACCAACAACTTTTTCTCGATTCACAGGTGTTCAGTAGATGGCGCCACTATTTTAAACTTTTAGTATTCTAACCATAAGACAAAAAAATATATTTTTTTAAAAATCGTAAGGGATATTTTTATAGACAAAATAATGTAGAAGAAAATATTGAAATTAAATCTAATAGGACATACTAAAGAATATAGTACAGTTTGAGGAACATATCTTTTACTGTATTTTAATATTTTTTGGATAATGTCCAATCGTTTGCCGCATTAGCAAGAAAAAAAAAATATTTTTTTTTGTCTATTTCGTTGTTACGTGACGATAAATTTATTTAAAGTACCAGATAAAGATCACATGATCAGCGTTTAATAAATTAAATTGTAAAGATTAATCTTTAAAAATTCACCAAAAATTAGAAAATGGAGGTAAAGATTCGAAAAGAATTTCATTTTAAAGGAATTTTTATGATCTTTTTCGTGATATAAATTTTACAACCGTCAAATTATTATTTTAAATGCAAACTTGAAAAAAGTTACAAAAACAGATTAAAAATTTAATTTAAAAAAATCTAAGAAATTTTTTTCAAAAATCTTTATTAGTGCACCCCTACATTATAAGAAGAATCGCCATGCAAAATTTCAGTCCTTTAGGTTCAGCGGTTTGGTCTGTACTTTGTATGTCAGTCAGTCAATCAGTCAGTTAGTCAGTTACGGAACTGTTTTATATATATAGATTTTTATTACTATTTTTATATCGTAACGTTTACTTCATGCGCACACATTATTTTCCTATGCTTATTTTTATTATCTTTATAATAAGCGTAATTTTTATGATTTTAAACAACAATCGTTTTTAACTGGCATTCAATTGGCTGTTAAAACTTTATATTTACACCCTATTTAAAAGAAGTAGGGTGTAAATTGTAGGGTGGAAAGTTGGTAAAATCAAAATTTTGTGCAATGTATTTAATTTCTCGATTAAAAGTAGTTTTTTTTTTTAAATTAATTTATTTCGCTTGAAAAGCTAAATATTTTATGCACGCGGTTTATATTATTATTACTATCTTTATATCGTAACGTTAACTTCATGCGCGAGCATTATTTTTTTATGCTTTTTTTATTATTATCTTTATAATAGCTTTATTTTCATATGGTTTTAAACAACTATCGTTTTTATTCATATTATGTTGGTTTTTTATTAATTAAAAATTAAGGGTAATTAATTTCGATTCCGGAAGTTCTTATCTTTATTTTCATATGCTTTTTCATTTACGAATTATTCAAATGTTGGTTAAAAAACTTTTGCGTAATTTATATATTTGTGTGTGTTTAATTATTGAAATTAATAAATTTATATTTCTGGAGAGGATGTTTCAGTTTTTAGTGGTACTATGATGAAAGGCTGAATATACCAAAATTCTGAGGAGTTTATTAAGCAGAGAAAAGGAATTTAATATGTAGAGGATGTTTATAGGAGTTAAATGTGGAGAGGAGTTGAATGGTTTGCAGCCCTCAATCAAACACTTCATTTTTTAAGAGGCAACGCTGCAGTCATATCATTGTTCTATTGGAAATTTCTGCTGAACCTGTAATTGCAGCTTCTTTTTTTTACCCCAATGATGAAAGGCTGATTCTAGCTGAATTCTGAGGAGTTTATTATAAATTTATATATTTATAGATTTCACAAGGATTTTTTCTGTTATTTATACTGTGCTTAGTTTTAAATTAATTTTGCTTAACAAACATTAGAGAATTTGACATTTTTACTTTTCAGATTTTAGTATTACAATGATGAAAGGCTGAAAATCTGAGACGTGTATAACATTTCACATATATTTTTTATGTTATTTATACTGTGTTAATTTTTAAATTGATTTTGGTTAACAACAAACATTCTTAAAATCCCGGGCATCGCCGGGTACTTCAGCTAGTTTAGTACATAAAACATGATTTATAATTTGCTCAACTTTCATGAGTATCTCTACAATTAATTCGCGCGAAATTTAATCTAATGACACTCATCAAAGTTAAACAATAGGTGGAGAAAATTATTAAGGTATTTAATTCACTGTATATTTAATTTAAATTATTTAATTTATAAAGCGATACACAACACAGCATTTTAGAAGGTTTTAAGCGAAAAATATTATGTACTTTATCTGAGAATTTTGTGATCCGAACCATTTTAAATTCTTATGTAAGAAAGTTTTATCCTTTACGCAGCAAACAGTGTTTTTAAAAAAGTCAAGAATTAGAATTGTTTAGTTTATGCTATATTAATCTGAGCAGCATTTTAGAAGGTTGGAAGCCAAAAAAATATTATATTCTTTATCTGAGAATTTCGCAATCCGGACCGTTTTAAGTACATGTAAGAAATTCCCCATCCTTTTCCGAAACAAACAGTATTTTTAAAAAATCACATGACTGGTAAATCAACATTTCTCCTCGATCATTTCGCAGAGGATTTAATCTTCATTCTCGGTAATTTGCAACATTAAGAAAAGGAAAAATTGCGTAAACATACGAAAGTTTTTCTTGCGGAATTGTAATTTCATCCTAATTCATTTTGTTATGTCGGTTCAGAGGGCTGTAATTTGCCTGTAATGTTCATTAAGGAAAGTATATGTTACCCTTAGGAAAATGGTAAGGAATACCCGAAAAGAGAAAGATGTTTCATTTTTTTATTCCGTTTCTTCTGTGAATTGATACTATTGTTTAACCTCTGGCAACGGGCTCTTACATTTGTCGATTTTCTTGTAACATTTGTTTTTCCCTTCCTTAGTAGGTCATCCCAGACGTGGTGGACGTTAATGTAAGGAAACTTTACTTAAAGAACTAAGGAAATGTACATACAATATTAATGGCAGTGTCATGCATATATATTAGCTTGGTGTAGAATTTTAATATTTCAGAGTTATTTATGTTTCCGTTTTCGAGTTTACAATATTCAAAACACTAAGCGGGGAAAAATATAATTGAGAAAAACATTAAATACAAGTTTTTATTAAAAGTAGCATTTTTAAATCCATAGTTGTATTAGTGTTTTCACGACAGTTAAAAAAAAGAAAAAAAAGAGTGCTAAAAATTTTGCTTTAATGGAAACAAATAATGCGGTGTATAGGACATCCTATGTGTAATTGCGCAGGTGCAGTAGATTTTTTGATATTTTATTGTTTCACATCTTGTATACCTAGGAACCTTAGACTCTTTGCACGGATGTCACCAATAACTACCCAATCCTTGTGTATCTAGGTGGCCCCAGACAATGTGCTGTCCACAACTGTCCTCTTAATCTATTCTACTTACCTGCCATTTATGTATAGCTTGAGCCTAGAGGTCAAATACACATGCTGTTTTTTGAGCTTGCATACTAATTTAACAATCTCAGGAACCGGGGTAGTCTATTGGTAGTACGCTGGGCTTCGGACTAGAGGTGCTCAGCTACTAAATACATTCGTATCTAAGCCGGATAGCTCGTTAAATCCGTAGATCGGTTACGTTCTTCTATGAGATCAGTGGTGGTGGTGGGGGAGAGGGTCGAGCCCTCCAGGTGTCGTCTGGGGAGGGGGATGCTCGGTCAAATTTGAGGCGTTGTTGTTGCACATCCCCAAAGACTATCAGGGCTATATCAGGTCCATGACATTGTACACGCAAAGGAAATCCAAAATCATCAATGGATTGGCAGCTAGATCCCGCATGGAGAGCCCCAGGCAAGCAAGAATATGTTCAGGGGAATCCCGCTCAGTAGAACACATGAAGCAGACTTCGAAACACTT
Organism: Dolomedes plantarius; assembly: GCA_907164885.2. Lineage (NCBI taxonomy): Eukaryota > Metazoa > Arthropoda > Arachnida > Araneae > Dolomedidae > Dolomedes > Dolomedes plantarius. Next base: position 47,436,026 of record OU015493.1, on the reverse strand, counting down.
AGAACCCTCAGAATATGTCTAAGATGCCCGCTGAATAAACGAGTAAGAATGGTTTGATCTTTCCTGTTAAAACTAAGTGCCAGAGAGCCACCCTGTCGATTACTCTGACACCAGTGATGCGCCGGTGGAACGAACCAAGTGGTTTTATTTTTGCATTTAGTTCTGGAAAATAGCTCCATATAGGTGAGAGGCGCAGAAGGGACCGAAGCTTCACAAGCACACGCTTTTGCCAGGGAGTCTGCGATCTCATTGCCCTCGATGGCAACATGAGAAGGAAACCACTGGATATGGATCCGATGAGACAGGGATAGACGTTTCAGCTTTTAAATAATAGTCACCCCTATATTATCCTTTACTCTATGGCAAGTGTTGGTTAGAACTTCTGCTATCCGACAGGATCCAGTTATCATTTCTTTGAGTGAGTGACGTAATGAAATCAAAGCCATCGTTTATGGCTATTAGTTCACTACGTAAAACCCCCATTGAAAACAACCAGCAATTCTCGAGGATAAAGTGCTAGTATCTTCCTTTACAGATGCACCGCATTTGCAAACAAGAAATATTTAACAATCTCGTCTAAACGCATCTGACGGATAAACTTCGTGTCTGATTTATCGTCAAACAAAAAAACCGATATGAAATTTCCCTTATCAGTTCCTTTGTACATTCAGTTAACATTCTCAGCAATTTATAAATTCGCTTATAATTCGACAGTAAACTTGTAAAGAAACTAAAACTGATTTTTCGTATCGAATATAATGATATTCGATCAGAATTTAAAGAATAGAATCAGTCTTGTGCACACACTATTTAGGTGATACACATTTTGAGGGGTATAATAAATATTTTTATTCAAATTTGATACAGAAGATAGGCATAGAATTTTAAATTTTTCTCTCCAATGTGGTTTGAAAGCTTAGTAAAATATCAATAAATATGCAAAAGAAAAAAAAATAAGGCAACTATTGGCATCAGATGCAAATCCGAGACTCCAACTGTCGCCAGTGAATAAGAAAATATGGGCGTCTTTTGGTTATTTTTGAGCCATACTACACAACCTTACTTGGTAATATTGCTTCTAGGAACCAGGATTGATGGGTGCACAGATGAATTCATTTGAATTAATAATTCTGGGAAATGACGTCATATTAGTTTCTATGCTTCTCGGAAAATTTAGATGAAAACTTAACTGGCACTGCGTTAAATCTGACCGCAAAGGTACCTCGCTTCTCAACCGCGTTGAGTATTCTACGAAATTTCTATCAAGTCACAAACATACTGTTGCTAGGAAACCCAACGTACAACGAAATCGCAACCGTATCTTTCCCGATCTCGGGAATTCAAATAAATAGAGAGCATAGTTTAGAATTTAATTAAAGTCCAATACAGTAATGTATTCTACTGCAGCCAGTATGCTGTGATCATTCGACTATTGAATATTTCTATATAACACGATGGCAATTATGCATTGAGGTTACTGGTTACTGGCTGCCGATAGCTAATAAACGATGCTAACTGCACATTTAAATACCCTGTGAAATAACAGGACTTATTATTCGAATGCGATTAGCTTATCTTTGGTAGCAAATACGTTGTGGGGCTTTCAAATGGCAAGGTCGTGCAGTGCAAAATTGTCGCTCTGTCCACTTATGAATGCACATCTGAGGATTCATTAGTTAAATTATATCGGTTTTCTCGGAAGGGTCGTTAAGAGCCGAACGACGTAATCTCGAGGTTCAAGTTAGGCGAATTAAGAATTTTACCTCGCCGTTTAGAGAATAACATTTCTTGAATTATGAAACACGCGAAAGGATTGCCTTTTATCTCAGAATTATGACCTCTTTCCCCGAATTCATAATTTTAGAAGCTCCATCTAGTTGGAATATTTGACAGAACCGGAAAATTATGTTAGTAGAATCATTCAGAAATAATGGGCCGCGGAATGAAGCTGCGTCATCTGAGCAAAATGCTGCCTTATTTTCTCTAAATTGTCTTAAATTAATATGGAGTTTGGGTAAGTAGCAATAATGAATAGATAATAGAGTGTAAAGGTAAAAGGTAAGTTAGTGTTAGGTGAATAAACACATCGTAAATGGGAGTCGTAGGGAGTAACTAGGGTCTTAATGCCTGTTATAGATTTAATCGACGATTTCGGAGGTTGTCCTAGTCTCTAGTGGTGGGGATAAAGTGAGGCATATAAGAAAAAAAACGTTAGAATGTTTATAGTAAGTTCTAAAAATAAAAGAAACAGTGCCTGGTTTTCTTTTACAATTTGGTATGTGTGCGAAAACTTTAATGAATAGAAAAGAAAATGGCAAACTCAAACAGAAAGTACCTTGTATTTCCAACCATACGACGCAACTTTTTACATAAAAAATCGAATTAATATTATTGGCGAAAACGTCTTATGGTCCGAAGGTAACTTCCAAAGAAAATTAATATTTTTTTACATATATAATATATATATATATATATATATATATATATATATATATATATATATATATATATATATATATATATATATATATATATATATATATATATATACCGGGTGGCCATAATTAAACTGACAGTGCTCACAGTGTTCTGTAGCGCGATCTAATTGCGAGAATGATGCCACATTTTTGTAGGAAGATTAAACAAGACGGGGGTCGAAGGATTCCGCGAAAAACTTAGTTCCAAAAGTCACCGCTAGTGGAATATTTGGCGCTGTGTAATAGAAAATAGAGTGTTAACAAATGCAAATCAATACGGAAATTACCTTTTATTTTGCATTCAAATCAGGTTCAATGTGGCTGCCGTTGTTGTGGACCACATATTGCATTCTGTGCACAGTATGCACAACAGCAGAAAGTAACATGTCTGCAGGAATCTCCCGTACAGTCCGTGATATGTTATCCTTCAACGTAGCCAGGTCCTGGACCACTCTTTGATAGACCTTGGACTTAAGGTAAACCCATAGCCAGAAGTCGCATGGAGTAAGATCAGGCGACCTAGGTAACCATGCAGTTGGAAAGTAGCGGCTAATGACTCTTTTTGTTGTGAATTTCTGTCGTAGCAGCTGTTGCACCCGTACAGCAACGTGTGGAGGGGCTCCATCTTGCATGAAAATGATTTCCCCCAGGCATTGTCTTTCCTGAAGTGCCGGAATGACAAAGCTGTTCAACATGTGGCGATATTTCTCTCCGGTAACAGAACAGGTTTCCGGTCCTGTCGGGGTAATGTTCTCATAGAAGAATGGACCTACGATAAATTCCGCTGTGAACCCACACCAAACAGTTACCTTTGGTGAATGTAAGGGAATTTCTGTGACTGCATGTGGTGATTTGTCATCCCAAATTCGGCAGCTCTGGGTATTCACAGTTCCATGCAGGTAAAAGTGGGCCTCGTCTCCCCATAAGATTTTCCACAGCCAAGCATCATCCACCTCCATTCTGGCAAGAAAGGTGAGAGCAAAATTCAATAGCTTATCATGGTCGGGGTACAGTAACTCCTGTACACGGCTGATCTTGTACGGAAGGAAGCTGATAATCTTTCGTAAGATTTTCCATACCGTACTGTAAGGCATATCCATGTTCCGAGCTAATCCACGAGCGCTAGAGGTGGCAGCAATATTGTCTGGTCCTCTGTCGACAATCGCCGTGGCAACTGCTTCGATTGTATCCTGTGGTACAGGTTTTCGTCCTCTGCCTGACTGAACCTTCAGAGAACCTGTTTTCTCAAACGTCGCAACCATTGCTTTTAGCCCATTAACTGACACAGGACCGTTACCTTTACGCATTTTTTTGTGCGTTCTAAAAGCACGAAGAGCGGCTGACGCGTTGCACTGGTTGAGATAAAAGAATTTGACCAGTAACGCACGCTCGACTAAAGAAGGAGACATTGCACATAAACTTTCAATCCGATTGATTCGAAACGTAACAGATTGCCTTTTAAAACCCAAGCAGCTGGCACTGTGCCAATGGATGTAACGTGAAATTTGAATAAAGAAATTATTCTTCTGCTCAGCGTACGTGATATTGCAGATCACCAGACTTTATCGGTGTTTATGTAGATTTTACGCTTTTTTAAAAGTGTTGCCATATTGCACTTGAACTAAATAAGAAAATGTGCATAATAAAAGGTAATTTTATTCCGTATTAATTTGCATTTGTTAACACTCTATTTTCTATTACACAGCGCCAAATATTCCCCTAGCGGTGACTTTTGGAACTAATTTATTTTTTCGCGGAATCCTTTCCCCCGTCTTGTTTAATCTTCCTAGAAAATGTGGCGTCATTCTCGCAAATAGATCGCGCTACAGAACACTGTGAGCACTGTCAGTTTAATTATGGCCACCCGGTATATATATATATATATATATATATATATATATATATATATATATATATATATATATATATATATATATATATATATATATATATATATGTGGTTATCAAAATAATGGAAACACTAAGAAACATCATGAAAACCTTTATTAATACGGGGAATGCTCACCTTTGTCATGTAATACCACTGATTCCCTTTGAAATTGGATTATACAAGTCATAAATAGCGGTTAAGAATATATTATACCATTCTTCAGGGGAAAATCATGAAAGTTCCTGTAGAGATGCTGTGGTGGATATCGATACCATTATCTATCCTCTTATACAAATCACAGTGGTTCGATGATTTATACTCGGGGGGATTGTACAGGGCAAGATCAGATATTTGCCTTCTTTTTCATGCTCTTCATACCAATACTTGGTAGATTTAGCTGTATGTATAGGGGAATTATCATACTGGAGCACGCTATGTCCTGCAGGAAACAATCTTTGCACCATAGGATGGACAAGTGAGCTAAAATTTCAATATAGTCCTTCCTCATTCAATCTCCCTTTTAGGGGTACAATAGGGCCTGAAGAAAACCATGAGATATCATCCCAAACCCTGATAGATGTACCTCCATTTTTCTCAGTTGAGATGAGAGAGCCAAAATCTTACGCTTGTGTAGGTGTTCTCCAGACATGCGGACATCTTGTTGCAAGGAACAATGTGAACAATGATTCGTCGAATCAAATGCCGTTTTGAAACCCTTTATGTACCACATTATGAATTAATAAACGAAAACTTACATAAATTTTTATTTATGTTAATTCAATACTAACTAACAAATAAATGTAAAAAAATTACTCACCTTCTTCAAATTTAATTAATTACCAACAGTTAATTGAAGTGGTACTTTAAAGTACCGCCAATATTATAGGATTGCAAAAATCTTCAAACTTTGAAAATTAATCAGAATGTTTAAAAAATTATATAATTATTTATTCTGAAACGCAGAACAATTTTAAATACTATAATGAAAATTTAACTTTCATTATATTAAATTTTTTTTTTTTAATTTACACAAAAAAAATTGCATATGCTGCATTTTGAATGAACTTTCAAAAACTTCAGCATTTTGTGCACAAAGCTCGCAGAGATCTAGATTTGACAGAAATGCTGGCCAATAGCAACCTTTAGTTTGAAGCTGTATGTCATTTGAAACTGAAAAATCTCTTTTCTTTCTTTTTGAGGAATATTAATTCTTATTTATTCCGCATTCATATTTTTCCAGTAGTTGCATGAAAATACTTCTTGCCAAATTTGAAAAATCTATTTCAAATGTCAAATTTTTCTTTGAATTTTCCAAGATGTCTCAGCAAGCATTGTTAATTAACATAAAAATAAACACAAGTGTAAAGCCCATATTTGAAGCATTTCTGCACTGCAAAAGAAAAATAGCCAATTTTCTGTTGTATAACTAAGTCCACGTTGTTTACAATGCTCATAGTACTGACGGTACTTATAAGTACCAGAAAGATATTTGCTTGGTAAACAACATATAAATGCCATATAGCTAAACAACTATGCTAAATAATACTCTAAGATCATTTTAAACATAGAAAAAAAAATCATTCACTTATCTTCAATAGTTTTAGAGTAGCTAAGATGTAAGTTTCAGAGAAAATGACATTCACAAAATGTCTGTTTCAAACGCTACAACGGACGCTAAAATGAATTTTAATCCAAAAATTGGCTAATCAAAACTGCTACTGCTATGTAGTAAGAATAAATAAAGTATAACGCATCGATCCTTTACAGTTCCGTCAGTAATATACAAATTGAAGGAATTTTATAGGAGTTTAAAGAAAGTGGTACTTATAAGTACCGTCAGTACATAAAGGGTTAAGACATATTTCTTGACCAGGATTTGCGCTCGTGGCAACATTGTGGACAAAATTTGTATTGCCATCTATTCCGAGTGGTTTGGGAATAGCTACTTTTCCGTAAAACTTTGTTTCTGAATTTCTCTTCTACGTCTGAGGTTGATACCTGAACATGCAGATACAGATTGAGCTCTTCGGTCAGTTTGGTTGCAGTTGTTTTCTTTCTTCATGCCACAATCCGCTTCAGTACCTCGTCCGTCTTTTTCACTCAGCACACCCTTTCGTCCACTATTCTGTTTGGCAAAGGATGTTTTTGCATGCATTCTGTATGCTATCATGACTTTCGATACCATAGCTCGGTAAAACACTCATTAGCGTGGGGGTTGCAGAAACACATACTCCAATTTAATCGCGCTCCAACAATTTGCCCTTTTCGCAAGGTCTGACATTTTACGCTGTTCCCCCCAAAACACTATGTGCTTAGATTCATTACTGCTACCGGACAGTTGAATAATACATACACTATGTTATATAAATAAATACCGGTGTCCAGACTTTTTTTAAGGAATGCGAATCACATTCATAAACACCACTAATATTAATAGGTGTTTTGCATTATTTTGATAACCACCTGTATATAATGATGTGTATATTTTTTATCTTTATTAAGATATTTAAAATGTCTTTATATACCTAAGAAATTGCAAAATATTCTCTTCGAAAAATCCTCCCATAAATATGAGGTGCGTCTTACCATCTGGTGAGTCTTATGCTCCAATAATTTCGGTATATTTCAAAGAAGAAGTAAACTGAAAAAAAATCTAAAATTTGTGAGAAAACATTTGAAGTAATTTTAAAAGTTTTTGTTGATACAGTCTTTGCGGTTGTTTATTATACAGGGTTATAAGGAAAGAATCCTCCGATTACAAAAGTTAATATTTTCCATAATTACAAACAGAAAATTATAATTAATATGCCATTGTGAAGGAAAAAATGTTAATTTTTTTTCATAGGTGTTCGGTATTACTTCCTTTAGTGATCCCTGTAATATCATTGCGTTATGCCATTTCTTGCCAAACACGTTGCAATGTTTCACCATTAACTGTTTGTAAAGCATCACAAATGCGTGGTTTAAGTTCGGGCAAACTTGTTGGCAAAGGTGGTATGAACACACGATCTTTGACATATCCCCAAAGGAAGAAGCCACGTGGGGTTAAGTTCGGTGACCTAGGAGGTTAGCTGTGTAATAGATTCGTCGCAGTGCAGCCGATGATCCTGATTTGTTCCTACACATGTTAATTTAACAGTAACTAAACGCAATTTACTCTTTAGTGATAATCACATATACAGTTAACAATTTACAGTAAAATAAACTAAAAAAAGTATTCGATATTTCATGGCTCATTATTTATTTTCTGTAGCTACTTGTACAATATTAGCAGTTACATCAACCAGGGCCTTTTTATCGCATGGGCAAATCGGGACTTTGCCCAGGGCCCCCTGATGCTAGGGGTCCCCAAAACCCCCTTGGTGTATGCACCTAGTACTTCTAATACTATGTATAACCCATGGAGAGTTCTTATTTTTATAAATATTCGTAGGGGGGGGCCCAAATAGCATCTGCCCAGGGACCCCCAGCGTTCATAATCGGGCCCTGACATCAACAAAAGGAAACTTAAGTTCAAATTTCTGGTTACATGTCACTAGAATTTATCTGTACATAACATTGATATTAATAACGAAATCCAAAGAATTTTATTTTAACCCTTTCAAGACCCGGTGCAGATTTAGGGTAAAAGATTTCACGTCGGCAGGAACATGGTAAAATTATATCGCTTATTTTCTCTTAGTAACTAAACAAGATTAATTTTTCTCTATATCATTCTGTTAGGATAGTCAAAGCTAAACTCGTGTTTATCTTTATTTATACCAAAAGTTCTCAGTAATTTTAAATGAACTCCGCGCAACCTGTGATTTATAGAATTAGACTAAAAGGTTTTATTTGAGGTTAACATTTAGTGTCCTTCGTAGAATAGTCATAAAATTGAATCCTAAGTATGCAGTAATGTCCTGAATTTCCATTGATTTTTCATATGGCCAGCGGATATTGAAATGAAAATTTTCTTTTTAAGATGCTAAACAAAAAGCTTTTTAATGAAAGTTTTTTGGTAAAAAGTAAACTTCTATTATTTGTTTTAAGAATGCACTGCATATAAAGATCAACTCTTACATGAAAAAAAAATCAAAATTCTAGAAATAAAAATTTGTTTATTTGCAAATCTGTCCGTGCCTGACGTGTTGTTGAATATCTGCAGCATCATCTTACGACAATTTGGTCCAATTGTATTTCCATTACTTACTTTATATACGGTGCGAATAGTCCAGTTATTTTTCACCCGTAATTTATATACATGGATTATATATTTGCGAGGAACAATTCCAAATTTTCTGTCTAAAAATCAGATTATCGGAGCATTCAAATCGATTACGAATATTTCACATGGATCGATCGTCTCATTGCACCGTTTATGAGTATCCATGTGCTTAACAAGAGAGTGTCACGAAAGACTCATTACGTCGAAATGTACCGATCTGTAATTTTCTAGCACGAAATCATTAGTTAAATTCAGAATAAGTCGCCGGAAGATCTAAATTTTACATTAAATCGCTAATGGTCTCAGAACGATAGTAGCTAATTTATTTGAAGAGCTGTTTGAAATTCCAGAATTGGGATAATCGGAGGAAGTCGATCGAATATTGTGGTGGGATATCAATCAGCAGCAAAAAGTTAACCAGAAGATGAATGAAGGGCATTACAATGTAATGTTTAAATGAAGGTACGGTTAAAAGGCAATTTGAAATTATATCTAGCTGGCTGTTATTTTCTGAATATTTATTTATACACGCTATAGCAAAAAATTCGAAGCACCATCCAATTAAGACAAAAATTGGTGGATGTAAAGTACATTCACAGAAAAAAAATCTATTAAAATTTCAGAACAATTGAATTATTTATTTCATATTTTTAACCGTTACTACCTGAGGAAGTGAATACGCCGTTGGTCGACCTCTTCCCAGGATGCAAACTGTCACCCGGCGTGTCGTAGACTGATAAAGTTCCCGGATTGCGTCCTGCTGGATTTCTTGCCAAATTGGCGGGCTAATTTGCCAACTGTAGTGCTAAATCGGCAACATTCCGGGATAGTTGCAATCGTCTTCCATCCCGCCCCAAATGTACTCAATGGGGGAGAGGTCAGACAACCTAGCTGGCGAAGAAAGTGTTCGGCAAGCTTCAAGACAATTCATGGCAACACGTGCCATATGCGGCCGGGCATTATATTGTTGAAAAATAAATCTGAGGTGGCGCTGGAGGAACGGGAAAAAAACGAGTCTCATAATGTCGTCTATGTATCACTTTGCTGTAAGTGTGTCACTAATGACCTCCAAAGAGGTCTGGCTACCAAAGTAAATAGCATCCTAAACTGTAACGCCTTTTTCTGTACCTGAGTGACGTGCGATAGTAAAACAGGATACCCACGCTGCCCAGGTAGGGATGTGACATCGATGTCGATGTTTTCAAAACATCGATTTATTGAAGCCGATTTTTTTAACATCGATGTTTTGTGCTCGATGTTTTACGTTGTCTCGATTTTTTTAAAAATGAAAATGTACCATAATAAAAAAAATTAACCACTTAGCATAATTTTCGAACTCAGTAAATGTATGTCTGAATTCTGAAAAGGACAAATACAAAAGGGGGAACGATTAGAGACAAATGGCAATGAACAACCAATGAATAATCAATATATGCCCCAATAGCCCCAATAATTGGTATTTACAGTAAATAAAAAATAAGCTTGTTCAGTTTTCCCAGATACGTTGGTTTTGCATCAGTACTTCAAATTGGTGTAAATATATGTAATTTTCTTTTGTATTATTTAATTTGAAAGTAAAAGATTTGTTAATAAATTGCAATAATTTCTTCCTCAATTTTCTGGTAAAAGTAATAAAATGTGTAGTAGAAATTCTGCGATATGCGCTGACTCTAGCAACAAAGTTTTTGTCATTTGTGCCAGCCCAACCTGAGAGTAAAATTCCAACCCCCCCCCCCCCATGAGACTAACTGAAGTAACATTAATCTTAGAAGTTACTAAATCAGTTTTAAAAAATGAAAGTTCATAAACATCGATGTTTAGAAACATCGATGATTTTGGGGCGATGTTTTATTAGCAACGATGTTTTAATATTGAATATCGATGTTTCGAAACATCGATGTTTTGTTGTTGATGTCGCATCCCTATGCCCAGGATGCCCTGGCGCAAGATATTTAATAAGATCATTTGATAAATTGTTATGAAAGTTAATAGCAAGATTTTGATGATAACACAGGGCTATAAAAAAAAAATTGGGTGCCTAGGATTTTAGAACTGATGTTAGCTATATTTGAGACACTGAATCTAAATATGACATCAGTTTATCTCTATCAGCTCTACATTTTTAGATACAGTAAAACCTCGTTTATCCGGACTAACTGGGATCATAGGCAATCCGGACAATCGAAAATCCGGATACTCCGGGTAATACAGGTAATAAACAATACAATATCCTTAACTAAGAAGACTTACTTAGTTTTGTAACAAAATTACATAGTATTGTTTACAAAACATTAAAAAATAAAATATTTTCACATCATTTCTTAACAAAGAATTGGTAGGTCTAGTGAAGTTTTATTAAACTCAACAAAAGCATTTTACTACCATAATTTATTGTACAATCTATGCAGGAACTGTACATTGAATCACACTAAAAAGCGAATATTTGGCGTACTTGTAGTGACGTTCTTGCTATCATAGTGAAAGATTATTATCTAATGTGAACACTAAATATTCTACAAATCTGATCCGGATTATCCGGAGATCCGGATAAACGAGGTTTTACTGTACATCCACTTATCAATCAATATTTTTTTTTCCTATTCAATACATTCAAATATGGGTAATTTGTCCTCCTGAGAAACTGGACTCTTTGAAAAAATAGGTCTTCCTGAATGTTTTCCAGATGATTGGCGCCTATTTATTGGCAGCTCAAAGCGAAGTTTGAAAGGTGTCCTTTTACACAATGGGAACAAATATGGTTCAATACCAATTGCTCACTCAACGAAAATGAAAGAAGAATATGACACCATAGCTTTGGTCTTGGAGAAGATAAAGTATCATGAACATCAATGGGTGATTTGTGTGGACATAAAAATGGTAAATATTCTCCTTGTACAACAGAGTGGCTACGTCAAATATCTTGCATCGTGTCCTCTGGTATAGCAGAGACAAAACACACCACTGGGTTAAAAAAGAGTGGCCTAAGAGAAACGTTGGGGACTAACATGGACGTTGAAGAAAAGAATGTCATTAACGACTCCTTGGTTGGACGAAAGAAAATCATCTTTCCTCCACTGCATATCAAGCTGGGCCTAATGAAGCAGTGTTTAAAGGCTCTTGATAAGAACGGATTATGCTTTGCATATAAAAAGTAAAAATCGCCTTAGTTGAGTACGGAAAAAATTAAAGCAGGAATATTTGACGGCCCACAAATAAGTCAACTCATTAAGGATCCTGCCTTCATAAATTCTATGAATGAGGCTGAGCAAAAAGCCTGGACTGGCTGAGCAAAAAGCCTGGACTGGCTGAGCAAAAAGCCTGGAGCAAAAGCCTCGACAGTTGTCGAATATTTTCTGGGCAAATGCAAAGCTGAAAACTATGTTGAACTCGTAAACGAGATGCTAAACAGTTTCAGATCCTTGGGTGTAACATGAGCATTAAGATGCGCTATTTACACAGCCACTTGGACTATTTTCCTGAAAATTTGGGAGACACCAATGAGGAAGAGGGTGAAAGATTTCACCAGGATATTATAACTATGGAGGACCACTACCAAGGATGATGGGATACGCACATGATGGCAGATTACTGCTGGAGTTTAAAAAGGGACTGTTCCAAAATACATTCAAGAATGTCCCGGAAAAGAAGTTTCCGAAGTGTTCAGTGACTAATTGGTTTCATCAATGTCTTTTCCCCCTTTCTTGCTCTTTCTAATTAGATAAGTTCTACTGCAATATTTTCTATGACTTTTATGTAATTTTAACATTTAAAAAATTATATAATAATAAAAAATACCGTGTTTAATTTTTTAATTTGATCCATCGATTTAACTTAAAATAGTGTAACGTACATTTCACTAATATGTTATATCTTAGAAATTTGAGCTCCTAGGCAAAAAGTAACGCCATATTTAAATTGAGGGCATGAAATTCATATGAAATCAGCTCTAAATTCCCCGACACCAAAACCACTGCTGTCCTGTGAAATTTTGAATAGTGGGGTGATTTATCTCCCTATAAATGCCCACATTGCGAAAATACCATGGGGAGTTAGTGATTTGCCGAATAGTCATGTTTTGAGCAACAGCCAGAATTTTAATACTGGAATCCGCTGCATACGACCTAACTGGCCCAGCATACGTAAGTAATGGTCTTAAGAATGAATTATAAATGAGAATTTTGCTATTTAAGTTCAATTTGCTACTTCAAGCAATGAAGGTGTTGTCATTTAGCATTACGAAGTTTATTACGATTAATAAATATATATTGTTTCCAAGTGAGTTTTTTTTTATCAAGGGTTAATCTTAGCTATTTAAAAGTGTTAAACCAGGGGATAATGTTGGAAACTTTTTTAATATTGCAGTTAGCATAGGTTCTATCGAATTTATGGGTAAACATAGTGGCAATGCACTTGCAAGAGTTAATTTTTATTTTCCATCTAATGAGCCAGGAATTAATAAAGACAACGTAATCATTAACAGCTTTGACTGCATATTTATGATTATGATTAGAAGCAAAAGTACTTGTGTCGTCTGCAAATATTTCAATTTTAGTCTTTATGTATTGCGGAATGTCGTTAATGTAGATATTCAACAGGGTGGACCAATAAGAGAAATTTGAGGAGCCCCAGGAAAAACGGGATAGGCGTCGGATAAAGTATTATAGATTTTTACTTGAAATGTACGATTAGTTAAGTGAGAGGAGATTAATTTAAAAAGCTGGTGGAGGAGTTGTAGTTGATAATGTTATGGATGAGACCATTAGTCCATATTGGGTCGAAGGCGTGTGCTACATCCAGAAAAAGGGTAGCCGGGTACATTTTATTAATTTTAGCTTGGGTTAGGATCTTCATGATGCAGTATGCCTGATGTGGAGCAGAAAGAGGTTTTCGAAAACCGAATTGATAGGGAATAATAATAATATTGACTTCCAGATGATTGTTGTTTTCGAGGGCAAGAAATTTTTCAAAAATTTTGCTCATAGTGTTTAATAAACTTATAGGAAGATAACTATCGACCAGGAAGGGAAGTTTACTCGGTATTGGAATAGGAACAATAATGGATTTTTTTCCATTTAGGAGGGAAATACTGAAATTCAAAAATAGAAATGATGAGAAACGGTAATTTTATAGATATAATGAGGAGGAAGATGCTTAAGCATAGTATAAGTGACACCATCATCTCCAGGGGACTTCCTTCTGAGGAGATTTTTAGTAATTTCTTTAACGCCAACAGGAACAATATAAGGGGTGAGACTATCGTGAGGCGTATTATTAAAGAGATCCAAATTAGTCGTGACAATGTTTTCAGTGCTAGAATTTTGAGGGGGGTTGGGAGCAAAATATTGAGAAAGAGTTTTGGCAATAAGGTTACATATTTTGAGTTCAGTGCTAGCGTGAGAATTGGAATTGGGGAATTAAAGAGGGGGAGTGGTATTAAGAGAGTCGATCAAAAACAAAAAGGCCACCAGAATAGGTGACGTAATTCAAGAACCAGAGCAGTGTCGAATTAAGGCAGTCGTACCGTCCTCTGGAATTGAATCCTGAAAACACAAGAACAGGCAGGTATACGGTAAGTTGCCAATTTGAGGATAATACGTTCATATATTGAGACGTTAAAAGAAAATCGTGTGAAAATCCGACAAAAAGAATAGATTACTTTTTTCCGTGGCTTTAGACATACTTTAGGGTGTAATAATAATATGAAAATAATACTGAAAAATAATAATAACATCAACAAGTCATTGACATTTTTTTCTAAAAAAGAATATAGTTTTGTGACTATAAAAAAGAGTTTCCCTTTTTTGTCACTAGATGGCATAAACGAAATTTCAAAATAAGTCATCATTTGTTTTCCATAAGAAATAACTCGATGAAATATATATAAAAAAACCCGAAAAATCGATATATTCAATCCAAATTCCTGTATGTATTGTTATGAGGTTTACAGCTTTTTTAAACTAAGGCACTATTCGGTCACGTGACTACTTTTCTTCGTTGAATTAAAGACAAATAAAATCATCTTTTAAGAAGCATTTTTAAAACCTGACGAAAAAGAACGAGTTCTTTTCCGTCAAGAGGAATGTAAAGTTACAGACATACGCTGCAGTCATTTAAATATACTCTACTATATTTTATTCAATTTTTTTTATATTTAGAGATATTTAAAAATACAGAAATGATTAAATAATTTAGTTATTGAGGAAGTGACGTTTTAGCCAGAACTTGAGAATAACACATCAAAATTCAACTCATAAAAATTCACTTCAATCTAAATTAATTTACTAGAATAACAAGCATAAATAAATAATAACATATCAGATATTATAAAAAATGTATCCACAATATAAGCGAAGAAGTGAATGCGACCTAACTACATATGTATCAATTTCCCCCATCATTAAAATTCAAAAATCTATAAAAAGAACTCGTTTTTGCGAAAATACCTATGAACACGGAAAAAAAAATCAACTTCAGTCAAAAGATATCTTTCTCATTATTTTTCTGGGCACGAACGTATTCATTACATCGAGAACATGGTATGAAATGGATAAGCAAATTCGAAAAAAAATGGCGTGAATATCTGCGCTTATTTAAAGGAGCGAAAGAAGAAAAAAAATAAAAATTCGCAATGATAGCGCAATTTATATCTCTCACATTTTAAGAGTGACATTTTTTTTCTTAATCACTGAAATTTCGTGATCTTAAAAATGATTCTCCGTCGAACTTTTCTTGAAAGATATCCTTTCTGAAATACAGTTGACGTTTTTTTCAAGAAATATCTGCCGACAAAGATAAAATTATTACCAGTGGAGAAAGAGTTATCATCGACTGATGTTCTAATGAAACATATGTTACTGTAATAAACAATATTAAATTGTTTTTTTATATTGCTTTATTATGGGTTGTAGTTACTTTACGATATGAATAATAAACGCAACAAATTGAGTGTCTAAATATTTTAGCATTTAAAACAAGATATTTGTTTCCAACTTACGAGTATATTTTTTAAGAAACCACTTTTAATAAACACCTCTCATAAACAATTGTTTATACTTTAAATGCTATTTTTGCTTCTCTGGTGGCTCGTTAATGTACCATGTCTATGTCTACTATTTTTGCTTTATGTGTGAAATTGCTTATCAGTAAATATTAAATCGAAATAACAATCGATAATATCACCGCATCCATGAAAAACAGGTGTGCAGCAGTTTTAGCTGTTCGAGGAGACCACACGCCATATTAAAAATCTTGCATCATTTCTAAACAATACTTTTTTATCGTTTTACATGTAACCAAATTGTTGCCCTAAATCATCTTTTCATGTTTTTTTTCCATATTTTCAAAGAATTAAAGCTTAATTACAAATTTTTTTACGTCTTTTTTTCTGTATTGCGCATTGATACGCGTATACTATATATTTTATGCCAATACGTGGCTGTCTCGCACGGTTTCCTTAACTACTTTGCTTGCTCCCCAAATTTTTTTGAGCAGTGTATATATGTGTGTATATATATATATATATATATATATATATATATATATATATATATATATAGATATATATATATGTATATATGTGTATATATATATATATATATATATATATATATATATATATATATATATATATATATATATATATATATATATATATATATATATATATATATATATGTATATGTATAAACGATCAAACATCGGCCTATTCGAAATAATAAATTTCCCAGTTTCAATGAAACACACTGATTTTTGAATAAAATTCAATAATTCAAGTTCGATTTACGCATAATGTGCATAAAATCGCCCGTAAATTCAAAAACATAAAGTTTATAAGTTAAATAAAGTTCTGTAATATTATACCAATAAATTTCCAGTTAATAGCCAATAAATTGTAAATCTTTTTTTACCTTAAATGTCCAATAAAAAACGTAGTTCCAAGTGTAGTTTTCTTCAATAAACCCTTTAACGTTGCCAGTTTCAAAAATCCTTTTTGTATTTATCAATACCTCCTCTACTTGAATCTTTAAAATATTAAAACCTTTTCCTTACGGGGTGGGATAGCATATATCCGAAGCACATACTCTTGAAAAATACGGTCTGATGTCGGCAGAGATTGTACATTTACCCTCCACATACAAAATCTGCTCTCTCTCTCTTTATATATTATTATAGAAGTATAGATACACATTGGTATCCCAAAATTAGAATAAGAGATGAAATAAAAATACAAAAATAAAAAAAGGATTTTAAGTAAAGAATGTTTTTTTAATTTATTTTAAGCACCTAAAATAATATTCAAATTAATATTAAGTTAGTTATTAATTAAAGTTAATTTTTTAAAAGAAAGAGGTGTGCTTGATACCGTAGATTTATTCAAAAACAAAAAAAGGATTTTAAGTAAAGAATGTTTTTTAAAAATTATTTTAAGCACCTAAAATAGCATTCAAATTAATATTACGTAAGTTATTAATTAAAGTTAATTTTTTGAAAGAAAGAGGTGTGCATGAGACCGTAGTTTTATTCAAAAATAAAAAAAGGATTTTAAGTAAAGAATGTTTTTTTTAATTATTTTAAGCACCTAAAATAGTATTCAAATTAATATTACGTTAGTTATTAATTAAAGTTAATTTTTTAAAAGAAATAGGTTAAGAGATGAAATAAAAATACAAAAATAAAAAAAAGGATTTTAAGTAAAGAATTTTTATTAAAAAATAATATTCAAATTTTTTAAATATAATATTCCTAAAATAATATTCAAATTAATATTACGTTAGTTATTAATTAAAGTTATTTTTTTAAAAGAAAGAGGTGTGCTTGAGACCGTAGATTTATTCAAAAATAAAAAAAGGATTTTAAGAAAAGAATTTTTTTTTAAATTATTTTAAGCACCTAAAATAGTATTCAAATTAATAGAAAGAGGTTAAGAGATAAAATAAAAATACAAAAATAAAAAAAGGATTTTAAGTAAAGAATGTTTTTCTTTAAATATTCAATTTTTTTTAATAATATTCTTAAAATAATATTCAAATTAATATTACGTTCGTAAATAATTAAAGTTAATTTTTTAAAAGAAAAAAAGCGTGCCGGAGAACGGCTAGCTTTGAACCGCTAACGTCAGAACAGAAGCCCACCGCGATAGCACCAGGCTAAGGATCGTTGAAAAGTTCGGCACAAAAAGCGGTAGAGGACAGTAGCTGTAACAATGGAGAATGTTAGGATTAAGCCCCTAAGTTTATTTCTACTCTCAGATATACATAATATATAGCCTATGTCCATCTGGAATAATGTACCTTTTAAACAGTGAAAGAATTTTTCAAATAGGTGCAGTGGTTCTGGAGATTACCCTCCACGTTCAAAATCGCTCTCTCTTTATATATAAGTATAGATAGATAATACAAAGAGGTTAAGAGTTGAAATAAAAATAAAAAATAAAAAGATGATTTTAACTAAAGAATGTTTTTTTTAAATATTCAATTTTTTAAAAAATAATATTCTTAAAATAATATTCAAATTAATATTACGTTAGTTAATAATTAAATTTAATTGTTTAAATGAAAAAGGCGTGAAAGAGAACAGCTAGTTTCGAACCGCTAACGTCAGAACAGTAGCCCACCACGATAGCACCGCGCTAAGGATCGTTGAAGATTTCGGCACAAAAAGCGGTAGAGGACAGTAGCGATAACAATGGAGATTGTTAGGATTAAGCCCCTAACTTTATTTCTACTGGTCAGATTTACATAATATATAGGCTATGTCCATCTGGAATAATGTACCTTTCAAACAGTGAAATAATTTTTCAAATAGGTGCAGTGATTCTGGAGATTACCCTCCACGTACAACATCGCTCTCTCTTTATATATAAGTATAGATTTAAAGTTTATATTTTATTTTTGTGTTTTTGTGGTACATTTATAGCAACGCGTTGGACGTTGACTAGCAATACGAACTGAGTGTGTGATTAACAAAACAAAGACTTAGAAATTTTGCTATAAACTCAGATGAAAGGTTTGGTTGAACTTTAACACAAATTCTCTCAAATACCACAAATCATTTAGTGTTTTTTTTAAAAATGTTTTAGATGTTCTTATTTTTATGATGAATATTTTGATATTTTTTTAATTTTTGACGAGCCTTGTATATTCAGAGATTAATAATTTTTGTATCCGGATACTCTCAACAATAAACAATATTATACATTAAGAGGAGATTAGGCCATCCATTCAAAATAAAAATATGAAAGATAAATGTGAATTCCTTGATATATATGCTAAAGTGATCCTGTATTTCACTAATAAGACCTTTGATATATGTTTTCCCTAATCTACCCTATTATCACATAAACGTGCACGCTTCTAACTAAATTTGAATACTTAAGAAAATTAATGATTGGAAACAATTTGCACCGAATTAAACCAAACAAAATTTTTCTTTCGGTAACCTAACCTCAACCTAATTGAAATTTAATTTAATATAAATCCCAATTGAGTCGGTTAGACCCTGACAATAAATTAATTTAATACAAATCCTTTGTGATTGGGTTCGACACCGACCACAATTATGATATAATATAAATCCCCATTGAGTCGGTTAGACCCCGACCATAACTTAATTTAATAATAATAAATCTTTGTGATTCGGTTCGACACCGAACGCAAAATAATCCACGCACAACCCAACCCAATGGTAGCTCAGTGGGCCTGAATTTAGTGTGTTTTCGCCGGGCCTCGGTGGAATTATTCACACCACCGATTATCACATTTGGAGACCTAGGCTAAGTTCATTGCTCCAGTGGCGTAAATCCATATCTAACCTAAATAAAAAATTAATGTTGAGTGTTACTGGTTGAATGAGAATTTTAACACAACTTTTAAGAGAATTGTTTTTAAAACCCTGTTTATCTAAATTGAACTGTATTTTTAAAAAGAATTATCTTATTAATTTGTTTCCATGGTGCATTTGAAAAAATTATAGTAGAAAAACCTTTGAAGTTATTTACCAAGAATTTTAAGTAATTGAATTTAATAACCACAATGAAGCCTAAACCTGGACAACGTCAAACCTCATGAGCCAGAGAACCATTTCCTTTTTGATTTTCTTTCTGGGGTGCCTAACACCTCTTGACTCCATTGTAGATGGTTAAACTTTGCGTGTCGTCCAAATAAAGAAAAATATCTATCTTTTAAACTTTCTCTTAGAAAAACCCTATTATGTGTGAACCTCTGGATCTCATGAATGTAACCCGACAATAACCATTTTGATTTATCTATGCCTTTTAAAGTTTTAAGTACTTTTTTTAATAAATGTTGTGATTTATTGTGATATAATAAGTATATTTTTTCATTCCATTTTGAGTGTATATTTAAGTTTTTGCGAATAGTTAGAAATTGCCATACTCATTCAAAACTGTAATTTAAGTGCATTGATATTTTTTTATTTTTGTTTAAATACTAGTTTATGCTATTTTGTATATTTCATGACCTGAGCAGACACAGAAAGATGATAGTAACCCAAAATTTAAATTGACAACCCCTGAGTCAAGATTTTATTCCAAATTACTCCTCAAAATTTTAGTCCCAATTAAACTTTTGATACGCGTGTCTCGCCTGATGGAGAGCCTTGCTGAGGGAGTCGGGCCCTCAAACAAGTCTTTTCCGGAGGGGGGGGAAGTTAAAATAAATTTCAAACACCTTTTTACTATATAACAGGCCCGTTCCAAATTCTTCATCATAACGCAACAGAATACCGTCCCTTAACCTTGGATTGCGACCTATATTCAACCAATATCAATCTATTAGTTTTTCCCCTAAAGCCACACGCGGAGCATTACATAACAGTTATATAAGATCGAACCGGGTCGAACATTCGAAAACCATCACCCCATATGACGCGACTTAATCACGTGTTCGTTTCGGACAAATTAGAAGTTTCATAGACCCGTACTCGGGAGAGAAATTGCGAGATTCAGTCTTCTTTTTCTGTTTGCTCAAGGCCAGAAAACATGTAGTTTTAATTCCTGTCAAATTTGTACGGGCGGGGCCGCGTCCCCGTCCCGTCCGCCGCGCGATGTGTTTTGTGTGCCTAGGTGTAAGGCACGACCAATGTTGCAAGCTTTCAATGAGTGATCCAAGAATAAAATAAGTTAAAGACGATGGAAATACGTTTTTCACTCTGGACTCCCTGCCTCTGTTCCTCGACTGCATTTTATCTTTATGAGTTCTCCCCAGCAACCGGTCGCGACAGCTTTCTATTTTCTCTATTCGCCTGCCCTGGTCCGACGACTACTCCGCCATGACTATAAAACTGATGTTCCGTCGCCACCGATACATATTATTATTTCAAAGATGATTTCAACGGCCAAATTATATGTACGACTACACCCCGAGCTTACCATCTACTATTATCACTACACACACACACATATATATATATTATATATTGTTAAGTTGAAGAAATGAATTCATATTAAGTACGCACTTAAAAACATCATGTTTTCTCTTGAAAAGTACGAAAAATCCATACTATGGTTTCCGTGCCAAAACCACATACTCTGCGCGCGCGCCATCTATTGGCGGCGACGAAATGTGAGACACATTTTTTAACACTGCGCTTCCCCTCCTTCTGTAGCTTCATGGTTTCTACCTATGTCCGTCAACAGATTGAAGAAATATGTTATGAATAAGACACCATGACGCTTGAAATTATGAAATTATTTAAGTAACAACAGTAGCATTTGCATAACACACAAAAAATGGAGATTTCAAAGGATAATATTAATGTAAAATTTACGAATAACATTAAAACTAATCCTAATGAGAAGTTTAAACTTTATTAACCTCAGCAGCATTTTAAAATGATCGGTATTAGCTATTTGTAGTCGGTTTCTGTTTTTAGTAAGCATATTTGTAACTACACTGAACCCATGTTCTACTAATAGAATGAATGAAATTCAGCTAAAATATTTTGCACTGTTGAGGAGTTTAAATTTAAATTTACCGCCCCCCTTGATCATTACAACACCTCCCGAGAGACGGTATCGCCCACTTTGAGAAACCATAGAATAGAAAATAAATGTTGAACCACAATAAATAAATTTTAAAAGTATGTGTGCGTGGAAAGGAAGAAAGAAACAAAAAAAACAAACCAAAAATTAGTAGCTACTTCGTAAAAGGTTTTTTTTTTTATCAGAGCACTAAATTATTAATTTTAAGATTTTCCAATATCATTTGTGTAGTAGAGAGCGTAAATTTGAAATCTGACAAGAATTTTTAAAAGTTTTATAGGATTCGAAATTTTTTTCAACTGTGCATTTTTTAATATGTTCCATGAAACTCGTAGTTCTAAAGTTATGAGATTTTATTATTGTTACTCGAAAACAACTGCACAAAAAAATTCTTAATAATGAGAGCAATGATTTTTTTCCCTACCTTAGGAAACGATTTTTATCGCTTCGTGACATTTTTATCTTGGAGTCTTAACGGTCTTTTCTGAAGAGATGCCTCTTTTGATATGGTAATTTTTTAAACTCTGTGAAAGTCAGATTTACATTTTAATGATATAACTTTCATAATGGTTTTTTTTCTTTCCTCTCGAATGGGAAAAATTTCCTAATAAGATCCTCTTCTGATTTTATAATATACTATTTTAAGGCATAGTACTTCGCCTGTTCATTTAAGGCAGCGTGGTTAAAAAAAATTGAATAACATTTTAATTTTGAGGTTTTGCTTTTTCGCATATATTCCATTGATAAATACAGTAATAAATTTGGTTTATTGGAGCATAAACGGAACTGAAGTCTTTTTGATAGATTTTCTGTAACTAAATAAAAAATAAAATTACTTAGTTATTTATATAATTAAATTAAAATATGTATACTTTAATAACTTTTGCAAAAGAAACTCCTAAGGCATCTCTTTTAATATATTTCAGACACAATTCATTGACTTAAATAATCATTTTGTTAATTAATACTTTAATACTTCTAAAATTTTACAATAGAAAAATCCCTTGCTGAAATGAAGCAAAAGATATTACTGGTATTTATTAATTATGAACTTCTCAATCGTTATTTTTTTTAATGTCACAATAGTTTTTTGTTAAAATTGTTAATATGATTTCACAGAGAATTAGAAGTTTGGAGGTTAGCGTTACTTACAGTGAGTACAGTTTAGTAATTTTCTTTCAATTCAGTAATTTGAAAAAACAAATTCACTACACTGAAAATTTAGTATTTGATAGTAGGTATTTCTAATCTTTATATTAAAACAGCCTGGTAGGCTATTATGTATAACACCTATTTATTTTTGTACGTCAGGTATTGTCCTTTCACAAAAATGACAGTTTCCACTTTCATTGTTTTTTCTCAGTTGTATAATGACAAATCTCAGAGTGTACATTTTGCTTCCCATTGCTTTCAATATAGACGATTATGGTAAAGAAAGCTTAACAGCTATGATGTAATACTATAGTTTCAATATTATAGGTATTTATAATTAATATTTTAATCTTTCTTCCTCCTTTCTTCCAGTAGTTTCCGTGCGATATTTTCTTGTTCAAAGAGTTGTTCATCTTCTACTAAAAATTAAAATTGTTTAACAATAATAAATTATTGTAGTAATGGATACGATAATAATAATAATAGTGGCATTATTGCTATTATATCAATAATTATTGTATAGTTGTTATTGTATATGTCGAACCCCTTCACTTCTACGGGTTCACTTTGGTTCGTTTGTCAAGACGTTTTCAATGATACACAAATAAATTTTCACAGCATAAAGTTCTGTACACACCCGTGAATATTCAAAAGTTTTTATTTCTTTAGCAAGCACAGACGCCGCTGTCTACAAGCTTATTTACAGTATTATACAGTCAATTAACTATTTCAGTCATGTCCTAATGACTGTTACCTAACAAAGACCTAGTGCGTCTTCGGGGTCTCAATACACCCACGCACCGTATTCGTCTGCCGGCCCTCTCTAGAGCCAACAACCGCAGACTAAAACAAAACCACACGCCTTCTCTCTCGCTTGGGCACAAGCACTCACTCCGACGTCCCCCTGACTTCTACCCGGGGCACCATCAACAACTCGAAATCCCTTATCGAGCCGGGGTCATTGCCCTACCCCCCTGCTTTCTTGAGAGGAAAGTACAGGCACAAAACACAAGGGGTTGCCGTGGCAGACACGACAGTATAGTTATTGCATGTTAGAAATAGTATTATTGTGTTATTAATATTAATAATAACAACTATTGTGATAATAATTTCCTCGTTAAATTGCTCAGAGTAACAAGAAGAGACAAAAACGATTGTTCAGTGTAACAAAAAGAGACAAAAACGATTGTTCAGTGTAACAAAAAGAGACCAAAAACGATGACTCTGAAGCATTAAGTGCGATTTTCTCTGTTACTCGAAGGAGTTACACACTATAGCATGTACAGACAAATCTTTGTAATGAATCTTTTGTTCCGAAGTTAGTAAAAATCCTTCTATAGTAAAGTATTACTTTAGTTACGGTCTACAATAGAAGAATATCGATAAGTCACTCCAACTTGTTCCGATTAATCAATCGGAAGCGAGGAATTATTTTTAATGTGAATGTGTTTGTATTCTGAGAAATCATTCCCACACTATTAAGTAATTCAGTCATTATACAGACACTGATCGGTTAATGTACAGCTAATGCGACGGCTATGCATGACTTAGCAATGTTTAACTTATTACACTAACCTAGTTTGTTTATTTTACCTCTTGTCAGCTATCGCGCTAGAAGTCACCAAGTCGTGGTAAGTCTAAACTATAGTCCATATAGATTTGTTCAAGTTTTTAATGTATCGGTTGCTAATTATCATATACTACTGAGTTCTGATATATTCAGATCTCAACGTAGTTCTGAATGTATGTGGAAATTTAAATATTGCGCTATTAGACCGATCCTTATGTACGTTATTCTTTATTCCGTACTTTTTAGGGTTTTTTTTTGGAGGGGGTGTGATGGCCCAGTTGGCAAAAGCAGCGGGCCTGTGATCTAAACGTCTCTTACTCGATGTCGGTCGCTGACAAATCCTCCTCCGTGTTCTCTAATGGTGGCCGGGGCATGTATAATATGTCGTTGCTGCAATGTCCTACTAGTTCTCAATTTTACCTCTTGAGAGGGGGGGGGGTCAAGGGTTCCGGTCTTGTCAGTTGACTCGGTTCAAAATTACAGAACCGCCCCATAGGGGGGTAATCCTGGTTTAACTATACGGTGCTCCCAGAAAAGTGGCCAGCAAAACCGCGGTATCATGTGGCGGTAAGGATAATGTCTAAGCGTCTGCCGTATTGAAAAAAAATTAGAATGTTGGAATCTCTCTCAGTCGCCATCTGCTGGGAATTCTCGGCAAATTTAGGTGCTGATTCAAGAGGTGCCAAATTTAGGTGCCGATTTAAGTAACTAAATTCTGTGACTGTACAGTAAACATGCCCTCGGTGCAGTTGCATCAAATTATAGTTTTACAGTTTTATCTGATCGTTCTGAATGGAGAAACCATAAATGTGCCATATGAGCTTTCGAATCACGTAATCGAAAGATTTCACAATTCAATTTTCGAGATTAAACTTCAGAATATATAAAAAGATATAAATTTTAGCGAAATATTTAGTTCTCATCATGAGTTTCAATGTAGATGTAATCTTTCATTCTTGCAAATGGTAAAGCGAGCAATTTCTGAAGACAAGATTCGATGATAAGGCACAGATTTTTGTCAATTTTAGAAATATAGAAGAATGTATATTTTCGGTTGCCAACTATAGTCCACATTTCAAATAATGGTCGATATTTCCTATTATGTAATGAATAACACAAATAATTATAATAAAATAAATTACATAATTAGGCTTTGTTTTCAATTTCAGTTTGAAACATGTCATTTATAAAAGTACAGGTAGAAAAACATAAAGATTAAAATTACCGATTTCATAACAGTACATGACACTACTTATAACTTTATAAGAGTACGTGACACTAATAACGGTAGAAGGTTTTAAATTCTTATTCACTATTGCAATAAATATGACACGTAAGAGACAAAATATTTTTCAGACAGGAGGAAAATACCAATTCTTTAAACATTAAAAATTTTCATTATTATTTACCTATTTGAACATCAACATTATTTTAATTTATTTAAATTATATTTGAAAGAGCAGCACCGTTACGCCATTAAATATATCATTTCAGTAATTCGGTGATGCTTAAAATAAAAAAAAAATATCGGTTTTTCATTGCTTTGCTTAGACTGTATCAATGTATATAGAGGAGGAAATTAATTTTCACTTAATTGTGGCTGTGTACTAACCCTATTGGATTCGCTCAAGAAATGTGTCCAAGAATTGCCGACTTGGATTTTTTTTAATTGTACTCCGAAATAGAGAAAGAGATTTTACTCCTCATGGCATTTTTTGCTTTTTAAAAAAAATAAATGCAAATGATATTTTAAAACTTAAATTATTCGGGGAGAAAAATCTGGTATAGTGTGTTTTAAACGCTCGTGGAGGACGAAATTTATAAAATGAATCAATCCTATAGCAAGGTGCAGAAAAGTTAAGGCTATATGAAAATACCATTATTATTGGATTATTAGCAATTATGTAGATGTAGATAGAAGACAAATTTTCATCATAGGTTAACATTGAGGTGAGAGAATCCAATAGGGTTAGCACACAGCAGCCTTAAATGCTGTAAACTTTGTAAATTCAATGCTAATTTCGAAAGTCAATCGCTACATAAACTTTACAATTCGAAGATTCAAAAATAAAAATTAAATACGCGTTATGAAAACATCGACTTAAAACTAGTTCCGAAACATCGACTTAAAACTAGCCGGAACTGGTTTCCAACCAACTTTTCTCCTACTCGTACGATGAAACGCGGTGGGGCTTAAATGAATGAGCGCGCACTGACATTCCCCGACTACAAACTTCGGATAAAAACGATGGCAACATAAAAGGAACGGCGATCTTTGAATTTCCGGTTCAAGAACTGTATGTGGAGTCAGTCTTCGTGAATTTTTCGGCGAGAGAACATATCCATATGCTTGTAGAAAAATGATTCTGAACCACGTGGGTGCACATGTCGCATAAAAAGAATAATTTATCTTCAAAATACTGATGAAGAAATAAATCGATCTTCTGGGAGCGAATTTCCTACGTGTTAGATAGGTTTCTACAAGTGCGTATACAGTACAGAATTAACGCAGATGTTAATGGATTCAAGAAATCCTAATGTTTCCCGGCCCTTTGAGGAAAGATGTGATGCCCATGTTTAAATCATTATGTGTCACTTAGTTCATGTATTAAATGAAATGTCATTTATTCAGAAAGTGTGATAAGGGAATTCTTGTTTTATTCTTTTATTTACAATGCAATGTACTAATCTTCTAGAATCACGGCCATAACAATAATTATTAACAATAAGTAAGAAATTTAAATTGTTTTTTTTCTAATTAGCCAAATTTATCTTCATATAAATATGTATTTATGAATATTTTACAATATGCTACATAATAATAATGAATTTCATTACTCATTTCGGAAAAGCCCTAATTATTTTACTGTAGTTATGTTCCTGAAATACAGTAATAGATCGTAATTAAAAATATAATATTTGTTATGAGTAGCATTATCTCATAAAAAGTTAAATTTGTATGCTTGAAAATTGAGAATTAGATGTTTTTACATACACGATGTATAAATTTTAACTTATCTATTACAGAGCTAATATATCTATTGTTTTAGATTGAGCAACTCTAGCGAAAACTATGTAATAACCCACATTAACACGATTAATTTTAGCAATTTATTCATCTATCATCATGTGCCTTACTATTAATCATAGCGTTCGGATGAATACATCATTTGTAGTAAAGATTAATACTAGGCTCTTCAAAGAAAAGAGTGGACATTCGATTAACGGAAAAACTTGTAGGTTCTTTATTTACGATGGTCTACATATAACTGTAGCATCTTGCGAGTTCACCTTTTAGTGTTAGTACAGTAGTTAAAGTTTTAAGTTTAAATGTTTTCGGCAAAATCATACTTCCGATTTCATAAATTGTTTTACACACAGGAAAATCTAGAGAATTATATAATTACAAATATATCTCGCAAGCTAAAATTTCTTAACACTGAAGTTTTAATGTGTTACTCAATTCAATGTAACCATAGCAAAGTTTAAAATTTCCATTTCTTAAAATACAGAAAAGGTCCAGAGCAAGAAATGGTGGCCCTTTTTCTTGCTTCAGTTTGTTATTTTTTTAGTAAATTAAGCATGAAATTATAAAAACTGATTAATATTAAGCCCCTCTAACAGTTTTTTTGTGGTCAAGGGAGTCGTAATGATCAAAATATCAATACATTGCAATATATGCAAATTTTTGCAAGTTCAAATAACTTTAATAAATTTCAAGAATAGCTTAAAAAGTTCTAAGCCCCATCTGATCTACTTAGAAAGCTTTAGAAGCTTCTAGAACATTCTAGGACCTACAAACACTTCCCAAAAAATGCTTTTAATTTTTTTTTAAATATTAAAATGAAAACTAACAATATCTTCCTATACTTTGACACAATACTTCTTTTATATAAATTTTGCGATAAATCACATTGACTTCCCCTTACAGTTAACCCAACGAATATCTTTGAAATACCTATAATTCAGTAGCTTAAAAGCTTCCGAGTGGAACAAAATGTGAACTTTGCTTTTCACCATTAACCCCTTGACTACCAGGGTGAATTTCGTCTGGTATAAGGGCTATATACCAGGCTATGAGGTGTAAAATGTTCGTATCATAAGTCATTTAAAATTTTCTGTGATGTAATAGTGAAGAATTTAAGGTTATTTAAATAATACGAACAAATATAAAACACGTGAACACAGACAACAGTCGAATCGCAACTGACGTTTTGATTTTTGAAGCGATTATGCGAATTCATACCCCGCCGCTCCTTTCGCCACCTAGCGGCGTCCTTGTAGTAGAATCAAGGTCATTACTACTCACGTCCAACCAGTACCATGCTATATCAGTTGCATATCACTGACCAATCCGGTTCAAATATGCACTCATTACTGTGTAGTGAACGACGTACGAGGTGTACGTCCTGGTCGCTGATTAATGAAATGAGAGAACGTACGCTGCGTACGTCCTGGTAGTCAGGGGGTTAGAGATGTAAAGTACCCAAACAAATATATTGCTATTAAGCCCCTGTGATGGCGGCGGACTCTCTGCTTAATCCCCGGTATTTTATATGAAAATATGGTGAAGTTTCTTTACAGTTTTGAATGTTTACCAGAGGCGATTCCAGGTCCATCAATCAAGAGGCGTGCCAGCTGTCTAGGAAACAGATGACAACCAGGACTGGAAGTGCAAGTGGTTTCTGGACGAGTTGTTCCGGAGGTATGCAGTGGAAGGAGAACCGGTTTTGGAATGGTGGATCGGCTATGCAGGCTAGAGCAGGCCAGTGTCAGACAGGGACAGACAGAGAGAGACAGGGGTCCGGCGTGGACGTCGATTGTCTCGGACCAGCGGTTTGCGTGTGCGGAGAAGCTACGTGGTAAGTGATTGTGATTTGTTTGGCGGAGCGCCTTACAGGTGTGAATTAATTGATTTGGATGGAGACCATGAATGCACTGGAGGTGCAAAACTTAAGGAGTTAATGTACATAGTTTGTAAATACGCCAACTGAATAAATGTTATTTTTATGTTTATTAATCCAGCGTATTCTCAGTGATATCTGAGGGAACAGGGTGGCTAGGAATTAGCCATAGTTCGGCGCGCTATCGGAATAGACTGGGCAGGGAAGTCGAATTGCCCCAGTTTATGATACTCCGTTTTGGCTTCATTAAAATCCTAAGTCTGTCTACTTTTTTTATCATTTTTTAGTCAAATCCCACCATTTTAACTGAAAAGAATATTTTAGGCACTGGTGTGATATAGGAACGAGCATATTAAAACGACATATTAAAAACATATTTAAAAATTTAAATTCCACGAAAACGTAAGGAAGTTTGCTTGGATTCAAATATTTCATTCCTTACTGCCATAATGGATTATCGCTGGCATTAGCTCACTTGGAGAACAAACTCGTCTGCAAAACACAAAAATTCCCTTGCAGATGCAAATTTCGCTCCCCCTCACACCAGTTTGAATAATGAAATTCCTTTTTTAATAATACTATTCCCATTTAGATAATTATCTAAAAAGCACAAAATAATACACTCTTGTACAAATACTACTAATTATTTAATCAACTTTGTACCAGGTATAAATATCTTCCATTTGAATTACGAACAGAATTACAGATTTGAGATTGGTTCTTGCCTGCTAATAATTAAATAAAATCCTTTTTACAGTGAATTTTTGTTTAGAAAAGGATTGTTTGACAAACGTAACTATCCTGATACATGAATGTTGTATATTAATTTATTAAGAGAAATCAGAGATTAAATTTTTCATAACTGTGATTTCATAAATTTTCATAACATTTCTTCTAACTGGAACTTTTATGTTCTGTCCGACTCCAGATGTTCACAGGGTTAAAAAGTAACTCTGCTGGTTTGTGTTCCCTTAATTAAAAGACACACAGACACACACACACACACACACACACATATATATATATATATATATATATATATATATATATATATATATATATATATATATATATACAGAAGGTCGGTCGCACTTTATGGAAACGATTTTGTAATTTATTTTTGACGTTTGCATTTTGAGATAAAAATTTGGCAACTTCAGAATACTCGTCTGCTATTGTTTTGTTTTGATTGGAATTTAAAGTGAAAGATTTATTTTTAAAATGGCTCCCAAAACTGATAGATGGCTAGAAGGTTACGTAACTGTGCTTTCCGAAGAGAAATATTAGTATCAACAAATTATAAAGCGGTGTAAAAATCACGGTTATGGTATTATAAAAAAAGGTTTTTATAATATATTAAATCTGAAAGGGAAAAAATATATAACTGAAAGTAAAAATGAAAACATCACCGCGAAACCTCCTCCTAAGACCGTTCGAACGCAGGTAAATATAAAAAAAGTGAAGTCTCTATTCCTAAAAGAAAATCCGCCGACTCAAAGATTCATTGCATCGAAACTAGAAATGTCTTCTGGTACTGTAAGTAAAATCATTAATAAAGATTTGAAGTTAAAAAAGATGTTTAAACCTAAAGTTCGGCTGCTTTTGCCAAAGCATCTGAAGAAAAACAAATTGTAGAAAATTATATGAAAAACACTTAGCAGCGGAAAAATAGAAATTTGTAGTAACACTTGATGAGGCATGGGTGTATTTAAGCAACTGCAATAAAAAAGATCAATTTTCTATTGCTCAACCGACGGGAATGACGGTACGAAATGGCTTCGTCAATGTACAGAAAAGTTCTCAAAGGGATTCATGGTAGTTGCAGGAGTTTGTTACAACGGCAAATTAAGAATTAAAAAAGTCTCAAGTAAAACCAAAATTAATTTACTCTACAATCAGCAGATTTTTTTAGAACCAATTTTCGAAGAAGAAATTCCTGCCTTATATGGAAAGGTCATTGATAAAATTGAGCTTCATATGGACAAAGCCTCTAGTCACACGTCTAAATCAACTGCCGCTTATTTAGCAAAGAAAGAATCAGAAAAAAGAATAAAGTGTATCCTATTTAATGAAATACCTGCAAAATAAATAACCTGACGATTCTCCAATGGACTTCTATGCCTTCGGTTTATTAAAACGAGCCATAGAAAAATAGCATCCAAGAACATCGAACGGACTTTGGAAAACGGTCCAAGAGGAATGGGATAAAATTGACATGACAGCACTAAGAAAAAGTTTACTTTCATGGAAAATTCGAGCTACAGTAGAGTCCCGATAATCCGAACTTCGGTAATCCGAATGTCCGCTTAATCCAAAACGGAAGTTTTCAAGAAACCACAATGATAATAAGTAATATAAAGTATCTTTCTGAAAATTTCAAGAAAATTCAAAGTTAGACAATGCACTGAATTAATTATTACTGAACTTCATTGGTTTGAAAAATCTGTTAATTATTTTTTTTTGAAGAGAAGAATACCTTCTTAGAAGCCAAATTACGCTAATGCGTCAAAAAAATGGTGTCCAGTGGGTCGAGGTGGAGCGTAGCTCTATATAACGTAGCTCTACATCAAATGCAGCCGTGGCGTCTGAGTGCGATACCCTCTACTCGCTGTCACCGTCTGATTCATTTTCACACTCGTATGAGACGTTGACAGGTTCTTTCAGAACCATTTCAACAATCTGATGATCATCTAAAATCCAACTGTCAAGCACTGTGACGTATTGTTAGAACAACTTACACTCTACTGTACTGTGCTAGGCAGCGTTCCACTCTCTTATCACCCATTTCGTCGCGAGATTTGGTTATGTTTAGGCAGACCTTATAAAATTAACTGTGGAATCACACGTAATATGTAATATTTATGTAATCA
Source organism: Dolomedes plantarius (assembly GCA_907164885.2). Taxonomy (NCBI): domain Eukaryota; kingdom Metazoa; phylum Arthropoda; class Arachnida; order Araneae; family Dolomedidae; genus Dolomedes; species Dolomedes plantarius. The sequence goes on along the minus strand of OU015493.1, from coordinate 47,403,955 downwards.
CACGTTATTATGTAATTTTATTTTATTTTAAGGAAGATTTCGCTTAATCCGAAAAGGGTTATATATATATAAGGAAAAAACGGGTACTTGAACGCACAAATACATTAACTGTGTAGAGTACACGAAACACGACTATGTAGACGTAGCCAGAGTGGTAATACTTCAAATAGACCGGTGAAGGAGATGGATTCACACATAAACACTTGAGGAAAGAACAGGAACACGATGAACACTTGAAATATTTTATTCCATGGAACCAAACTTCAAGACATCAGAGAAGATACGCAGCTATACATAGTTGAATGAATTGGCACAAGCTAACGTCATGATGTTTGACCATAACCTCAACGGACATCCCATAGCTTCCCAGGCTTGAGTATCGAATACGATTACATCCTAATATATTTTGGAGCAGTACGCGGACAGCGAGCAAGGAAGTGATGAAACAGCGCCAAAGAAGTAGAGGGTGCGAAAATGCTCCGTCTCATCTTTTTATGCTGAGTAACTTCTGATTTTGCAGCTAGGCTTAGAATTCTTTTAATTGGTTGACCCCGATCACGTGGTACTTCTTCGAAGGGTGATCGAAACCACGGAAGTTTAAAAATAACTTTTCCGCGCATGCGTTAAAAAGAATATTAGGTTATTCCGATATTCGATTTCGTTTTTGAAATAGGGCTTGGCTTTATTGAGGAAAAAATTAAGATACGCGTTAGATATACGACAATCAATATTAGTGGGGCGTTATTATTACAATACCCCCGTCTGAGAAGAGGCTGACCACCAGTGCCTGCATTGGAGGGCAGACTCACCCAGCAGACACAGCAGAGAGAAGAAAAGGGTGTAAACAGAAGTTTGTAAGATGTGGTTTGAGTTTTCGGAGAAGGGAGCGTATGTAATGATGCGCCTTTAATTTGGATAAAAGTTATTTGAAATATTGTAGAAGAAATATTTAAAGGCGACAACATTACATTTTGGAGAAGTGTACCGGCATAGAAGACTTTTAATTAAAGTGTAAGACGGTGGCTTTTATCTTTGGGCAGGAGAGAAGGTTGACGAAAGCGGTTTGTCTGTGATTTCCGATTCCAGACAATATAGCGGGGTTGGAGCCACAAGTGACGTTAAAATAGAATAGGCCATTGTGATAAATTTATGTGGTCCTAGGGTGTGGTCTTTTGCTGCTTAAATGGGAGGTCTAGGCGGACGGCCTAGTGAGGGGTTGCGGTTTGGAGAGAGATATCCAATGGAATATTTTGAGTTTTGGATAGACGAATAAAAAACATTGCAGAACGTGGAATGGCTAGAGGTTTTATGAGAAGGCGGGATTAATTTTAGACAAAGAGGATGAAAGGAAATATATACATGGTTCAGAGAAAAAGAAAGATGATGAAGTTTTTACCGGGGAAGCTGTAGAGTCCCCGTACCCTGTATTGTTGGTGATAGCATTTCTAGATTGGAATTTTTGTCGGGTATAGCTGTTGGAGCCCGCATTTAAAGTTACCCCGAGACGTCATCGAGAGGTCGTCGTGTGGATCCCGCATCTAAAGTTATTTTAGAGACGCTTAGAGAGTTCGTCGAGTGGAACACGCATCCGAGTTTGAGACAAGAGTGGGTGAAGTCAAGAGCAGATACTACTTAGATATCCCGCAAGACATCGAAAGGTTTTCCTCATCATAAAACAAGACGTGACCGCCCCAATGATAAGAAAGATTTTCAGATACCAGGGATCCCATCGCAGTGTGTAAAATATCAACAATCAGCAAACAAAGTGAGTATTCTTCCATTTTTGATTTATTCAGTTCCCACGGTTTTCGAAGAGCTTAGGTGTATTAGAGTGTTAGAAAAGGAATTTAGATAATTTTAGTTAGAGTCAAAATTTGTGAATTGTGATTATAGGTATTAACGCTCCCTAATCCTAAAAAGAAAGAAAGTAATGAGGTGCATAAATTGATAGAGACTATAACTAAATATTTGTCTAAGCTCATAATTGAAATTAGTGATATCCCAAATAATTGAATATTTGAATGTTTGTTCGCATAATTTGTAAATATTAGTTTTTATTGTAAATAAATTATCATCTATTTTAAATGTAATGAGTTTGTTTAATTTACGGTTATTTGACCTGTTCTTTATTGTCAATTGATATCCAGAGCTTTGGGTTGGATTCAACAAAATAACTTAAACACAACGCAACCAAATAATTTTAATTATAAATTAATACGTACTAACCCAAATAAACTACGATTCACGCCCAAGAAATCTAAAATCCGGACAGGTAATACGACAATGCGATTTTTAATTAGAGTTCAAAAATGTTGGTGTATTTTGTTTTCTAAAGTATTGTAATCACATATAGTTAACAATTATTACTGTACGTTTATAATTTATTTTGACAGAATGCGCACAGTAGTTGACTGGAAAATGTTCGATTTAAAAAAAAATATTCACTTTTTATGCATAAAAAATAATTTAATTGTTTTAATTACCTTGAAATATTGCATATAAAATAAATAGTATTATAGGCAGTTATTCAAGAAATTTCGTAGTAAATCAAGCAAAAAACATGAGTAGTACATACAATCGAACATAGGTCTAAAAATGATACTTTTAAAGGTACGTAAAAGTGACCACTCCCCTTAATGTTTTGTTTTAATATAAGCTGTATAAAAGTGAGAGAAAAATACAGCTGCTGTGTTTTAAGCGAACACAAAGTTAAGACAGCATAAATTCTGCCGGAAATAAGCATGTTTTATTTTTTCAATCATCCCTATATTTCAGAAAAAAATATTCCTTAATTATTCAATTATTGCAAAATTCTGAACTAATTTATTCTGGAACTAAAACAAAATTATTCTGAAAATGTTTATATAATGAAGTATGACTCTTCATGTGTCAGATGTTTGTTAACTCAAGTTTGGACATTGCATACTCTGTAGCTGCAGCTAGTGTGTGCTTTTATATGTAACTAGCTCGCTCTAGAAAATAATGGATCATTATTTACTCAATTCCTTTAAGGAGGGAGATCACCTTAAACCCTTCAAAAAACTCAATTTTTTATTATGATTTAACTTTTAAGAATGGAATATAAGGAATCTTATGAAAAAAAATTTAAATCGATACTACAATTAGAACCGATTTTATGGCCAAATGTATAAAGCTAATAGTAAAGTAATTTATAGAAAATATAAACTTTAAATTGCTTTTTCTAAAAACTGTTATTTTGAAACTAGTGCACACTATTTCTTCAAAACTAATTATCACAAATTGCTAAAATTTTTTGTATACATGTATATCTTGCATGTTTCTACAATTTCTACCTAAATTTAGGTATTTTTTTGCAGAAATGTTTTTTTTAATTTATATTTTTTTGTACATTACAATCCCTTTCCCTGAAAAAAATATTTTTATGTAAAATATGGTAACTATTTTAGGTGTAGATTGAATTATAACCTATGGATAATATATATACAAATAATTTAATATACAGTGGCTCCCAAAAATGTTCGTACACTTACGAATTTCAATGAAATAGGGGTCTATCCATTAATTAAAATGAATATTTCAGAATGGGTATTTAATAATAAGATCTATAATCTATTCTTAACAAAACTGCATGAAATATTTTGAAATCATAGTAAAACTTTATTTTTAAGAAACCAGTAATCAAAAAGTAGCAAAAACTTTATGTCACAAAAGTCATCGTACACTAAAATATTTTCGGATTAATTCATAATTAAAATTATCGTCTGGCGCTTTATTTTTAATTTTGAATTGTGGTGGCATTTAAAATATCGTTTGGCTTTAATTTTTGCTTGCTTACTCCGTAATATTCTATTTATTATTTAAGAATGGCTCATAGTCGTAAAGAAATTACAAACAGCATTCGAAAATTGATTATTTTTCATCATAGTAGTGTTAAATCAGTTCGGAATATTGCTAAATTACTTAATTTATCCCATTCTACTGTGCAGTATGTGAAAAAGCGCTTTAAAGAAGAAAATTGGATCGAAAGCAAGGTAAGAAAAGGCTTTCCGGTAAAGTTAACAAAACGTGATTAGAGATTTATAATTAGAAAATTTGTAAAAAATTCACGTTTGAGTGCTGTAAAAGTTTCTGCAGAATTCAATGAAACATTTTCTACTTCAATTTCACCTGAAATTTTTTGACAAGTGCTCAGAACAGCTGGATTACATGGGCGTTCTGCCCATAGAAAATGTTTTGTGAGTGAGAAAAACAGAAAGTTTAGCCTTCCCTTCGCACTATCAATGATAAATAAGCCCCAAACCAATTGGAATAATGTCTTATTTGCCGATGAACATTTTTGGTACTGACGGACATATAATTGTATGGAGAAGAAAAAAATGAGGAACTTAATTCCAAGAACTTAGTAGGAACAGTTAAGCATGCCGGTGGAGGTATCCTTGTGTGGGGGTGCATGTCAGCATCAGGACTAGGAAATTTGGTATTTATTGACGGCATAATGAATCATGATGTTTTTATAAATTATTTAAGAGACAATTTAAAATTATCAGCTCAAAATTCGGGCATTGGAAACAACTTTGTTTTTTATCAAGATAACGATCCTAAGCACACGGCTCTCAACGTTGGCATCTAGTGTCTCTATAATTGTTCACAAGTTTTGAAAACACAACCTCAATCGCCAGATTTAAACCCAATAGAACATATTTGGAGAGAACTGGAGGTTCGAGTACGAAAACACGACATTCACACGAAAAGCGAACTAAAAACAATTATGATGGAAAAATGGATGAACATTGATGCAAAAATTACAAAAGAACAAAAGCAATCTATTCTCAGACGTTTAAAAGCTGTTGTGGATGATAAAGGATATCCTACTCTATCTTAATTTAACGAAAAATTAGAATATTTACTAATATGCAGAGATTTTTTACAAGTGTACAATGACTTTTGTGAGATAAAGTTTTTTTTTTACTTTTGGATTATTGGTTTCTTAAAAATAATGTTTTACTATGTTTTCAAAATATTTCATGTAGTTTTGTTAAGAATAGATTATAGATCTTATTATTAAATACCCATTCTGAAATATTCATTTTAATCAATGGATAGACCCCTATTTCATTGAAATTCGTAAGTGAACGAACACTTTTGGGAGCCACTATATATCTCTTATAGTTGTTAAAAAAAATCTGCACATTGCATTGATCTAAGATTTACTATTCATAAAACATTTTTTCTTAAAATAATTTCTAATAACCTCCCAACAATTCTGTTTTTTTTCTAATAGATAAAACTTTGTACAATTCACCATTAAAAATTGGATTAAATTAATTTTAAATTAACTGTTTTACAACACATTAAGATTGGTAGTAAAATTAGTGTATTTTTGTGCCTGCAAAGGTGATCTCCCCCTTAAGAATTTTAATGAAGTTTAGCAAAAAAATCAGTTCAAATAGACATTTTGAATGAACATAAACAATTTTTAAGTTGAATAAATAAATTCATATTTAAAACGCACTTAAAAAAAACTCATTTCTTTTGAAAATACGAAAAATCCATATTAAAGCGTATGGTTTCCGTGTTATAGCGGCATCAGTACAGGTGCGCGCGCCACCTAGTGGTGGCGACCAAATGGGAGACACTTTTTTAATACGGAGCTGCCCCTCCTTCTGTAGCTTCATGGTCTCACCTTTTTATGCTGAGTAACTTCTGATTTTGCCGCTAGGCTTAGAATTATTTTAATTGGTTGACCCCCGATCACGTGGTACTTCTTCGAAGGGGGATCGAAATCACGGAAGTTTAAAAATAACTTTCCCGCGCATGCGTTAAAAAGTATATTAGGTTATTTCGCTTTTCGATTTCGTTTTTGAAATAGGGCTGGGCTTTATTGAGGAAAAATTAAGATACGCGTTAGATATAGGAGAACTAATATTAGTGGGGTGTTATTATTACATATATATATATATATATATGAATGGATCCGGGAAAGTAAAATTAAAGAATATGGATTTGGAATAAAAAATAATGTGTATCAAAATTGAAGAAAATACAACCAGCGAAGAAACTAAAATTTTTTTAGATGTTACGCTTTCAAAAGAATTAATTGTCTTTCACAATAATGAAATAACTTTCAGTAGATTCATAATATCATTTTTATTACACATTGCTGTAAAATATTGAAACTTCAGTTTCATGAAAATTCTGCTTTATTTTTTCTTTATCTAGCCAATTTACTGATCGGTGTGGAACAAAGTTAATTAACGAGCAGATGTGGAACGAGCTTTTCCTCTACATTTGAAGCACAAAATTTACATTATTCGCATTATTTATAAATTCGAAATATCAATACTTCGCATTTCTCTTTAGTCTTTGGAACTAAAAATAAGAATATTTACGTTCAAAAGCATAAGGAGTATTTTTTAGACCAGATTAAAGATTTAAAGAAAATGCAGATTTAAAAAAAATGAAAAATTCTTTCACATCCTTTTTGACTATATGACAAGAAAAATCTGGTTAATCTGCTTTTCCAAATATGGTGCTTTGTTTAAAAAAATTGGTAGACTACGGTGACAAAATAAAAAAATAAATATAACGGATAAAGTCATTTAAATTCAATCTAGTAAGTATAAGAATTTCTAAAAAGAGTGCTCAATATTTTCTATGAAGATTTAAGGATCCTTGATACAAAACACAGTATTTGGGGATCGATTTATCCGAGTTTTCGATAGATTTATTGAAGTTTAAAAGAATTCTCATACATAAAAAAACTTTACGGAACAAACGTATAAAATGCTTTGTGGGTATACCACATATATACTTCGATCAAAAGCAGATATACATATATACTTAGAACTAAAAGATAGAACAGTGAAAATAGCGTAGCACACGATGGAAATTTTTAAAACAGTGGGTGAATGGATACCATAGTTAAACTAGTATCTCTACTACAGACGACATTGTCGTCAATTCCTTAAGAAACTGATGAAAGTCTGGAATCCAAGTTAACTACCTAGTAATGCGCAATTAATCATTTATAATTCATTCGGTGTTTCTTATAAGAAAATTCCTGTTTTAGATTCATGAACCAGAAGAACTATCGCCAGAGTAATATTAATTTTTAGATCTAAAGTTACATCTTAATACCATCTATGAGTTAGATTATAAGTACATTCATTCTATTTTGCTCTAATATATCCTTTCAGAAGTTCCATTTCTTAGATAGAAATACTGCAAAAACCAATGAGAATTATTTCAGGTTAAATAACAAAGGTGCTATGGACTTAGGTCTGTTAGAGACAATTATAACAGATGTGTGTAGATAGTTATCACTGTACAAGGAAGCTCTGGGACAGTAAAATTTTGATGGAAAATGAAAGTAAAGGGAGGTCTAAGAAATGCAAGCACTTTTCTGAATATAGAATAGAAATTCTTTGTGAGAAAGCCTTTTATGAATCGAAAAAGAGACGAAAAATATTGTCCATTGAGAGGAGTATTTGATAGGAAAGGAAAAATATAGTAACGAAATATATAATACCTGCTATGTACAATACGTGTAAATAGCATGCATATATTGTGTATAAAATTTGTTACATCTTCGTAACATATGTATATAATATCTAAGTGTTGTATACGTGACCTTAATACTGTATATGTATTACATATATCCCAGGTGTGCTATAAGCAACCTATATAATATGTATTTTGTATTAAATATGTCCATCGTGGAGGGATTCAGGATCCGAGACCTACTGCTGTTGTTTTTCTTGACGTTAAATTCACGTTCGGAAAGTGTGGCATCCGGGACTTATTTATGAACTTATTCAAATTCACTTGACAGACTGTCTTATTCATTTAATATACAATTACCTCCATAACTGAAATTTAGCCGTCTGCATCCACAGCGAATTGCCCCAGAATTAATATATTACATCAGGTATTACACAGGGTTCAATTCTCAGTCCTATGTTGTTTAATTTCTACATAAATGATATTCCTAGAGGAGATAATACTATTCTAGCTCTGTATGCGGAAGACACTGCTACTTCCCATTTCTACTTCCCATAACTTCTACTTCCTATCAGTCCAAATTCAGCGTCACGTAGACACTTAAGAGAACGGGTTTATGCTCTGGAAAATTAAAATCAATCCCTAGAAGTGCCACGTGATTTATTTTGCTAATAACTATTTTAATCCACTGTGTCTTTTTCTTTGCAACTCCCCGATCGAATGGGAAAACACAGTCAAGTATCTTGGCGTTACTCTTGACCCCAGACTAACTTGGAATACCCACATCACTAATACTTACAAGAAATGCAATGCTATCATAATGCAACTCCGCAGCTTGATTTACGGCCCCCATCTCTCGATGAAAAATGAAGTCTTTTTGTTAAAACAGATTGTACTGTCCATTGCATTTTACGCCATTCGAGTATGGTTCTCTGCTAAGTACCACATAGATAATCTGGAAGCTGTCTGGAACAAAACTTTCAGACACATTCGCCGAGCATTCCACTAACCCTGGAACAAAACCATCAAAAGAGACTTCGGAATTTTGACTTTCTTGCAGCAGCCTGACAGAATTTGAAAAAGATTTTACAATGAAATTCCAAATCTTTGTAATGAGATAATTGCTGTTTTCCCTGACTATGATTATTCCCCACTTGTAGACGGTAAACGCCGGAGGGCGTGCTTGCTTAGGAACTAACAATAACACTCCTATCATTACATTTTTATTCTTTATTTAATTCTCCTTATGCGATATTCTTTCACCCTACTTACTGTAATTTTCATCTTTTTCTTGTGCTCCGTTGCACACTACAAATGTGCTGGCTCGGCGACACGCTAGTCGCGAGTTTGTACCACAACAGTGTCGGTTATCTTTTCCAAATTTCCTTTTTCGCTATTTTTAGCTTCTCCATAGAACTTTACAATCATCTCAATACGAACTTTTTTTTAAAATTAAAAGCATTTCTTCCTTGAGTACGTTTTTATTTTTAACATCTCTTTTCTGCTAAGGGCCAATTCCCTTATCTTAAAATTTTAAGTCCTTGATATTTGTTTTTCAGTTTTTATTTTTCATTAGTCCTTAAATATTTAAAAAATATTTTATCTTTCAATTATTTAATTATTGTTCTTATTCTTTCATTATTTTTAAACTTTTCAATTCCTCTTTTTCTTTCTTCTTTTTTCTTAACTTTATAATCTTTTTTACTGAGCAGTTGCACCTTGAAATTACTAACTTGCTACAGGTGATAAAGTCGCCTAGACCACTGATAAACTCCAATTTCGTTCCAAGTGTATATTAAAAATGATATTAATGTAATATATCATGTGATTATAAAATGTATAATTCAATATACATCTACTCTATGTAAAATATAACTAAAATATTTTTTCTATACGGAAATATGGATTTTCACAATCCATAACAAGTGAATAAAGATAAAGATATAATAATAAAAATATTTGGGGAGGGGCTATGTAATCGTCTACTCCCTGGTATATAAATACACTCCATATTATATTAAAGTATTATTGCGATAAAAATGAAAGCTAAAACTCAAGATTATAATAAAATATGCCTATATTTTTATAATAAAACTATTAAAAATGGATTTAGAGGCTATTTCATTAAAAACCTAGGTTAAACATCGGCGGGTATTATTGAATTTTATTTTTCAAATAAAGATATAATAATAAAAATATTTGTGGAGGGGCTATGTAATCGTCAACTCCCTGGTATATAAATACACTCAATATTATATTAAAGTATTATTGCGATAAAACTGAAAGCTAAAACTCGAGATTATAATAAAATATGCCTATATTTTTAGAATAAAACTATTAAAAAATGGATTGAGAAGCTATTTCATTAAAAACCTAGGTTAAACATCTACGGGTATTATTGAATTTTATTTGTCATATAGGATTCCATAAAGAGTCCTTTTCTGATTCAGTGAATCATTTTCGCATGATTTTTCATTCTGCAATTCATCTATTGTTTAAAATTTAAATTTTGAAAACGAAAGCTTCAAATCTTCTTTCCCACTCGAAACTTGACACTGACGGCAACTGTTGCAATCTATCGAATTTGAGCGCCCAACGTGGCCTTATTAGGGACTAACATGAAAGTCATTATACACGGAATTAATTCATGGAAACGTGCACTTCTCGAGAGCGGTTTGTTAACCGAAGTTCTCAAAAGAGTAATTAAAAATCGCAAAGGGAGAATTAGCCTGGAGGATGCAAAATTGCTTTGTCAGAAGGGATTAGAAGACACTAAATTATATGCAATTCATTACTTGTTGTGACAGATCTGATAGAAATTTCAAACTCGCATTAGTAGAGTACGTAAAGATATGCAGACGCCTTGACAGAATGTTCATTTTTGCTCGAAAGGTTGAACTTTAAATCTTAGTGTGCTTTGCTATGGAGGATATATTTACCATTGTATAGGATGACTGATTGGTGTCCTCTCTTTCATTCCTTCAAGAGTCGAGTTGTTTTCAATAGATTAAATTAATTCTGTCATAAATCTTGAACATAGAGAAGCGGAATTCTCAATAAAACCGAGTGAAGTTTATTTTAAAGTTTAAAAATAAAATCAAACAAACAAACCGAACATTATTATTTTTGCAGAAGTTGATGACCTAACTAACGAACCGTGGGTTTGATATCCTATTTTAATGTATGTACATTGTAGAAAATTAGGCCACATAGCAACTACTGAGAAAAAAATAACTCATACGTACTCATACCGTATATCAGTTTAGTAAGTGAAATTCCGTATTTCAGATCATTTAAAAAAATAACTGCTGTTTCAAGGAAAAAATATGCATTTTTTTAAAAAACGGAAAGAAAATCTGATAGCAGAAAATACGAAGTCGGCTAAAATATTTCTTACATTAAAATGGATCCTAGAGCTTTTAATGTTTGGGAAACGCTAATAAGAGATAAAAAGTTCTGTACTCTGATTTACCCGCGAGGTTCTTCATAGCATCTTTAAAATCTTATAATATCTCTCCCTTGCCATTCAAAAGATATCAAGACTTCGAAAAAATGTACAGCTAATTTTCGTTACCTTTTCATTAAAAAAAAAGTTGAAAGTGGGAAAATATTCAGAAGGGTTTTTTGCGAGAATATCATAGGCTAACATATTGTGAAGAATTAATAAAAAAAATTCAACAGGCTCATTAGCCTGTGACAACAAAAATATTTTTATTATTATATATTATCTGCATCCTTAACTATCATCGTTATCTGTGTGGAGCCTTAACTGACATTGCCTTATTGTAAAATTACTGTATTGTATCTTATTGTACTTTTATCTTATATTGTACTTTTAGTAATTTCTTTGACTATTCGGTATTTTCTCATTCTTTTACTCTTTTAATTCTAGTTTTTCTTTCGTTCAGTGTTGTTCAATATCTTCCACAACAATATCTGGCAAACAAGATTGAGTAACTTAAATGTACTTTTGTTTTATTTCAATGTATTTTTATTTTGAATTTCCTTCACATAGTTAACATTAAAATTCATTATTTAGTCCTAGTATAAACATCCTGTCTCTGCTTGACTCTTCCAAAATATCCTGCACCCCCCCCCCCCACACACACACACACTTGTTTAAAACGTAATACTATATTTCTAAAATTTAATACTCTTTTTCACTAAACACTCCATTGTAAAAATATACAAATTTTTAATTTAAGAAGAAGTGTTAAATTATATAACCAAAAGATAGCAATTTTAAGTCTCTAATTCTTCGAAATCGTCCAATGCCTAAAAAGGAAAATAAATGGGCCAACTTATCTTAAGGTGTGTTCTCACTTCTATAATTTATATGTATCCGTCGTGAATGGACAAGTATGGAAAATATTGAGCTTCTTATTAGCTTATTAAATTTTGATGTGAGAGAAGCATTTTAATCCTTCAGCGGGCGCGCCCGTGTATGTGCAACATTTTCATCATTTTGAATGATTTGTTTTTACAAGTAAGGTTTGAATATTCAAAGCAGATTCTATTTATAGCTACACCCTTTCTAATGCAGGTCTGATTTTCTGACTCTTGCATTCCTTTCCATTCATTGTTTGTCGTGATTTAACTGTGGTAAACGAGCGATTATACTGGATTGCAATACGAGAAAATTATGAATTGATGTAGTAAGTCATAATACTCCACCGGTTCCCCAAGCCTCTTGGGCTTATCAACCATGAATCACCTGAAGACCAGTCGCTACGTAGCAATACCTGAATACGCAGTCGAGGGTTAATTTCCCAAGTTCGGTGACATTTTTCATTGCTGTGGGGCTCGAGGATGCCGGACAAACAGTACAGATCTGTCATCCACTCAAGGCACCCCAAGCCCCCTGAATTGATGTAGTAAATCAAATTTGCAGCTATTACACGGTATTCCGCATATCACGATGATGGACAATTTCATTGTTTTTTGGACATATAGGGATCGATTCGCAAGTTGTCCTTAGAAGCATTAAACCAGGCAGTTTTGAAATAAGGCTATTGTATATGCATTCTTTGGCCTTTAATTATAAATATATCTCAATATTATCAACATTTTATAGCTTGTCATAAAACGCAGACTTAATATTTTCAATTTGAAAAAAGAAAGTTTATTAAATAAGGAATAATCAAGGTTAAAAGAGACGTTACACTTTATGCAACGCGCGCCTGCTGGTGTACCAAAAATTGGCGCTCCCGCTGAAGGGTTAAGATAAAAAATTATTGATACTGATATCGCAGTCATCCCTTCCTTTTGCAGTACAGAGAGACTGATGCTATTATTACAGAAGATCCGCTGGCGGAAGGGCAAAATGACTACGATGAAGTAAGTTAAATAATTTTTAAAAGGTAGGTAAATATTGATATCAGTCCTGAGTTTTACATTTTTTTAAAATAAAAATTTAATTCCTTTTCAGCATTTCTATTTTCAATTAATATTGATTAATTATAATCGTTAATATTAATAATTATAATTAATTATAATAGTTAAAATACGTTATATACGGCTTATTGCAGGCCGTAGTAATTCTCTACCTCGAGTTTTATTCGAACTTTATCATAAGGCAGCATCAGAAGTATTTAAATTCTTCGGATGCAGCTCAAAGCTCTATATACGAAAACTCCTGCAACTAGTCTAAAAATTTATATTTCCGCTACGATTGGAAAAGATTTGGTAGTGTGGCGTCACGACAAGTCTAAACTCTCTGAGGCGTTGTTAAAAATTACTACTATGGGTCCATAATAAAGCAAAGACAGAGTCCTAATTAAAACCGAAGGCCAATTTTTTTAAAACAAAAACTCAACAATTTATTTACAAAAAGAATTAACATTTAACCAGTGCAACATATTCAATTAAAATCCCGTGTAGATTTACAACGTACGGAGCCTAAAACACACACGTCCACACAGGCCGCGTTCTAACTAGCGTCTCTCACTTGAATGTCTGGATTTTGAGCCGGGGAGGGGGTCGGCAGATTTTCCGCTGACAGCTCTTCTTAGTGCCGAAACTTTATCACCCGCCGAATGTCACTCGCATGAAGCTATCGCTAAGAGTAGACAGCTTTATGACGGGGGTGAAATCATTTTCTGTATTCCAAACAGTTACCCGCACCATTTGTTAGGGAAACCGCCCGATAAACACACATCTGTGTTTCGTGCAATCTGAGAGGTCTTGGGAAAAAATAACCCCATACTGGTAGTACGCTACAGTAGGGAATAGGAAATACTTATTAGAAAATAAATTTTTAGACTTAAAATTTTGAGCAAGGAAACAAAAACTGTTTGAATCCGAACGTCTATACGAGTCTAATGATATCTAATGAGAAATCATCCCTAAAAGTTCTTAGGAGAACTCTAGATTCACCTGACATATCTTTGAACTTTTGCAAAGAAACGTAGCAGTTGTTTAAAAAAACAGTCTCGAAATTATTCACAGTATCATTCATTTCGAGTTGCTCCTATCACACTTATCTCACGCTGTCCTTCGTTGACAAAGTGCAAAGGCTTCGTTATTTCCCAATCGAGCGATTGCCTAACCTTTCCAGTTCCGTTTCCCGAATGTCGAATATCCATTAACGAGACACAAAAGAACAGTATGAATCATATCTCACATAACAAGAAAAGAATGGTGATAAGCGTAACGATGCATTTCCACTGTGCAGAGCTTCATGTCGTAGCTGAGATTATCCTGGAATGAAACGTTCAAATAATTTCTTCAGAATTAAAATAAATATTTTCAGCAAAATGATGAAATTATTAAGAATACAGCCTGGCGTAAATATTTTTTCATGAGAAAAATCTACACTTCATTCTCCAGACGGAATGCTTGCAATAGTCTATGAAATAACATATTGTAAAGGCCCTTTATATATTAGAAGAGACTTCTTATACGGTGTTGATTTTAAACAATAAATTGGCATACTAAGTTAAATGAAATTGTACAATATTCATCTATAACACTTTATTTTCTATAACATATATATATATATATATACAGGGTGGTCATAAAATCACGACCAGGGCGCACGGAGGAAATTTGCATATGACAGACGCAAGACACAAATCACTGATGACAACACAGTTCGGATAAATGAAAACTTTTATTTGGATTACAGATTTTCCACATGGGTGCTATCATCGTGTTTTTGTTGGTCGTTCGCAGAGCTGATTTTGTGCTTGCATAACGCGCCCGCGCTAATTACCTACATGTTTAGCAAGAAAACGAACACAATCTACAATGCTCAAGAAAACTCTCGAAATCCCGCCTGTATTTATAAAAGTAGACAAATCTTATGGAGTCAATTCTATTGGATTACAAAATCCGTAAATAAATTCCTAAATTTCGGGAACCCTTTTGAGTGTGGGAATTCACGCAACGTCCATGCGTTTTCAACCAATCAACGCCTACCTTTAGGTGGGGTGGATTAACGTTTATACTCAAAATTGAAAGGCTTAATCTCATAATAAACACACAATTTAAATTTCGAATTGCTTTCAGTCGTTTAGAAATTGTAAGGCTAATTATTGGTCTGAAGTAAGAAAAGAAAAAACTTTTTGGAAGAATAAAATGCATGTCTTATAGGGCCTATAAAAATAGAACTGTAACCAACTGGTTTAAACAGGGCATCATTGCGAAACAACTCTCATATGTGTAGCCCCACAAATTGTGTACCATCACTAACTGATTCCCAAAAACTCTCATGATGCCCTAACAGCGTAAAGCGGGTTTGCAAACTGCCGCCGGGATCGTAAGAAGCAATCCCTAAAACTCTCTCTGACTCCTTGGACGGAAACAACTACTAGAGTTCGTGCCGACGTGCAGGCACCTTCTGAATTCTTCTTGCTGAGAAAAGATGTTTGGCAGTCGATCCAATGATTCCGAGCTTGTACAGCATATTTTCGTGTGTGCCTGTATGATTGTTAAAATTGTGCAATACTGTAAATAATTTTTGTTTTCATTAAATTAGTTAAAATGGTCACCTAGGGTTTCTTTTTTTTACTGTCGGGATCAAGTTTACTTTCTCCCTGAAGTGAACATGTCTCGGTTGTTATGTGACTGTTCCGGCGAATGGCCACATAAATGGCGCCCAACGAGGGGAATCCTGTTTTAACAGGTAAAAAGTTGTTATTAGCTGTCGGTCTCTAAAAATAGCACACAACTATTTGATTTTGTTTTGAATACACTAGGGGCTTCGCCCCTAGGCTCGCTACGCTCGCTCCTCTGGTGAATCAAGTGAATGAATGACTCAATACTTGTTTACAGCGATTGAGTCATTCATTTGTTTACAGTTGAAGCTCCCCCCCCTCCCGGCGAGATGGATGAAGCCCGGGTAGATGGGGGGTATAAGCCCGGATGAAGATGGGTGAAAAATCGGATCTTCTTTCAATCCTTCTGCAAAGCAAGCGAATGAGAAGATTTTTTTGAAGTATTTCTTTAAAATTCAATTAAAAATCGAAATTTTAAGATAGAGACTTGAAATGAAGTTTATATGAATGAGAAAGCTTTCATCTTCCAGTTGATATAAATATTTTAATTGTAACATAATAAGTCTGATAGCATCGAATTCATATATCTCGAAACGCATAAATTTTTCCAAAAAGTGAGTTTTCAATTTTAATAAAAATATCAGTCTGTTTTAAATTATTTTTAAACAAATGAGGTCTTGTTGGAAGGAGAAATGTCTGTAGTCTTAGATTGTAAAAAAAATAAAATTCTACGATCCTTTTTTGGCGAGTTATCGTAATCTGAACATGAAAAAGTCAATATTTTCCCACAAAACATAAAATTTAAAAAAAACTTAAAGTCCGACGAATATGAGACATGTCTTACTTTCTTCCCCACATTATTCTGCATCGATTGGTATCGGTCTCGACCCCATACCCACAGCGGTTTCGGAGGAGATAGCGTGACAAGCTTTTGACAGCGGCGGCGGCGGCTGCTGCAGCGGCAGTTAGTTTTTATTAGAATAGAGAGATTGGATCGGCTCGGTATTTTTTTAGCTTCTACTGAACTTAGTGAAGGGAATGTTGGCACTTATAGTCTGGTTCGTCGTGAAAACAGTTCGTTTGGTCAGAAATAAGTGTCTTTTGTATTTTGTATATGTATTTTGTAGTATATATGTATAAAATGTTTTGGCAATCGGGCCCTATATTGATATTAAATAAGGTATTTCTATGAATTTTAAAGCAAATTCTTTATAAAATTTTTATAAAAATGTGTGTGTTGTTCGAAAGAAAAATTAAAAGTGTTCTTGGCAGCAAGCCCAATGAATGTGTAATGTTTAAGTGTATTGAATATAAATTTTTTAGTGTTAACAAGTTACTATAATCAAGTGCTCTTAACAATCTAATTAATTTTGTGAAATACTTTTAGATTTAACCCATATTTGACCAAGTATTGGAAAAATTTATCCTTTTTCTTAAAAAATTGTGGTTTAGCTTTATAAAGGCACATTGAAAGATATAAAATTGTAAAACTTACCAAATTTTTATGATCTTCAGATTTACACGCTGTCCTATATATAGGACGACGATCAAATCCAATGTTATGACACTAATTTTTTTTTTCGTGCTCAAACTTCTTTCAAATAATATTGTAAGAAAGAGTTAAA
Organism: Dolomedes plantarius; assembly: GCA_907164885.2. Classification (NCBI taxonomy): domain Eukaryota; kingdom Metazoa; phylum Arthropoda; class Arachnida; order Araneae; family Dolomedidae; genus Dolomedes; species Dolomedes plantarius. Next base: position 47,386,851 of record OU015493.1, on the reverse strand, counting down.
CAGACTTCAACATGACATTTTTTGAAGATAGTTGTTCATTTTTTTGTACAGTTCTCTAGTTGACAACGACGTTGTCTTCCGTTAGGGTTTTTCCCAATAATGTGTTCACTCGGCAGCCTCAAAAATTCTGGATTTCTTTGTTGAGTACCTAATCGCCTAACTGCCAAATTCCTTGGTATAGAGAGTCCTAAATAATTTATTGTAATAGTTTTTCGATATTGCAGAAGTTCAAGAGCTTCTGTTGGATTGAACAATTTCGTTATCTTCCAGGCTGCAATTAGTGCAGTTTCATAAGCATTTAAGAATAATGTCCTATACCACTTTTTTCCTTGTATAGAGGAAAATAGGTTTCTATATGATTGTCAAATAAGTCTACACCATCGAGCTTTGCTTATTCTATCAACTTAAACTTCCTATTCTCAAGCCACCCCCCCCCCCCCCGGATCCAAAATCCACTTATCTCTTTCATCTTTCTATGGTCAATTCACTATGCAAGCCTACGTTGGAAGGCGTGGCCTATGTAACGTAGTTACACCATTTGTCCTGATGGTCCTGAAATAAGTCTACACCATTTTCATAGTTATTTAAGCAATTACGCAAGTCTACACCATTTTCATACTTATTTAAGCAATTACGCATGCTGGTATGTCGACTTTTCGCCGGCCTCCTTTTACTCTTCTTTCTACCTTCGAATAGCATCTTGTATCTTCAAAATTCGTGAGCAGTGATGAAACCTTATTATCTTTCAAGCGAGCTGCTGTAATTTCATTTCTCTCATCAAATTTCCAATCTGCCATACGTCGATCCATTTTAGCCATTATTTTAGTTGACTTTAGTGGGCATTTGACCATTCTATTTTCAAAGAAATTGCTTTCTCTAAGTCTAACGAAAAGGCCGTAGGAGGTAAAAAAGTTTTCCTTATAAATTTTGTGCTCCGCTGGATTTTTTACAATTGACAGCAAACTTCCCAGAACTCTTTGAGATAATGGTGCTTTGTTGTTTTTCACTTTTGGTTTAGTTTTTTTTTTCAAAAATTTGAGGATCACATTTGTTGTTGCTTTCCAATCCCAAATTTTCTGTCCTGGATGTGATTGGGTCATTTTGCGCTCCTGGATATGGAATGATATGAAAGAGATATCCATCATAAGAAGACAGTACCCACAATTTATATCCTTATTTTACTGATTTTCCTTTCATAAACATCTTGCAGCCATTTTTTCCGTGATAGCGCACCATTCTTTCATCAATACTTAGATGTTCAGAAAATACACCTAACTGCTGTAGAGCTTCAGTCAGTAAGACATATAATGGACATACTTTGTAATAACGATCCGAATCAATACAGCTATTGTCATTACAATGCAAATATAATTGTTTTTTCTCTCAAAGTATCTGTTTCGTGAATTGCTCAACTAACTAGTGCTATTCCAGTATCCGGAGCATAATTCCCAGTACATCGTTTCACGAGGCAAAATGTGACATCCACTGTAATAGGTATGCCTGAATGGCATACCTATGTAGTAATGGATACCTATGTAGAAGAATGTAGTAATGGATTTGACCGTTGTCGAATTTATAGGACGCTTGTAAAAACGAAGTAAAGAAAGGCGTTTTTATAGATTTTTCTTCTAGATTTTTACCTTATATAATGTTAAACATCTACAAAATCGATAATAAGGCAGAATTTTTATATTTTTGCCTCCAATTTTATTAAACTTAATTTTATACATTTTCCTGCAAAAACTCTCAAAATTGGCATATTTTAAAAATTCATAATAAATAAATGTTTGAAAATTAAAAATTAAAAAATTAGCTAGTGTAATGAGGGATCCTTCCACAGTACTGTAATACTAAAACAAACGCAATAGAAAAAAAATTATGAGTATGAGCTAGAAATGTACGCTCTTCTATATATAGGACGATGGTCAAATTTAGGTTAATCATTGAAATCGGTGTTCTAAAGGTAGCCCTACCTGGTATTTGAAACCGATAGTAAAGCAAACCTTGCTATATGAGAACCAACAGCGTTCTAACATTAAATTCTGATTGTGTAATTTAGAATTTTGTTTATTTTATAAAATTTTGATTATTGTTGCATTTTCTTGTGAAAACCCATGTTTTCAAGTGATAGTGGCTGGATTTTTTTTTTTTTAATTTCGTTTTGATTTTGATTCTTGTTTGAATCTATCTTAATGTAAATTCTGTTTTGTTTTAGATACTTAAATTTAAAATTTATTTTGGTTTAGAATTCTTTAATTCTAATTTGGTTTTTTGTTTGAATTCTTTAATTCTAACTTGGTTCTGGTTTTAAATTTAATTTTGGTTTAAATTTTACTTTTGCTTAAATTTAAGCTTGATTTGAAATTCATAATTGTAAACTTTGTTTTGGATTTGAATTTTGATTTTCTTTTGTTTTAGAAATTGAATTTTGTTTTAATTCTTAATTACAAACTTTTGAATTAAATTTTGTTAGGTATTTTGTTTAAAATTCTGGTTTTGAATTTCATTAAGTATTCGAGTTAATTCATTGCTATTATTGTTTCGATTTTGTAAAAATTCTAATTGTTACAGGATTGGCATGGTGCTATGTTCAAAACTTAATTGATTTAATTGTGTAATCCTTTGATTGTTGAATAACTTGAAAGAATATTTTTTAATTTTTAAGAGTGTTTAGTAACTTTCGATTTTGTTTTGTTTAAAAGAGAATAAGGGCATATTGTTTTGTATTCACACCCTGTGTTCTGTTTAGATTGTACCGATCTTGTATTAGTAATGTTTTATTTCAACTTACACAATTTATACACCAGTTTAATAAGATATTGCCAAAGACCTAATTTTGTCAACTCTATACCATAAGAGTTGTCATAGATTTCTCAGTGCCACACTGTTAGGACGGTATTTCTTTCATCCACAAAATTTCGTTGGAGCTCTCCTTCTCCCCAATCCTCCCCCTCAGGCAAGAATGGCTTTCTTCGCGCGTGGAAAGAAGGAGGATCTGACGATCCTGGCTCAAGATTTTGGCATCGATGTCGCTTCTGACATAACGGTTATCTAATTGAAGAATCTCATCGTCAAATCTTATCAGGATGATGAAGACTTTGCTATAGAAAGATTGGCTACTATCATTGAGGATAGAAAAGTTGAAGATGCCAAAAGGGAACAACAAGCAGCCCTTGATTGTGCTGAAAAGAAAAAAAAAGCAGAACGAGTCCTAAGAGAAAAACAAATGGACCTGGATCGGGAGGAAAAAGAACAAGAGAAAGAAAAAGATGAACGCTTCGAATTGGAAAAGTTAAGACAACAGTTAGAAGCTCAGGAAAATTTCTGCAGGCTCCGGAGCCCATGCTTTTGAAGGTGATGTTGACTTACCCAAGTACGAGTTAAAAAAGCTGATTCCCTACTTCAACCCCAAGCAGGATGCTATGGGATTATTCTTAAACCTCTTTGAAAGACAATTGAGGTTCCTGAAGATTCTAGAGGCCAAATGGGTCGCCTGTGATCGGTGTCCTACCAACCGATGTGGCTAAGTTGATCGCAAGGGAACCTAAAGAGAAGGCTCAGGAGTATTTCCACGTGAAGGAGGTCCTGCTGAAGCGGTTCAATCTAACCAGCGAACGCTTAAGACAACTTTTTAGACAGCATCGAAAAAACCCTGAGAGTACCTGGCGCGACTTCTACTTTGAAATCCGAAGTTACCTGGAAGGATGGCTAGAAGAGCTGAATGTCACCAACTTTGGCCAGCTAAAGGATCTTATGTTGGCTGACCAACTGAAAAGGAAAATCCCCCAAGAAGCCCGTGAACATTTCCAGGATGACTGGCATACATGGAATTCGCCTGGAGAACTCTCTGACAAACTGGATGCGTATGACAATCAACGGTTCACCTCTAGAAAAGATTCGGCTTTCAACAAAAGATATTTTGAAAGGCCTAAAGAAGACGCAACCCCTCTTACCCCACCTAAAAAGACTTTTCCTTTGCATGGAAATAAAACGGGCGGATCAAATCATGACCCTCCACCCGAAGTTAAACCTGGCGTACCATGTTTTGGCTGTGTAAAACCCGGGTACATCAAGGTAAAATGCCCAGATTGCTCGTCGTCAAATAAGGTCTCCACCAACCACCTGAAAGGCTTTGCTTCAATAACCAAGGATCACCAATAACCCTATTGGACGAAACTATTTGCGGAGTTTATGGAAGAGTGTCCGCTGACGCAAGCTCTACACATTCCATAGATGGAGCATATCTTTACTCCCTGTTTAAGGAAAACAACTTACCTTTTCCGAAGGCGTAGCTCACGTTGCACCTAGCAAATGGATCCCAGACTCTGGAGAAATGTCTCACCCTCCAGGTCTCAGTATACCTAGAACGCCGCCAGATTATGACCAACTTCATTATCCTGCCGGACGCAACGAACAACCGCACCTTACTAAGAACAGATTTCCTAGAAACCGCTAGACTGGTCCTGGACTTAGCCAACAAAAACTGGTTTTTTCATGACAAGTCCAAGTAAAAGTACCCCTTTGGTGAAGACTTGCCTATGACTAACGTTCAGGGCAAAGAACAGCCAGAATCCAACATCTGTCAACTGAGAGAGGAAGAAGGAGAAAACCTGGATCCTCACCAAAGAAAATATCTCAATGACCTAATTGTCAAATTGGACACTGTCTTCAAGCTAGGGGGAGAGGTAACATCCTTGATCGAACATCACATCAATACCGGAGACCACCCACCTGTGGCTGTTCCTCCATATAGCATGTCCCACACTAAGGAGTTATTGAAGAAAGAACTTGATGACTTGCTACAGAAGAATATCATAGAGGAGTGTGAATCCGCCTATGGACCTCCTGTGGTCATGATACCCAAACCTAATGGAGATCTGAGACTGTGTATCGACTACCGGAAGCTGAATGCCATCACGGTTCCCGATGTCTACCCTTTGCCCCGCATGGATGACCTCCTGCAGAATGCGAAGCATACAGTCTACATGTCCACTATAGACTTCAAAGCAGGATACCATCAAGTAAATGTTTACCCACCTGACAAGGACAAGACTACTTTCGCGTGTCCCTTTGGAACCTATAGATTCAACAAAATGCCTTTCGGACTTTGAAATGCATCTGCAACCTTTCAGAGATTAATGGATGTATTCAGAAGAGATTTGCCTGTCTTGGTCTATCTGTAGGATATCATAGTTTTATCCCCAAGTTTCGACCAACATTTAAGAGATTTAGAAGCAGTTTTTACCAAATTAATTAAATTCAACCTTTGTGCAAATCGCGATAAATGTACATTTTCCTGTTCAAAGGTAAAATATCTTGGTCTATGGATCACTCTTAAAGGAACTGAAGTAGACCCGCAGAAAGTTTCATCTATCCAAAATATTCCCCCTCCAAAGAATATCAAGCAATTGTAGTCATTAATACAAACCTGTTCTTGGTACAGAAAGTTCGTCCCGAACTGGCAAAACCCTTAACCCGGCAGTACCCGCGCAGGGTATGACATACCCACCACGCCGCTTTTTTCATTGTTCCTTCCTAACCTTTTTTGGAAAATGGATGAATCCTGGTGTAGCAGACTCTAAGGTCATGACCTTGGTGGGGAACAACTTGTGGGCGAATTCTAAAAATAGAACTTTGGATATCGCCTTGTCGGGTGTGTCATACCCTGCGCGAGTATTGCTGCTATAGTTCCTAGTACACGATCACACTTTAAATACGTTCTTCCGATATGGCACGTTATCGCAGTTATGATGAAGAAATGCGACATTTGAGTAATTTATTGGATACTAAATCTTCCGATGAAGAAAGTTTTAGCGAAGATGATGAGGAACCAGATGATGAGGAATATAACAGTAATCATGATTCATCAACTGAAATCGACTCAGATTTAGAAGATGTGGATTCTCATGAAAATAATTGTTTTATAGGAAGAGACAATAAAACAGTTTGGAATAAAGAGAAATTCCGTCCTAATGTTCGAGTTTCTGCAAAAAACATTATTACGAAACTCCCTGGAAATACATGCATTTCAAAAGATGTCACTACTCCTTTAGACGCTTGGAATTTACTTATCTCTCCTGAACTAATTCAATGTTTAGTAACATGCACAAATATTTTTATCAAATCGATAAAAGAAAGTTTTTCCCGAGAGAGGGATGCAAAAGATACTAATGAAACTGAAATTAAAGCATTTATTGGACTGCTATATATTTGTGGTGTACATAAATCGTCACATGTAAATGTAAAAGATCTCTGGGCAATAGACGGCACAGGAATAGAAATATTCCGCACAACTATGTCTGCAAACCGTTTTAAGTTTCTGATGCGATGCCTACGTTTTGATGATATTAGAACTCGTCAGAGCAGGAAAGATTTAGATAAGTTGGCTCCGATACGAGAATTCTTCGAAACATTTGTGGAAAACTGTCAAAAATCGTATAATATCGGGGAATACGTAACTATAGATGAGAAGCTGGAATCCTTTAGAGGGCGATGTCCATTTCGGCAATATATGCCGAAAAAACCATCAAAATATGGTATAAAATTTTTTGCACTCGTCGATTCAAGGATATTTTACACTTGGAAGATGGAAGTATATGCTGGTAAACAGCCAAACGGACATTTTCAGTTAGATAACAGTCCAAGCAGTGTTGTGAAGAGGTTGATGGAACCTCTCTATAATTCAGGGCGCAATTTGACTGTAGACAACTGGTATACATCTTATCCCCTTTCACAGGAACTTTTGAAGAAGAAAATAACTATTGTTGGAACCATGAGAAAAAATAAAAAAGAAATTCCTCCGATATTTTTAAATTCAAAGAACCGAGAACTGTACTCCTCAATGTTTGGTTTCCAAAAAGAAACAACAATTGTTTCATATACACCCAAGAAAAATAGGAATGTTCTTCTACTTTCAACAATGCACAATGATGACGCAATAGATTCATGTACAGGAGAATAAAAAAAACCCGAAATAATAACTTTCTATAATCTAACTAAAGGAGCAGTAGACGTTGTTGATGAAATGGCTGCAACATATTCAACGGCTAGAAAATGTAATCGTTGGCCCATGACAATATTTTTTGCATTGTTGAACGTTGCTGCGATAAATGCGCGAATTATTTTACTATCTACAAAGAAACCACCTACTCAACATCAAACCAGACGCTCATTTTTGAAATATTTGGGGTTTCAACTTATAGAAGAATACAAGAAAAGTAGGAGTCAGCAAACAATGCTTCCACGAAATTTAAAAGAAAAATTAGTATCCAGTGGAGACATCGCACCACCTGCAAAGAGGGCCAAAGGAATATATAAAAGATGCACTGAATGCCCTAATAAGAAGGACAGAAAAACTAAATTTATTTGTGAAAGGTGTGATAAACATACATGTAGGGAACACATGGCATGTATTTGCAGAAAATGTGCAAACTAAATGTAAGTAGCATTTTTAAATATATGTTTACAATTGTATTTTTCTATTTTTTATCTTTTTTTACATTTCGTGTATGGATTTTACGGTAGAAAACACAATGAAACACCCTTGGGTATGAGATACCCGGCGCGAGTATTTACGTTCGTTTTTGTCGCGCGGGTCATGCCGGGTTAAGTTACCTAATCAAGAAAAACATACCTTGGACATGGACATCTGAACATCAAAAAGCTTCCAACACCCTAAAGAAATGCTTAGTGGTACCACCACTACTAAAGCAAGCGGATTTTACTCAACCCTTTACCATAAGGACTGATGTCAGTAACTATGCCTTAGGAGCGGTACTTTTGCAAGATGAAGGTCAAGATAAACGCCCCATCGAATATGCCAGTCGACTACTCAAAAGTGTGGAACACAATTTTTCCACCACCGAGCGCGAAGCCTCAGCCGTGGTGTGGGCTCTCATCAAGTTTAGAGGATATGTGTATGGACAAGAAGTCACCATAGCATCTGACCACCAGCCCCTGAAGTGGCTGATGAGCCTGAAGTCCCCATCCGGAAGACTAGCCCGGTGGGCCCCACAGTTACAAGCATTCAATTTAAAAATTTAGTATATTCCTGGAAAAGCCAACGTAGTGGCCGACATGCTGTCGCGCCGTGCCTATATGAAGAGGATACGTGCAAAGTCTGCACTGTCTCTGTGATATTGCCTTCCAGAAGCTCAAAAGAATTGAGAGAAGAACAACTTAAAGATATCGACATCAAGAAGATCATAGAAACTTTTGAATCTGAAGAGAAAAATGAAAATTTTGCAAATTGTACTGCAAGAGGCTACCTGATGAATCAAGGTGTGCTATACCGTTATGCCCCTGTTGTGGAAGCTTAAGATTCACAGCTCGTCGTTCCGGTTCAAGAAAGGGAAAATGTTCTCAAGGAGCACCATGATGCACCGGCTGCCGGACACTACGGAGCCAAGGGAATAGAATAGCCTCCCGCTATTATTGGACTGTCATGAGAAAGCATATCACCGAATATAACAGGAATTGCCCAGAGTGCAGTTGATATAAAGCCTTGTTTACTACAGACTCCTGTGCAGTCCCGAATATTTGAAGTACTATCCATGGACGTATTTGGACCGTTGCCGGAGAGCAACGATGGGAAGAAATGGATCTTCATCCTTGAAGATGTGGAAACCCGATGGGTCAAACTGTTGGCATTGTCCAATGCTACAGAGGCTGAATGTGCTAAAGTCCTGTTGGAAGAATTACTAATGCAGTATGGCTAACCCCGAAAGATAATCAGTGATAACGGACCACAATTCGTTTCTATTGTGATCCAACAACTGTGTCCCCTGTTAGAGATAGACCAATCACTAACACCAGTCTACCTCCCTGAAGTTAACCCAGTGGAACGGAAAAATCGGGATTTGAAGCCTAGACTAGAAATCCTAGTCAAATATCAACATATAATGCCCTAACAGCGTAAAGCGGCCTTGCAAACATCCGCCGGGATTGTAAGAAGCAATCCCTAAAACTCTCACTGACTCCTTGGGCAGAAACAACTACTAGAGTTCGTGCCGACGTGCCGACACCCTCTGAACTCTGCTTGCTGAGAAAAGATTTTTGGCAGTCAATCAAATGATTCCGAGCTGGTAGCAGCATATTTCCGTGTGTGCCTGTATGATTGTTAGAATTGTGTAATTCTGTAAATAATTGTTATATTTTCCTTAAATTAGTTAAAATGTCATCTAGGGTATAATTTTTTTACTGTCGGGATCTAGTTTACTTTCTTCCTGAAGTCAAAAGGTCTCGATTGTTATGTGACTGTCCTGTAGGATGGCCACAGAACTACGTTCTTGTGCCTATATTATAGGCACAAGAACGTAGTTCTATTTTCTTTATAAGAAATTTAAAAAAAAATTCTATTTGGGTTTTCTAGAATACACGCATAAAATGTTGATGAAATGTATTGTTTTTTAAAGAATGAGTTTTTTACGATTAATCAACTAGGAATTTAGGAAGAAAACGAACACGATACGTGCCTTTAAAAGAGTGTTATATTACTGAGTTAATTTATGCTTATTCTATGCATGTGCGTAATGTAATCAACGCTTAAATAGAGTTTCAAGGTGAAAACCCGTATCATTCAAAATAAGTTTCATATTTTCTTTAACTGCTTTTCCTGTTTAAAACATGAATCTTTCACGAAAATAAATTCCTGTTAAGAGCTCTTAAAAGTTAAAGGTTATAATAAGATAATTAAATTTAATATCATGTTACCACTTTTTTGGATTTAGATATGTTTGATATAAAAATAATTTTCATTCTTCTAACATCCAAGGGATCTAAATTGTGCTGCATTCAAGAAAACTCGCGGAATACCGCGTGTATTTATTAAAGCAATGAAATCTAAGGGATTCAATTCTGATGGTAATAAATTCATAAATTTGAGGAATATTTTGATTGTGGGACTTTACGCAACGACTATCCGTTTGCAACCAATCGACTAGGTTCCTGTCGGGTGGGTCGACTTTTGTATTAACGTTTATACTCAATATTGAAAGGCTTAATCTGAGAAATAAACACACATTTTCTTTGTCATGATCCTCAATTACTTGTAGTCATTTTTGAAACAATCGGGGATAACTGACAATAGGAAAATATTTTTTGATTAATAATAATAAATCAAACAATATAAAAATATTCATTTCAATTTCTTCGCATTTTTCTGTTTCATAATATATTGAGCTCCTTTTTAACTTTCTATCTGAATGACTGCGTTTTTCGCATTCAAATTTTTCATTGCCTGCTTGAAATTCTGAAAATATATTTTAAATAATTTGAAAAATTCCCTCCTGTGATTTATCAAGTGTGCGTAAGTGTGTAATTTTATCAACGCTTGAATATGATTTCAAGGTGAAAATCCGTATCATCCAAAATAAATTTCATATTTTCTTTGACTGCTTTTCCTGTTTAAAACATGAATCTTTCGCGAAAATAAATTCCTGTTAAGGGCTCTTAAAAGTTAAATGTTATAGTAAGATAATTAAATTTAATATTATTCTACCACTTTTTTGACTTGAACATGTTTCATATAAAAATAAAAAAAAATTCGCTTTACTATTGTTAAAGGCATGAAGCTACAAAAAGAGAAGCTCAGTGTTAAAAATGTGTCTCCGATTTGGGCGCCACTACTAGATGGCGCGCGTGCCTGTACTGTTGCCGCTATAACACGGAAACCATACGCTTTAATATGGATTTTTCTTATTTTTCAAAAGAAATAAGTTTTTTTTAAGTGCGTTTTTAATATGAATTTATTTATTAAACTTAACAATTGTTTATCTTCATTCAAAATGTTTATTTGAACTGCCTTTTTTGCTAAACTTCATTAAAATTCTTAAGGAGGAGATCAGCTTTGATGAACAAAAATACACTGATTTTACTACCAAGCTTAATGTGTTGTTAAAAAGTTAATTTGTAATTAATTTAAACCAATTTTTAAAAGTGAATTGTACAAAGTTTTATCTATTAGAAAAAAAAAGAATTGTTGGGAGATTATTAGAAATTATTTTAACAAAAAAATGTTTTATGAATAGTAAATCTTAGATCAATGCAATGTGCAGATTTTTTTTAAAACTATAAGAGATATATATTAAATTATTTGTATATATATTATCCATAGGTTATAATTTAATCTACACCTAAAAGAGTTACCATATTTAACATAAAAATATTTTTTCAGTCAAATGTATTGTACAAAAAAAATATAAATTAAAAAAAAATTTCTGCGGAAAAAATACCTAAATTTAGGTAGAAATTGTAGAAACATGCAAGATATACATGTATACAAAATTTTTTAGCAATTTGTGATGGTTAGATTTGAAGAAATACTGCGCACAACTTTCAAAATAACAGTTTTTAGAAAAAAACAATTTAAAGTTTAAATTTTCTATAAACTGCCTATAATATTCACTAACTGCCTATAATACTGTTTATTATATATGCAATATTTCATGGTAATTAATTAAAAAAAATAAAATGATTCTTTATGCATAAAAAGTGAATATTTTTTTTAAATCGAGCATTTTGCAGTCAACTACTGTGCGCACTCTATCAAAATAAATTATTAAGGTACATTAATAATTGCTTACCATATGTGATTACAACACTTTAGACATCAAAATCCACCAAAATTTTTTAACCTTAATATATTTTAATTTTTTTTAAAGAATTTTTTTATAAGCTTTTACTCAGTCATTTTTGAAATTTCTAATTAAAAATAGCACGTACTAAAATGTTTTAATATATTTTAGAATAATGTTGCTGGATATTGTTGCCAGAAGTATTGTAATCACATATAGTAAAAAATTATTAATGTACCTTAATAATTTATTTTGACCGAATGCGCACAGTAGTTAACTGCAAAATGCTCGATTTAAAAAAAAAATTATTCACTTTTTATCCATAAAAAGTTATTTTTATTAATTACCTTGAAAAATTGCATCTATAATAAACAGTATTATAGACAGTTACTCAAAAAATTACATGTAAATCAATCAAAAATCATGAGTAGAACATACAATCGAACATAGGTCTAAAAATTATACTTTTAAAGGTACGTAAAAGTGACCACTCCCCTTAAGGGAAATGAGTAAATAATGATCCATTATTTTCTAGAGCAGGGGTTCTCAACCTTTCAGGCTCTACGCCCCCCCTTTGAACACTGATGCGAGGTTACGCCTCCCCACCACCACCACCATATGTGGTCACTACAAGTATAGTACAATCGGAATTTGAAACTGAAGTTGGTTATTAAATGAAAATATAGAATAGATAATTTCATACACAAAATTTATTACTACTCATATCTTAATTTGGAACATATTATTATTAGAACATATGAAATCAAAGAATTAAATACAGATCAAATATATTTGAGGTAATCAAGGATCTAGGTGAGGTTGGCATGTAATACCAGTCACTTTCACAACATTAATGAGGGGGCTGGCACTATTTGTCCTTGACAAGTTTTTGAATATTAGGTTGTAACTGTGACAAAGCACACCTCAGGTCACTTTCAACATCCAGACGTACGAAAATTATCGTATTTTTACAATTACGACAACTATCGTGTACGACAATTATTGTGTTCGTGTTCGTATGTCGAAAATACGTTACGGTTACATTGAGACCGCAAAATTGAGTACAATAAATGACAGTTAGTTTTACTTTTTATTTTACTTTCTTTTTAACTCACGCCTCCCTTGAAATTCTTCTACGCCCCCCTAGGGGGGCGTAGAAGAGAACCCCCAGGTTGAGAACCGCTGTTCTAGAGCGTGCTAGTTACACTAAGAATGGGTTTTACTGTACTCACAGTAAAAAGATCGGAAAATATTAATTTTTTTTAATTATACACAACAGATTTTGCATAAGCATTTATAGTGGAAAGATTTTTTATCATACGATGAAAACTTATTTACTTATTAAAACTAACTTAACAGTAATTTAATTCTATATTAAGGTTTCAGCATATATTCACCAGTTTTATGAAGTTTTCATAGTGGAAATATTTTATTTCTGAACAATTTAAAAAATAATGATGGCTTTAGCTCAGACATGTATCTTAATTTGCCATAACCACAAAATATGTTGAATATAAGAAAAGTAATTCATAATTATAAAGAATTGAAACTAACAACATACAATATTAATACATTATTCTAAAATAAAAAATTAATGCTTGATATACAATTTACTATAGATAAATTTGAACAAAAAATTATATATGACAGGTTTAACAGATATTTATAACATTGTTTATTGATATTCAATTCAAAAGTAATATAAAATAAAAGCTTAAATTTAATAATAAATTTAATTTATAATTTTGACTGTTTTCTTAATTTTTTAACTTTAACACAAAGTTGAGAATTTTTATTTTCTTGTTTGCATATAAAATGCATGCGCGGTATTAGAAAAAAGTTCACAACATTTTGAATTAAATTAATATTATGTTGCTCATTGCAACCTATTTCTGGCATAAGAGGACCAGTATAAATTTCTTTTATAACTTAAAAAATTAATTTATTATTTAGTATATTAAAATTTAGAGCTTTGATTATTGCAATGCTTAGAATATTAAAAATTTTTAAAAACAATTCTGAAGGGTATAATAAAGAACCTTTACTTTTTAGAAAAATTAATTTATTTTGATCAGTATTGCTGTTTATAATGGTAACTTTTGAATGCATTGGTCACATTTAAAAAATCTACTTATCCTCCTGACAACATAACCAGCAACATAATTTATAATGGAATCTGGCCACTGGAACAGCCAGGTGAAAAACATGTTGGCATATCTGTGCACAGAATAAATTTAAAACATTTGTAAACAATTTTCTAAAACACGTGTCTATATAACTCAATGAAACATGCAAACCAGTAGACCATGTCGCGCCATCTGCCGGTGAGCGACCATAATCGGTCCATTTTTCCAGGAATTCCCCATTGAAGCTTACGCTCCTGCTGTAGCTTGATGTTTTCGTGTTATAGCGCCATCAGTACAGGTGCGCGCGCCACCTAGTGGTGACGACCAAATGGGAGACAATTTTTTAATACGGAGCTGCTCCTCCTTCTGTAGCTTCATGGTATTAACGTTTATACTGAAAATTGAAAGGTTTAAACTTTTCAAGGACAAAAACCTAAGGACAATATATATATATATATATATATATATATATATATATATATATATATATATATATATATATACATATATGTAGAGCGAGCCGTCTCCCTCCACACCATTTTTCCATAATGTGTTCGCCTGTGACGTCATGCTGCGGACATAGCCTTCTTCTCTTTTGGATTGAACTTTGATTTGTGGCGGGCAGATGAGACGGAAGTCGATTCCAGAAAAAACGGACTTGTATAATGTTAGGTGCAATGCTAAACGACGGTTTTTTATTGTTTAAAAGAGACTATTTCCAAGACGTACAATTTTTTAACACCCTTTGTAAATATAAATGTAAACTGTGTCGTCCAAGAATTTATAAATAAATGTTTTGTTTCATATTATCCCGCTCGACCAGACCAATTCCTGACCTACAATTATTTCAGAAGAGGGATTGCGGGATAATATGATTGGGGGATATGATTGCGGGATATTTGCCTTAATAGACATTACATTAATATTTTTCTAAAAAAGTGTGATTTATTTATTTTAACTAAGGTCCGTCAATTAAAAATTGTTTTCTTTCATTCCAATGTGTATTATAAGAATATGCTAATATAAAATTCATGATGAAAATCGCGAAATTCCACAAAATCAGTTGTTCTGTTATGGCATCTAAAAATTAGAAATACTTAGAATATGCAAGTTTTCTGTCAAAATATCATATTTTGAATATTTTATTTACAGAAAATATACATTACTTTAATATACTATAAAAGAAATTAACAAAAAATACAAATATAATCACTTTTTCATAAAAATATCCATTTTGAAGCCCTTTGCGGCACTTGAAAATATTTTAGTAGAGCAAAAAAATTGTATATTCTTAATTTTAATTTTAAAAGACAACTTTTGAAAACTAGAGCATATTGAAATTCCGAAAAATAAATTTTTCGTTCCACCGTGATGTCCCAATGACTTTTAAGTGCCTCGTCCTTAAGTGCCTTTATGTGTACTATTTTTATGAAGTAAAACGTATTATATAATCTGTTTAGCAGATCTCCTGACTAAAGGGAATATTTAAATTACATATTTTGCTACTTTTTTGTACTACAAGTGTATTCAATTTCAAAATAATTGCGAAATTTGTCAAAAATTTAATAAAAATCAAAAGTTTGCCCTTCTTGCGCTAACTGAAAACATGCACAAATTACGATAATTTTTAATTTCCGTCTTTATTTTGTTAAAAGGCAACTTTTGAAAACTAGAGCATATTGAAATTCAAAAAAAAGTTTTTTTCGTTCCACCCTACTGTGTATTGGGATTTAAAATGTGAACTTTTAAATTGATGAGAACTTGATGAAATGTTTACCGGGATAGTCGTATCCAAATGGAAGAAGCTGAATTATGAAGAATTTTGTTTTTTACGCCGAAACAAGAAGTGCATAAAGACGTTCGAAGAACTTGATAAAGATTATTTTTATAATTCACCGTTGTGTTCCATTGGATTTTTCTGCTCCCCAATTTGCTGATTTTAGACGTGAGTAATTTGTTTTATTAACTGATTTAATTTGTGATTTCAGAATGGCTACGTTAGGTGAAGTGCCGCGTATAAAAAACAATTCAACTTTATTTTCTGCCAATGCCATAAAATTATTGCACAGACTTATTTTTGAAAATGATACATGTGACATAAAGAATAGAGAAAGACTTGGAAAATTTCCAGGATTTAATTACAATGATAATTCAAAAGAGTATAAAGATAAAATTAAGTATGTAACTGATAATTTTACTATGAATAATCTTATTACTGTTTGTAATTTACTAAATTTAAAAGATGAAGGCAGACCAAACGAACTTGTTGAGCGTGTTGTTACAAATTTAAATGATTTAAAATTGTCAACATCTAGTGCTGTTGACGCTGATGGAACTGACGAAGAAGTCTCCTGTGAAACAGACACTACTAGTGAATTAAATCTTCCAAACGTTGCGTCAGTTCCAAACATAAAAGAAGTAACGGTTAGTTTCCGTGATGTAGAGGGTACAATTAAGCATTTTAGGTCTGATGATAATTACTCCGTAGAAAATTGGATTTCTGATTTTGAGGAAACCGCTACATTATTAACGTGAAATGATATTACACTACAAAGACCTCTTCTAGCGACGAATCGTCGAAAGTCTAGTAAAAATGACTCAGTACTCAGGTCTTGTACTAGTTCTAGATGCACTGCTCGAGTTACTGCACATGTGCACAGTAGAATATAACACTTTAAAGCCACTGCAGAATTTTTCACCTTAATGTAAAGGGGACCTGCGAAATGTAAACCGCTCACAGCAAAGGGTGGAGACTCAGTTACTCTGTCAGATGGTAGAGGAGCAGTAATTTGTTGACCTGCTTTAGCAGTAAATTTTCGGCATATCATACAGCGGCTTATGAATGTTTTAACTATTTGTCTACCTCGTGGTATCCAAAAGGTCTCTCTAACTTTAGACAATGTACTTGCTACTCCTAAATGCATTACTTGATTATGTGCTGACATCACTATCAATTCGGTTAGTCTACTGTTGCTAGGGGTTAACCATGGATGTCTTTCTCTGAATTCAAATTTAGAATTTTGTAGTCTCCCACCGACTACCAATATTCCTGTGTTATCTAGACACGGATTTAAATCACGAATACTGGAGTTCTTAGGAATTGGATTTCCTTCTTTTAAACATTTAAATTCCATAGGAAAACATTCCGCTTGAATATTTCTAATCCACAGTCTCTCAGCATCCAAAATTTTTTCTGCGGTTAATTCTGAAGTCATTCGCATTTCCTTATCTTTTAATTTTGAATTTTATGTAAACCTTTTCACCCAAGCAGTTATTCGATATACTCTTTGAATATAACTATATTTCGTCAAATCCAAGATCTTTTCTGGATTTTCTTTTCCTTCTGCAGTTATACTGTTAAAAATGGCTGCTTGTTTTAATCGTTTTTCTTTTTTAACATTATCTTCACAAATAAATTTATCTCCATTGTTCGGCCACTGTTCCATTGCCAAGATTAGCCATTTTGGCTATTTCCACCATTTTTCCCCATTCAACATGTCTTCCGCTAAACATCCTCTTGAGAGCATATCTGCCGGATTATCCTTTCCGCTGCAGTGTTTCTACACTGAAGTGCCACTGAATTAGGGATACCTACCTAGTAACGAGTTGGGCCTCCTCTGGCCTTGATAACGGCTGCCACACGACGAGGCATAGATTCAACAAGTTTCTGGAAACGTTCCACGGGAATGGCTTGCCAAATATTGGCTCAAGCTGTCCATAATTCAGTAAGGTTCTTTGGTGCTGTGTGATGGCCTTTCATGCCTTGTTCCAAAACATCCCAAAGATGCTCAATAGGATTTAAGTCTGGGCTTCTAGGTGGCCAATTCATGACAGAGAAGTTAGAGGAATGCTCATCTAACCAGCCAGTAGCCAACCGGGACTTGTGAGAGGTACAGTTGTCTTGCTGGAAAACTCCATTACCGTGCGGATAACAGAACAGTATAAACGGATGGAAGTGATCACCCAGCAACTCTACGTACCGAATTGCATTGAGGGAGGTTGGTACACGCACCAAAGATCCCAAACTGTGCCACGAAAAAACACACCAGACCATGATTAAGCCACCATACCCTTGTACAGTTCCAGCCAGGCATGCAGGATCCATGGCTTCATGAGCCTGACGCCATATTCTCAGCCTCCCGTCGGCGTTAAGTAGTCGGAATCGAGACTCATCACTCCATGGTACTCGTTTCCAGTCCTCTACACTCCAGTCTCTGTGCTCTCTTGCCCAGGCAAGACGTGCAGCCCGATGGCGAGTATAGAGCAATGGTACTCTCGTAGGTCGACGGCTCCCGAAACCCATACGGTGAAGCGAGCGTTGCACAGTCCGTTTACTGACTATACGACTGGCACCGTCATTAAACTGGGTGGTAATTTGAGCTAATGTTTGGCTTCGCTGGCTACGTACAATACGCCTGAGCCGTCTCTCACCACGCACTGTCAAGGCTAATTGTCCTTTGCAGTTTGCCCGATCGCTAGTTTTATTTTCCCACCATCCATGTATTCTTGGTATACTCTTGACACTGTCGACCTTAAAAATCCTAGTTGTCTGACGATTTTGGAAATTGAATGGCCCATGCGTCCCGCACCTACTATTTGTCCGCGATCGAAGGCGTCTAAATCAGGCAGTTTACCCATACTGGCAATTCCAACAACTAATTCAGAACAACCGCAGTACGCGCTATATATGCAGTTACCACAGCGCCCTCACTTGCGCATACATGATGCGCAGCGCTACACAATTTGCATAGGCTTTGCTATCCATAATTCAGTGGCACTTCAGTGTAGTTTGATGGTTCAGTCAAGCCTTGAATTTCACTAACGCGATTACATACAAAGGGTTTCCATTGCTTAGCATTTCCCTTAACCCTAATGTAATGCTATTGTGGAATCAGACCACAAAGTATAATTACTTCTAATGTCAAATACTTCCTTCAGGGAATGCAACAATCTGGCTCCAATTAATGTTGCCATCAATTCAAGTCTAGGGATGCTTAATTTCTTTACTGGAGCTACTCAAGATTTAGCAGCTACGAAAGTAACCTCAAAGCTACCTCCCTGGTTTCTAAATCGAAGGTATGAAACTGCTCCATACGCAACTTCGCTCGCAGCACAGAAAACGTGCACCTGAAATTCTGGTACATCGCCATTGTCTTCTTTGAGGAAATATCATATTTGAACAGATATTTTTTCTAGAATGGGGATTTCTAAGCACTGTGACGTTGTCTCCATTACTCCACGAAAATTTTAATTATATAAGTCTGTGATGCTCGTTCCTACCCCTCAACATGAACTTGTCATCTATTGGCGAAATGTTAAACTGAGCGGTCTCATAAACTCTAGGATAAGAGGCCATAAATTTCGTGTAATATGCGTTTCTGACGTTAAAAAAGGCATAAATACCTGAGTGGTTCAAGGGCTCTCCAGAATTTTGACACTATAGCGACATGTGGAATCCCATAAACTTTGGACCCTTACGACCACTTAAAACGCCGGAGTAAGCTTTTGAATTCGCCGACCGTATAAAAGAAGACCCCCCAATACTCCACGAGAGAGATC
Source organism: Dolomedes plantarius (assembly GCA_907164885.2). Taxonomy (NCBI): domain Eukaryota; kingdom Metazoa; phylum Arthropoda; class Arachnida; order Araneae; family Dolomedidae; genus Dolomedes; species Dolomedes plantarius. Next base: position 47,367,593 of record OU015493.1, on the reverse strand, counting down.
TGTTTTTGAGTGTGAGAGAGACGGAGCTCTCTGGTTCGAGAGGACTTCTGTAGGCCAGAGTTGGTCCGTGAACCCGAAGCTGTCCTGACATCTCTAACATGTAAATTCTAACTCGCTGTACATACTTGCTTTTTGTAGTTGTAGTATGTAGTTGTAGTTTGTAGTGTTTAAGGTGGCGTAGTAAAGTAATTCAAGCGAAACGCTTGTCGTATTACTGCCTACGTCACAGCTGGTGTCAGAAGAAGTGGGATTATTGAGTTAGAGTTAGTTAGAGTTAGTTAGAGGTTTTTATAAGAAGAATACGTCAGTATTTAGATATTGTTGTAAGAAGAATACGGCAGTATTTAGAGTTTTTAGAAGAAAGTGTACGAGAAATTCGTCTGGAGCAAGAAAATTAGTTGCTGAAGCTTGTGATTTTGAGAAAAACTTACGCCAGTAAGAAAAATTGTTGAAGATTGTCATTGTGAGAAATTCACGGTACGAGATAACTTAGTGTTCCGGGCCGAAAAGAGATATTTTCGCCGTGCTGTGTTGCCAGAAGGAAGGAGAAAGCAAGAATTTTTGTTCTACTCCTGTGGTTCAGAAAAGTGTATCATTCCCGTGCAGCCCTAAACACGAGGGTTTCGATTTCGCCTGCAAGTTTCGTCTCCTGAGGTCGGAGGTCAACGGTACAGCTGATTTTCCCCGTGTGGTTCGTGTTTCGAGAGTGCGGGAGAGAAGCGAAAAAGGTGTCTGACCTATATTCGCGGGAGAGAAAGAAATTATGTGATTCTGTCTCTGGAAATGTGTTCGATGCAGTGAAGTGTGTGTTTGGTGTTATTGTGGGCCTAAGGGCTGAAGATTAATTTTGTGTTGTGCCTATGGATTATAATAGATTCAAGCAGCAAAAAAAAGGAGTGAGTCTATTTCCAAAAATTTTAGAAGTTATTGCTTAAAGTTCTGTAGTTAAAATTTTTAAAATATTCAAAAATTTTGAAGACCTATCGGAAATATCTTTGTTGATTTATGAGATTAGAGAGAAATCCAAAAAAATAAATATGATGAGATTCAATTGTTTTGTTTAAAGAGTGTATATGATATATTGTTCTCTTTGTAAAATTATTTTTTAATAATATTTTATATTGTTAAATACTTTTCTCTAAGAAAATATTTAAGGTCTAGGATTTTAATTTCGTGTAATTTTAATAGTACTGTGATTCTATTGAGTTTTTAACTTACAAGATATTATTATAATTATTATTATTAAGTCGGTAAATTAACGGGTAGCAATGGCGTTTTTGGGCAAAGGGAAAAAAGAGGATCTAGTAAAACTGGTTCAGGAACCGGAGATTCCTAGGAAAGGAAGCGAAACAATAGTGGAACTAAAGGTTTGGTTACAAGCCAAGAAAATTATGATCCCGAATTCCTGGCTGAATTATACCAGCGTATTTTGAAGGCGAATCAGGAAGAGTTAGAAAGACGAGAAGCAGAGCAATCTCGTATACATAATTGGGAAAGGGAGGAGGCTCTACATAAAGAAAAATTGCAATGGGAGGCGGAGTTAAAAGCCAAAGAATCGGAATTAAATTTTGAATTAGAAAAATTAAGAATCGTACAAGGAACTTCTAGTTCCCAGTCCACCGCAGAAAGTATAAATTCGAGATCCACTGATTTAAATTTGAAAAAATTAATTCCCGAATTTAATCCGGATAAAACGGACATTAGTTTATATTTAGTACTTTTTGAGCGACAGGTTAAACGCGCAAAAATACCTAAGGAGAATTGGGTTTCGCACCTTGTAGGACTCCTACCGATTGATATAATTAGCGTTATAGCCAGAGAACCAGAAGAGTCCTTAGAAAATTATGATTACATAAAACAGACCCTCTTACTCCGTTACAAATTAAACCCGGAGTCTTTTCGCCAGAAATTTGTATCCCATAAACAGAATCCCCTGTCAACCTGGAAGGACTTTGCGTTCGAGTTGCGGAACTATTTACAAGAATGGCTAGATGGTTTAGAAGTCGATAATTTTGAATCTGAAAGATCTTTTGGTTGCGGATCAAATAAAGAAAAGGACAAACATGGAGGTACGCGAACACTTCATAGATAAATGGTCCGATATAAAAACGGAATCGGAAATGGTTGAGTTACTCGATGGGTATGACAGTGTAAGATCAATGGGCCCAAAATTTAAAGATGCGAGGGATAGTAGGGTAGAGAGAACGCGTCCGTTCATACAAGAGAAGCCCCGGGAAAATAAGCCAAAGTTCTATCCCCCTGGTGCGTCAGCAGCACATGGTCCAGTAAACCGAACTAGGGCGTTTGATCGGAGAGTAAATTTAAAGTGCTTCGGTTGTGGCTCCGAAACGCACCTTCGCTCATCCTGCCCACGATTTCAGAAAGAATCAACGTCGGGTTCCGTAAACAATGTGCAAGAAAGTGAAAAGCCTGATCTGTTAGAATCCTATACATTCCCAGGTAAGGTGAATGACCAAAAGATTGACATTCTTATGGACAGCGGTGCATCTCTTGACATTGTTAGTAGAAGATTCATTTGTCCACAAGAATTTACAGGTGAGACAGTTTGGATAAAACAACCGCTGAGTTTAGAGTTAATTTGCTTACCTTTAGCTCGTGTGGAGATAGCGGGAGATTTTGGGAAAATTATTACTAAGGCGGCTGTATGCGGAAACCATTTGGACCAAAATCGGCATTTATTAGGAAATAAAACGGCCGAGATGATACGAGAGAAATATGGGTATGATTTTTTTTCGGTAGAACAGCTAAATGCCGTCCAAACACGCTCTCATACGAAGAGCTTACGAAAAGAGGCCGAAACGGTCAAACGAGATACAGAAAGCATGGTTGAATTGAGGGTAGATAATCGCGAAGAACAGGAAAATAGCATTCCGATAGAAACGGAAGAGCCAATAATAATTCCAGCATTGGAGGCAGAAGCTCCAGAATTAGACCACTTAAAGATAGATAAGAAAGGTTTTTTGGAAGCGCAGAAAAAGTGTGAAGAAGTAAAAGAATTAGTTAGCCGAGTAAGCGAAACAAGTGCAGGAAAAGCAGATAAAACGTATTCGATCATTGATGGAATTTTGTTCGGAATAGCGAAGATCGTTTTGGAAATGTTGCACAATTATTAGTAATTCCAAAAGCATTGAGACATCAGGAAAAAACGCTGTGTCATGAAGGCACGTCAGCGCATTTAGGTGGAACGAAATCAAAAGATAAATTGATTAGATATTTTTATTGGCCAAATTGCTATAAAGACATGGACGAGTTCATGCGTAGTTGTGACCAATGTCAAAGAGCAGGGCGTCCGAACGAGAAGAAAAAGGCTCCATTGAAACTGGTTCCGGTAATTCAGGAGGTTTTTAGCAGAATTAATATTGACATGTGCGGACCCTTACCTTTGACCACCGAGGGACACCGTTACATATTGACTGCAATATGCATGACATCTAAGTACCCGGAAGCGATTCCGCTAGCAGATATTAGCTCAGTTAAAATAACCGAAGCGTTATTAAATATTTTTAGCCGTACAGGATTTCCTCGCGAAGTGCAAAGTGATTTAGGAACTTCTTTCACTTCGGCCCTAACTACAGAGTTTTTGATAAATTCGGTATTAAGGTACACCATAGCTCTGTACACCATCCGCAAAGTAATCCTGTAGATCGTTTTCATCGAACTGTAAAAAGACTTTTGAGGGCATTATGTCTTGAATCAGGTGCGGATTGGAATAAACATTTACCAGCCATTTTATTAGCTCTCCGTACGGTAGTACATGAAACTTCAGGCGATACACCATCTGAATTAGTATATGGTAAGAACTTACGAACCCCTGAAATCTTGCTAATGGAACGTTGGTTAGATCCGCCCCTTGAAGGTGACTTAGTAACAGAGTACGTTTTTAATTTAATAAATAGGTTGAAAAGATGTCGAGAATTAGCGATAACGCGAGTAGAGGAAATGCAAGGGAAAAGAAAAGTCTGGTACGATAAGAATGCAGTGACACGGGAGTTCAAGGAAGGTGATTTAGTCTTAGTTTTGGCGACGACTCGACCTACTAAGCTTTCATTGAATTGGATAGGTCCGGGAAAGATTATGAATAAAATATCGGAAACCAATTATGTAGTAGAAATTCCTGGTAAGAAAGATAGGACTCAAATTTACCATATTAACATGCTAAAACCCTATTACACTAGACCCGAACATGTAAATTTTTTGAGTTATGAAGGCGATCTTGAAGTGAAGGAAGATCATGTTTTAGATATCCCGTATTTAGAAAACAATCCTACGAATTTTGATTTTCGAGAATTAGTTATTTTTAGTGAGCTAGAGAAAAATTTGACAGCTGGTCAAATTGACCAATTAAAAGAAGTATTGGATAGGTTTGCTTCGTGTTTTTCAAATGATCCTGGTACCACAAATTTAGTAGAACACGACATTACTTTAATCAGCGATAAACCGATAAGATCAAAACCCTATCGCACTTCACAGAGACAAACGGAAATATTAAAATCGGAGATCCAGAAAATGTTACGGTTAGGGATTATCGAAGTAGGTGAGTCGGATTACACCTCACCGTTAATTTTAGTAGAGGCCCCAGGTAAAGACTCTCGACCATGCGTAGATTACCGAAGGCTGAATGAAATCATTAGGATAGAGTATTACCCCCTTCCAAACATCGAAGAGAGAGTGGAAAACGTAGCATCGGAAAAATACATTACAGTATTAGACTTGGCTAAGGGATACTGGCAGATTCCTTTAAGCGAAAAAGCGCAAAGATATGCTGCGTTCTGTACAACATTCGGAACTTTCAGATGTCTAAAAATGAGTTTCGGTTTAAAGAATGCACCATTTTTCTTTAGTAAACTTATGTCGGATGTATTAAAGGAAATGGAAGATTTTGCCGTCCCCTATTTAGATGATGTTGCTATATTTTCCGACACTTGGGAAGCCCATTTGAAACATATAAGTTTAGTTCTAGAGCGAATAAGAAGGGCGAATTTGAAAATCAAACCCACTAAGTGTAAGTTCGCGCAAAGCCACGTAAAGTATTTGGGTCATATCGTTGGGAATGAAGCGCGTACTCCAGCGGAAGCAAAAATTGAAAGTGTAAAAAGTTTCCCGACGCTGCGAACCAATACACAAATTCGTGCGCTTTTAGGATTATCTGGATATTACAGCAGGTATATAAACAATTATTCCGTACTTGCAGCTCCGTTGACACATGCATTGAAGGGCAGAGCTAGAAAAGGTGAAGTTTTTTGGACTGATGCATGAGAAAAAGCGTTCCGCGCATTGAAAAGGAGTCTTACGGATAAGCCCGTGTTGTATGCCCCAAATTTCAATCGTGAATTTATCGTGCAAACCGATGCTTCGAATTCAGGAATAGGAGTAGTTTTGAGCCAAGAGTCAGAAAACGGAGAAGAACACCCTATTCTATACCTGAACAAAAAGTTTTCAGAAGTTGAAAGACGTTACAGTACCACTGAGCGAGAATGCGCCAGTATAGTGTTAGCAAAAAAAATTACATTATTATTTGGATGGTCGAAATTTTACAATCATAACCGACCACAGTCCTTTACGTTGGTTACGTACAAATGCCAGTTCAAACCCCCGAAAAATGCGCTGGGCACTTGCATTACAACCGTATGAATTTGAAGTAAAACATAAATCGGGCAGAAATCACAAGAATGCAGACAGTCTGAGCCGGGTATGGTCCGACCCGAAAGAATTGGGTCAAACCACCGCAAACCCTTCTAGTGACAGGAAAGAGAATTCGAACACGATTTCCCCTCCTGTGGAAGGTATACTCACGAATGATGTAAGCCTTGAAGAGATAAGAAGGCAATAGTACCTTATGTTTTCTTACGTTATTTTGTTTAGTGAATCATGCAATTGCGTATTTTTTGTTATAGTAAGGAAAGAAACTTTTGCGTTTATTTTGTTCTTGTAGTAGATAACTAAATACTTGTTATGTCGAGATATAACAACGTGAATGGTTGTATTCAAGGGTTTAGAAAGTATAAAATGTATGAAAATTTTGATTTTGCTGTATAAGAATTTTTTTTATGTTGTATGCCAATGTTTAGATAAAAGAGTATATTTAAAGAATGTTATATGTTATACTTACTGGTTAATACTCAGTTATAATTGTATTAGACATGAAATGGAGTTATTGTATTACACATGAAATCAAGTGTTAGTTGAGGAATATGAGAAATTATGAAAATGTGGGGTTATTATCGTTGTGAATTGGATTTCTCTCTAGCACTTTTCAGAAGGTCATAACGTTAAAATTGTTAACATTGTAAGACAAAATTATGGCTTTGTACTTATATGCAATAACTCTGAATTTAAATGGAGTGACTCTAGGATGGAATTTTTCCGAGGAAAAATTCTTTTAAAGAGGGGAGGAGTTGTGACGTTGTCTCCATTACTCCACGAAAATTTTAATTATATAAGTCTGTGATGCTCGCTCCTACCCCTCAACATGAACTTGTCATCTATCGGCGAAATGTTAAACTGAGCGGTCTCATAAACTCTAGGATAAGAGGCCATAAATTTCGTGTAATATGCGTTTCTGACGTTAAAAAAGGCATAAATACCTGAGTGTTTCAAGGGCTCTCCAGAATTTTGACACTATAGTGACATGTGGAATCCCATAAACTTTGGACCCTTACGACCACTTAAAACGCCGGAGTAAGCTTTTGAATTCGCCAACCGTATAAAAGAAGACCCCCCCAATACTCCACGAGAGAGATCTGTTTTTGAGTGTGAGAGAGACGGAGCTCTCTGGTCCGAGAGGCCTTCTGTAGGCCAGAGTTGGTCCGTGAACCCGAAGCTGTCCTGACATGTCTAATATGTAAATTTTAACTCGCTGTACATACTTGCTTTTTGTAGTTGTAGTGTGTAGTTGTAGTGTGTAGTTGTAGTTTGTAGTGTTTAAGGTGGCGTAGTAAAGTAATTGAAGCGAAACGCTTGTCGTATTACTGCCTACGTCACAGCACCATTTGTTCCATTTATTTTTCAATTCTTCTTGTAATTCTTCATCCCAGTCTTGACCTTTCTCCCATATTTCTTGCAACAAAATTTTTATACGAATAGTAAAATCAGTTATAAACCCAATAGTATCAAACAATTTGCAAGACAATTTTAACACTCTTCTTTTAGTATTTTTTGATTCTTTGAGAGCTTCTAACAACGGTGATAAATCTAATTTAAAATAGTCAGTTTCAACATTCCAGATTATACCTAAAATCATAATAGGGATCAGTTGTTCCTTTTGAAGTTCTTCAAACTTAGTTTCATTCCAAATATTACAAAGCTCTTTAGAATTACTCTTTCTAAAGAATTACTCTTTCTAACATTTTCAAAGATTCATTTTAGCATCGCTTAAAATAAATTTAGCATCATTCGATAAACTTAGAGCTTCATTTGCAGTTCTCGAGCCACACATAAAATCATCGACATACAATGATTCATTTAATGCCTTAAAAGCCGTGGGATAAGAGAATTCATGATTTTTAATATGATGCTTTATGGTAGCAGCTAAAAGGTAAGTTGAGGATTTCACTCCAAATGTTACAGTTTTATACCGAAAACATTTTAGATCTTTGTTTTGTAAATTATCGACCCATAAGAATCTCTGACAGTCCCTGTCTTCAGCCGAAAGAGAAATTTGAAGGAAAGACTTTTCTATGTCGGCTATTAAACCGATTTTATGTTCTCTAAATTTCAAAAGAAGAATTAGTAAATTCGGATTCAAGTTTGGGCCTGCAAGCAAATTATCATTTAAAGATAAACAATTTCTATCTTTCGCGGACGCATCAAAAACAATACGAAATTTTGTGGTTTCTTTACCACGTCTAATAACAGGATTCTGAGGCATGTAATATACAAGAGTGGATGACTGTTCAAAGTTCTCATTTACAGGTTCAATAACATCAGAATTAATTTGATCTGCAAAAACATATTTGTACTCTTCATATAATGATGGTTCATTGTCCAAAGGAGTTAACAATTTTGATAACCTTCTTTTGGAATGCGAAAAATTGTCCGATAAGTCTATTTTGTCTTTGAATGGCAGTTTAACTTCATATTTTGCGTTTTAAATGACTTTAATATTTTGCTCAAATCCCTTTAAAGTTTCAACATTAGCTGAAGTATGATTATTATCATTACCGTTGGAATTAATACCTAACGACTCTAATTCCCAAAATCTTTTTAATTGAGTGTTTAAAACATCACCAAAAGAATCTGGATTGTTTAGAATATTACTCAGTGTTTCCCCTTCTGTCAGGCATAAATTCACGAATGATCTGGTTTGTTTACCATTTTCTCGTACACCTGATATAATGAATCCTAATAACGTTTCAATGCAAAACAATCCTTTTGATATTTTCTTTATGTGTCCAGTCTGCAATTTCCAGAACACATCGGCGCCAATCAGTATTTCAACTCTCCACGTCTGTGAAGTTAGCCCCCCGACATTGAGATATCCAAATTTTGAAAACGGCATTCGTTTGAGCGTCGTTTGAGCGTGTTTGAGCGCCAAAAATTTTCGTTTGAGCGCAATTTTTAAAAAAGTTATGAGCATTTCATTTTTTGGCGGGAAAAACACCTAGCCCCCCCGACATTGAGATATTTAAATTTTGAAAACGGCATTCGTTTGAGCGTCGTTTGAGCGTGTTTGAGCGCCAAAAATTTTCGTTTGAGCGCCATTTTTAAAAGAGTTATGAGCATTTCATTTTTTGGCGGGAAAAACACCTAGCCCCCCCGACATTGAGATATTTAAATTTTGAAAACGGCATTCGTTTGAGCGTCGTTTGAGCGTGTTTGAGCGCCAAAAATTTTCGTTTTAGCACCATTTTTAAAAGAGTTATGAGCATTTCATTTTTTGGCGGGAAAAACACCTAGCCCTCCCCTCCCCTCACATTGAGATATTCAGAGAACGGGAAAAACAGAGCGGCATGAAATTTCGTGTCGGGGAAATGGCGAAAAAAGGGGGGGGGGAGGAAATTTGGTGTCTACGAAACGGAAGGGACACCTCCAAATATGGCGGGTCCCATGGATAAGACATTGAAAGAGGCGCCAAAATGAGGCAGAGTAAAAATACGAAATTATCAACAAATAACGATAAAATATAATAGTAACTAATAATAGCAAATAGTTTCAAACTAGTTGATATAGTTTAGGCCTCAGACAACAGTGTTTAATGCATTTATGAAATTTTTCAATACATTCAAAAATCCATTGATTCGTTCTTAATATTTCTTATACTTTAAAAAAGATGAACTTGAAAGAAAGTTTTCGTATCTCTGTCCTGTATATATTTACTTACCTTTTTCTTTTTTCCTATATATATACCTGAAACTAAATACCCGTGCTTCACAACAGAATACATTACTACCACCAATCATGTAATCGGGTTCCATTAATTTAAATTAACTTCAGTAGTAAAGTGTTGTCCTTTCTTTTGAGGAGTTAACCCTATAATTTAATGACGATCCAACATTAAATAAGGGTTTTTAGATTTATATTTATTTCTTAATTTTGAGGGCCTTATGACCCTTCTGGATTTTTTAGCTTTCTTAGTACCTAGGGCCTAAGAGATATTCAAATTTTGAGAACGGCATTCGTTTGATCGTGTTTGAGCGCCAAAAATTTTCGTTTGAGTGCCATTTGTAAAAGAGTTATGAGCATTTTAATTTTTAGCTGGCAAAAACTCCTAGCCCCCCCCCCCCAACATTGAGATATTCGATTTTTGAAAATGGCATTTTGAGCGTGTTTGAGCTATATTTGCTGTCAACATAATCTTAAAATTGGAAACGTTTTAACGATTAACTAACTATTGGAATTATTCGTTTTTAATTACCTGACTTCAATGTAGAATATTTTAATTACCCAGTGGCGTAGCGAGAGGGGGGGCAAGGTGGTCAATCATGCCCCGGGCGCCAATTGCAGAGGGGCGCCAAATGCAACCTAAGACTATTGGACCCTTTGGTCCCCAAGACCATGAGGGGACCCTTTGGTCCCCAAGACCATGAGGGGCGCCAAAAAGGTAATGTGCCCCGGGCGCCAGTTATGCTCGCTACGCCACTGTAATTACCATATTTAACTTTTTACGATAATTCATGATATGCAACTTATGCAAACTCTTAATAATTCTATTATAATGTTAATCTTTTGCTCCGTTCTATACGAGAAACAAAACATTTTATTTATTGTATATTATAATTCTGAAATTGGGATTCTTAATGCAGTCATATTTTATTGTAGTATTCAAGTTGTAAGGTATACACAAGATTTGATTCACAAGAATCGAACTTTTGAGTGAATTAAAGAAGCTGCTTTAGATATGCTAATTTCGGCATACGCGCTTAGTATAAATACCACGCAGCGTCATTAATAAGAAAGAGGGAGTTGTTGTTAAGGTTGAAAAGGTGTTATCCTGCGCTAGTGCTTAACGGGCTAGAAGTTTACGTGGCAGTACTGCTGGTTTGACTTACTGTTCGTGAGTATAAAAATATATTGTCCTTAAAAGCTGTATTTACATTCCGTACAAGTAGTACGCATGCTTATTGCTGTAAAAGCCAATTATATGTGCAGCGAATTCAATAAACATTATTTCATGTATAAACTGTGTTTGTATATAATTCAAATAGAGTGCTACTTCAAATTATATACACCCAAGTCTGGGTAGAAGTGAGCATAGATTCTCTATACTGGCGCCCGAAAATATATATACCCTGGTAGTTAGCGTTAAATTTGTAACGAACAACATAATTGAAATTAAAAACTGTGTACTGTGTACTTATATTGATAAAATTGTTGCAAGTACTTATATACTATTTTAAAATGAGTGTTGTAGAACAAAATCCTGCTGGAAATTTTCCTCGGGTAATTATGGTTCAGCATTTTGCGCCATTCGAAGCCACCTTCAATGGCGGCCCCTCAAGCCAATTCCTAAAGAAAATTGAGCATTACTTTCAGCAACAATGCACCCCAGAGGGGGATAAACTTAAAATTGCTCTAGCCGCTTTAAGAGGTAGTGCATATCAGTGGTACACGTGTATGAAAAGCAGTAATCTGATTTTTGACTATTCGTCATTCAAGCAACAGTTTCTTAGTGTTTTTCCAAAGACCTTTAATCAAAGTGAAATTGAAGCGGAAATTTATTCGCTAAGGCAACGTGAAGGTCAGTCTGCATTAGATTTTGCTATGGAAAAGATTTCCAAGTGTGAGGAATATTTAGAGGGAATGACGGAAGCGATAATCTTAAAAATAGTTATCCAACGTTTGAAGCCAAGTGTTTAAGATTTTTTAGATAATCAAACAATTACAAGCAAGGTTACCCTCCTTCAAGCTTTAGCTAAATATGACAATAGACATTTCTTCGCTACCCCTCACCGTCATTCAGGTACGAGAAGTTTTATACAGCCGCGCCAAAATTTTTCGCGAGTTTCAAACCAGCAGCGTAAGCAGTACCGCAGGCAAAATAATAGAAGCGCACGGCGTTATAATGAAATTAGTGCACTTAAAGAAAATATGCAAGCACCTTACTTGCACTGGCAAGTTGATTCACATGATATGGTTCAACCTGTTGAAACTGTGTGGTCAAATGTATTATTTTGTCCGAGTAGTAATCATTATTTTGAGAATAGTGAAAGTCAGGGTATTTTTGTGGTTTATAAAGAAAGTGAGTCTAGCTGGAATAATGCGGTAATTCCAGTACAAATTTCTGAAAATAGGGCCGATACTAATGCTAGTGGTTTAGAAAATAAATCATCGGACACTTCTATTAATGCTATACCTGATATTATTAATGCTATACCTGATATTATTGATGCTATACCTGATATTTTAGATGATATTCACACATCTGTTAATGAAGGAAATTTAGTAGATGACGAAGTATGCGTTACGGAAGTTAGTGAATACTTATTAGTTGACGACAATAAAAATTCTTTAAACGATAGTAGGAACTTGCTAGGTGATGATATTATTTCAAGTTTCCAGCCGAATGGGGATTGTGTAGGCCAGGTTGATAATATGGTTTTAAATAAAGTACATGAAAACCAGACTGAGAATCAGGATGAAAAGTTGACACAGAGTTATACTGTAGGTAGTTTAGCTGATGCTTCGGAAGTTATAGAGAAAGTTTGCAATAAAACGCACGAGTACGAAAAGCTTAATCTTCCTAAAACTGAAGCAGTGTTAAAGAATTTAAATGATAACGATTCTGATATCGCAAGTTTCAAAGAGACTTTTTCGTCAAAAGAGGATAAAACTAAAGTTAAGGGGGATAAAAAACGTGAAAAAGCGCCTTCAGGTTCCAGCATTAAAATTGCTAATACTGAAGTAATTAAGGCGGTAAACAAGAGGTCGTATAAGCACAAATACGAAAAGCAGAGTCAGGTTGTTGAAAAAATAGAATCTGCATTAAAATTTAATACCGATACAAGCAAAAGTACGAAGAAAGGTAAAGTGTGCACTACAAAAACTCCATCAAAGGAGGAATGCGTCGCTGATAAGGTACACAAGGTTATAAAAAGGAAGAATGACAATTTTAAAGCTCCTTTGCATAAGTACAGAAAACGCAAGATTTCTGCCGCCCAGCAAGGTTGGCCTCCTCCCAAGAGACCTCCTGTCCATCGTCAAGCCGGACCAGCGCCTCAGGACCTACGACCTGCTGCACGAAGGATGCCCACACGGTCAACGAACCCCTTTACTAGGACTGCGACCATCAAGAGAGGTTCCACGGATTGGACAAACTGGTGCAGTGAAGTTGCTGCATTCATGAGGAACAAGTCTTGTATCAACTTTCTTATTCTAACTCCCACCCTTTAATAAAATCGAACCAAATTGGTTTGAAGTTCCCCATTGTATATACTGTGTAAACATTTTGAGGGGAAGTGGTGAGGCACTGAAAAAAAAAACCGTATACTGTTGTTTTATAAATTTTTGAAGGGGACATGTAGTGGAAAAAAATACATACTAACTACAGATAACAAACAACTAACATACTAACTTCGCAAATCATAACACATGTACATTATAAATTGGGGGAGAGCAGATACAGTCAAGAAATGTCATGCTGTGCAATTGTGTTGTCACTTTTAATTAAAATAGATATTTTAGGGCGCAGTTGGCCAGCCCAGTATCCGCAACTCTGCAAATCCACTGTGTAATGGTGTCACCTGGACCCTTCGGGGTTAGTTTTGTAAAATGGTAGTGGCGTTTTTCCCCCACACAACGTGTGGAAGGTTTTTTGGCTTTGCCACCCATTATGTAAAAAGTCAGACCAGCACGCGTTTTCAATTAGTTAACTGAAGCCGTTCAGACCTCAGTTACCTAATTTTTTTTTTCGAGGGAGGCCAGTGTAAGGTATACACAAGATTCGATTCACAAGAATCGAACTTTTGAGTGAATTAAAGAAGCTGCTTTAGATATGCTAATTTCGGCATACGCGCTTAGTATAAATACCACGCAGCGTCATTAATAAGAAAGAGGGAGTTGTTGTTAAGGTTGAAAAGGTGTTATCCTGCGCTAGTGCTTAACGGGCTAGAAGTTTACGTGGCAGTACTGCTGGTTTGACTTACTGTTCGTGAGTATAAAAATATATTGTCCTTAAAAGCTGTATTTACATTCCGTACAAGTAGTACGCATGCTTATTGCTGTAAAAGCCAATTATATGTGCAGCGAATTCAATAAACATTATTTCATGTATAAACTGTGTTTGTATATAATTCAAATAGAGTGCTACTTCAAATTATATACACCCAAGTCTGGGTAGAAGTGAGCATAGATTCTCTATAAAGTGTGCATCAAGTTTTATACTTAATTTTTGTACATACATATTTTGAGTGTCACGGCAATCACAGTTTTATTTTTCTAATCATTTATGTGCGTATAGCCCTTTCATAATGTGTTTATAACGTAGAGATGGTTACGATTATTGTTTTTGTGTTTTAAGCAATTTATTTATGTATATATATATTCAGAATTGGTTATGAGGAATTTTGTAAATTGATGCATTTCAGCACTGCTGATAGTCAGTCATTTTTGTTCAAAAGTGGCTAATTTATTTTACACTAGCTGAAGTACCCGGCGTTGCCCGGAATTTTAAGAAGCTTTGTGAACCAAAATCAATTTAAAAAATTAACACAGTATAAATTAGCCAAAAAAAAGCATGTGAAATGTTATACATATCTCAGTATTTTGGTAGATGCAGTCTTTCATCATTGTACCACTAAAAGCTGTAAAGTAAAAATGTCAAATTGTGGAATGTTTGTTAACCAAAATCAATTTAAAAACTTAACACAGTATAAATTACATAGCCAAAAAAAAAGCATGTGAAATGTTATACATATCTCAGTATTTTGGTTAGATGCAGTCTTTCATCATTGTACCACTAAAAGCTGTAAAGTAAAAATGTCAAATTGTGGAATGTTTGTTATCCAAAATTAATTTAAAATCTAAACAATTTAGCAAGATTTAACCTTCTATGTTTGGAGCAAAAGAATCTGATAAGTAAAACATAAAATATACATACATTTATAATAAACCACTAAAAGCTGAAAAGGAAAAATGTCAAATTGTCTTTTGGAAAGTAAAGCTGAAAAGTAAAAATGTCAATTTGTCGAATGTTTGTTAACCAAAATCAATTTAAAGACTAAACACAGTATAAATAACATAGAAAAATAAGCATGTGAAATGTTATACACCCAAATAATTTTTAAAAAATCCAATATAAAAATATATAAATTTATAATTAACTCCTCAGAATTCATCTAGATTTAACCTTTCATCTTTGGAGCAAAAGAAGCTGAAAAGTAAAACATAAAATATATACATTTATAATAAACCATTAAAAGCTGAAAAGGAAAAAATGTCAAATTGTCTCTTGGAAAGTTAAGAGTTTTAAAAAGTAAAGCTGAAAAGTAAAAATGTCATTTTGTCGAATGTTTGTTAAACAAAATTGATTAAAAAAGTAAACACAGCATAAATAACATTTAAAAAAAAACATGTGAAATGTTATACACATCTCAGAATTTTAGTAGATTCAGCCTTTCATTTTTCAAGTTTAAATTAAAAATGTCAAATTGTCTAATGTTTGTTAACAAAAAGTAATTTAAAAACTAAACACAGTATAAATAACATAGATTTAATAACAGTATAAATATCATAAAATATATACATTTATAATAAATCACTAAAAGCTTAAAAGTAAAAATGTCTAATTGTCCATATAAATACCTCCATAAATGCAGGATTCTGTAGCCAAAAAAATATATAAATAAAGTATTAAAGTATTTGTTAAAGGCACTGACTGATGAAAAAATTAACAGAAATCTGCAGTTTGGGCTACACGCACCATAAATGCAAGATTCTGTAGCAATAATAGAAACATTCTGTCCTTATTAAACTCCATATAAATCTCTGTTCAATTAAACTGATCCAAATATCATCTGAAGTACCTTCATAAACTATGTTTCTCGTTTCTTGATTCGGGGTTCAATATGAATGTTTGTTAACCAAAGTCAACTTAAAAACTAAACACAGTATAAATAGCATAGGAAAAAAACATGTGAAATGTTATACACATCTCAGAATTTAGATAGATTCAGCCTTTCATCACTAAAAGCTGAAAAGTAAAATTGTCAAATTGTCTTTTGCCTTGTGAACTCTGCATGAAAAATTAAACATAGTATAAAAAAGGGATGGGAAATGTCATACACATCAATACTGAAAAACAACGAATAGATTTTGGTTCGAATTTGACTCTTAGTGTGCTTCAAAATAGTTGAAACTCTTGAAAATAGTTGTTCTCAGATGTACGTGCTTCCAAACGTTGATGACCAGAATAACGCTTGACTATGCAGTGAAGGATATTTATATCTGGGCAGGTATGATTTATGAGTACAACAAAGAGACTCGATTGAATTTCTCTTTAAGTTAAATGTCAGATTGCAACTCTATGCATTCCATTTGACAATTTGCTAGCATTATATCTATATCGACTGTAAATAGAATAGAAAACATGCAAAAACAAAAATTGTTTATTTTCCCCGAAGTCCTGAAATCAATTTTAAATTCTTGTACTAAATCGGAAAGTAGGGCTGCGTATTTTATAACATTTTAGAATTGTGCTTGGGAAATTAAAATAGTAGCATTAAGATTTTTATGCAGTTATAGGCATTTTAGCTAAATTTCAATAAAAATTACTTCAAATTGACCAATTTATAGAAAAAGTATGCTATTTACAGTTAAGTTTTTGTTTCTTTTTTTTAAATTTTTATGTGCTATTTTACCATAAAGCACCAAAAAAAACCTTTGAAAAATCATTTTTTAAAACAAACAAATGGAATAGCTAAACACAAACATAGTTAACCGTAAATAAATCTCAAAACTGTGCTTAAGTTTAGACTGATTCTTTTTAGTTAAGATATACTAATTTTTATGCTTTTAAAAGTACATCGTGAATTATAAAATTAAGAACAATATAAAATACAGTAACGGATTATTGCTTCTTTTAGGAAACAACAAAACAATGTTTCAAATTCAAACTTGTGTAACTACTGCCACTCGCTGCTACTGTCGTCTGATGAGCAAAAAAAAATAAAATTAAATAATTCAATATTATTCTGATTTTTCACGCTAGTGGAAAAAATGCCACGCCCACTTTAGAGTCACTTGAAATAATTAAACACACACAAATATATAAATTACACAAAAGGTTTTTTTTTTTTTTTAATTCTGTAATGTGTCTAAATCTCCACTATGGAAATATATCCGAGAATTCCATCATTTTAATAAGAAATTTCTAAAATGAAAATAGCAACAAATAACGTCTGTTTATAATCTGAAGACGATGTTAATTTCACTGAAATGTTTTAAAATATAAATTTTAGATAAGAAATATTTAACGCATTTACTACGCATTACATCGTTTCAATAAGAAATGTCTGAAATGAAAATGGCAACAGAGAACGTTTGTTTACAAAATAACACGGCGAAAATAAACGACGATCGTTAATCGAAATGTCTTAAAGTATAAAATCTGACTTGAAAGATTATTATTTTCATTTATTATTCTGGTTTAATATATAACTTGAGACTTTTTGATTTTATTTATTTTTATCTTTTCGCTCCCTGTCAGCTAACCCTAACGTGGACGCCATATTCAGAGGGATGATGCCACAAAGTGTAACAGCTTACATTTAGTTTCAAAATTGTGGTTTTTTATTAATTAAAATTCAACGGTAATTAATTTCGATTTTTGAAGTTCTTCAGACCCTCGGCTGTTTTTAAAGACGCCTGTATTTAAAATTTCACGATCGTTGCTCCTAAACTGTGGATTTCTATACAATTACAGAGATACAAACATTCATTTTTATATATTAGATTAATCATCTTCTATCTTAAATTGTAATATTTTTATATTTATATATTTTAGGTAAATAAAGTTAATATTTTGATATTTGTATAGTTTAGATTCATAAATCTAATAGTTCGATATGTATATGTATCGAAGGAAAAAATATAATTTTAAAATCCAAAATATACCATAAGATTTCTGGTCAAACATTGTATAAGATAACTATGTGAGTGCAATCAGTTGCTAAATAAAAATAGTCGATATAAGAAAAGAAATGTATTCAACAGAATATTGCGATAAACTTAACGGCGTTTATATAGTGTTTAGAAAAGGTACAGTTAACTAGACGTCACTGGCACTACATTTATGGTCTGGCAGACAGTTTGACATATCCTTCCTCATTAAAATAATCTTTGCTTTTACCATATTTACAATAATTGTGTTACAGTGTTAGAAAGTTGTAAAAGTTCAAATTATGGAAGTGCATCAAGCAATTGCATTACGTAGTTGAAAGTAATTTACAGCTGACAGAATTCTTGCCGTAATTTTACTGCTCCTATATTTTTCTTGATGTATTTATTGGAATTTGAAGATTTAAAAAGTCCTTGGGTAGCGTTTTTCATTCTCTATATAAAAAATACTTTTAGCCCGGACACCCTGTATATAAAATCCAAATACCACTCACTCACTGATCACCGTATCTCTCGAACCAGAGATACGGTGGTCGAGTTCTAGGAAGTTGAAAATTTGTATAGTGGATGCACTTCCGCTCTCCCTAACAATAACATTTAAGAAATATTTTTAAAAAAATCTACACTTTTAATATGTGAAAAGGGACCCTCAAAATTAAACACGGACTGACTGATCACTGTATCTCTGGAACCATAAGACCTAAGAAGCTGAAATTTTGCATAGTGGCTCATCTAAAGCCCGAGGTACTAAGAAAGCTAAAAAATCCAGAAGGGCCATAAGGCCCCCAAAATTAAGAAATAAATATAAATCTAAAAACCCTTATTTAATGTTGGATCGTCATTAAATTATAGGGTTAACTCCTCAAAAGAAATGACAACACTTTACTACTGAAGTTAATTTAAATTAATGGAACCCGATTACATGATTGGTGGTAGTAATGTATTCTGTTGTGAAGCACGGGTATTTATTTTTAGGTGTATATATATAGGAAAAAAGAAAAAGGTAAGTAAATATATATAGGACAGAGATACAAAAACTTTCTTTCAAGTTCATCTTTTTTAGAGTATAAGAAATATTAAGAACGAATCAATGGATTTTTGAATGTATTGAAAAATTTCATAAATGCATTAAACACTATTGTCTGAGGCCTAAACTATATCAACTAGTTTGAAACTATTTGCTATTATTAGTTACTATTATATTTTATCGTTATTTGTTGATAATTTCGTATTTTTACTCTGCCTCATTTTGGCGCCTCTTTCAATGTCTTATCCATGGGACCCGCCATATTTGGAGGTGTCCCTTCCGTTTCGCAGACACCAAATTCCCCCCCCCCCCCCCCTTTTTTCGCCATTTCCCCGACACGAAATTTCATGCCGCTCTGTTTTTCCCGTTCTCTGAATATCTCAATGTGAGGGGAGGGGAGGGCTAGGTGTTTTTTCCCGCCAAAAAATGAAATGCTCATAACTCTTTTAAAAATGGCGCTCAAACGAAAATTTTTGGCGCTCAAACACGCTCAAACGACGCTCAAACGAATGCCGTTTTCAAAATTTAAATATCTCAATGTCGGGGGGGCTAGGTGTTTTTCCCGCCAAAAAATGAAATGCTCATAACTCTTTTAAAAATGGCGCTCAAACGAAAATTTTTGGCGCTCAAACACGCTCAAACGACGCTCAAACGAATGCCGTTTTCAAAATCTGGATATCTTAATGTCGGGGGGCTAACTTCACAGACGTCAACTCTCCGCCCTTTCGCTTGTTTAAACTGTTGGAGAGGAATTTTGAACTCTTTTAGAAAATGTTCAACCGCACTAGCCGACGTCACCATAGACACATGAGAAATTGTATTTTTCTTTCAGGATTATTCAAGTGATTCAGCTCAATTTCTGTTACGTCGTATGTCTTGTTTATGGGTTCACGAGAACCGAAAGTGTAAACTAATAAATGCTCTACTCTTAAAATAGGCAGCTTTTATTCTCGCGCACATGCCTTCGTTATAAATGATTTTGAAGAAGCGCTGTCAAATAACACTGCGGTTATCTTTGATTTTGATAGGCCTTGCACTTCAACAGCACATGTAGGCAAAATTATCGAATAATTACATTTTCCTTCAGAATTTGCAATACTAGATATTACTGTTTGACCTTCCGGCGCTGAATTAGGTATTTCATCATCTGGTTTTTGAGTTTTAAAACAAATGATTTCGTCATGATTTTTACCTTTGCAAATCGAGCAATCTTCTTCTACATAATTCTACTAGCATAATTCTACTTCTACAACGAATACTCAAATGTGAAAGTTTAAAACATTTGAAGCATCTTCCTTCTTTTCTTAATTTGTTTCGTTTCTCTTCTGAAGGGACAGTGTTGCAATTGAAAGATTCATGATTTTGGTAACAAAATACACAATTTTGTTTCACATTAGAGGCAAACGCAACAGTTGGATTATTTTTAGGATTGAAGTATTTATAATTCGGACCTTTGTCAAATTTACTCGAAATTACTTGTTTTGGTTGTCTTTCGGTTTGGGTTAATAAGATAGACGGCTCTCTACACTCAATTTCTCGTTTTAAGAATTGCATTAATTCAAGAACATCAAATTCTGTATTAGATTTCCTTTGTCTGTTGTATTCTAAACTTATATCATCTGGAATCAGTTTGAGCAAAATTGGACATAATAACTTGTCATATGTTCCTGCGGCTACGTTTAAACTTTCAAGTGATCTCACATTTATTTCTAAATCATCAAATAGCCGTCTGATTGCTTTAATATTGGTCGAGCTTTTTACAGGATGTAAATTTAACAAGTTTCTCATGTGACTATTTATAACGATAAAATCGCGACCAAATCGGCCAGTTAGTAAATTGATGCTCTTGATGTAATTTTCTTCTGTAAGCGAAAAACCTTTTATAGCGTTTAACGCAACTCCTTCTAATAACATTTTTAAATATGAGAATTTCTCTGTCTTCTCATAAGTTATCATTTTCATGAATCGCATTTATAAATTGCTGCCAAAATTCAATCCAAGAACTTGGATCTCCATTAAATTTTGGAATTCTAAGTTTAGGTAAACTTACAACTTTTCTTTTTAACTCATTATTATGTGTTAATTCTTGGCGAGAATTTGGCGATAAATCGACCAAAACATCTTATACACTTTTTACATGCTCTTTTATTACCCTAGCTATTTTACCTTTCCATTTAATTATTTTCTCCGAATATTCTTCAATGCCAATTATTTCATTTTCGATTCTCATTTAAATCCTTCAATTCTTCTAGTTTAATATTAGTTTCGATTTTTTCATCATAGAAAACAACTTCAATTTTTGAAATCAACTTCGTAGTTACAGCTCTAACTGTGCTTCTTTTCTTGCGGATTTTATCTAACTCAGCCATAGTCAGGCCCAGATTTCCGCATGGGCAAGTGGGGCACTTGCCCAGGGCCCCAAAATTTATGGGGCCCCTAATTTAGTATTAAGTTGTACATATTTTTGAAAATTTGGGTTTAGGTTAATTCAGTAAAGGTGGGCAGTGGCGGATACAGAAAAAAATCCTGGGAGGGGCACAGTGCACCCAGTATATAAATTCCAAAAGAAAATTTCGTGAATTTATTTATTAACATTAAAAGTAAATTAATTAACACATTATTATTATTATTATTATTTTTCAAATGTTTGACTTTTTGGTCGAAAAGGTTTTGAATTTCCGGTCCGAATTTATGGAGGGGTGGCCCTTGGTGAGTGTCCGACATGTTCATGTGGAAATCTACTCCTGGAGGGGGAGGGCTCATGGCCTCCCTCTGGATCTGTCCTTGGAGGGGGCCCCCAAAGTCTGCTTTGCCCAGGGCCCCATTGGGTCAAAGTCGGACCCTGGCCATAGTAATGCATGCAGAATAATAATTTCTCACTCACCTTATTTAAATCTAACTTTCGATTTTACCCGATCGTGGTCCCACGTTGTTGCGCCATGTAAAATATCTTGGTACTCAAATTCCTTGAGTATTCTTTGATGAGGTCCTGGTCTTTATTCTCGGTGAGAAATCATCAATTCGACACACAAAATGAAGCACATTTTAAACAAAAAGAAACAACATTTAATAATCTGCGAAGTTTGGATTTCAGAATTCGTCTAAACAGACGCCATTACAATTTCAAAGCAATTCCTTTTCTATAATCTATCGGGCGACGCAGCGCCCTCTATATACAAATCTTTACACACGGGTAGCTTGTTAGCACTTCCCCATCCTGAGATCGACCCCAGCGTTTGTCGTCTTTACTGCTCGCGGACCTATGTGGCTCGTCTGCGAATTTTGCTGATCAGTTAATCTTAATTTGTAACATTTTCTTTTATTTTTTCTTAAGGCTACGCTTTTTAGCAATTCATGTCTTGCTAATTTAATTTTGTATTTTGTTTACTCCAACTTAATAAATTCTAATGCTTATCTTTTTATTTTCGCAACTTCTTTAATTAAATAACTTAACTTACTCTCTTTTTTAAAACTTAATTAATTTCATCTTAGACCATGCGTGAAAAGTTACAGTTACTCCCCATACTCATAACGAGGGTAAAGGGCTTTTTAGGCCCTATTTGGTTTGGTTTGGTTTGGTTTGGAGCGCTACGGTCAACTTTTTGATACACGAAGGCTAATTAGACCGGGACCTACAGTTTAAAGCCGATTCCGAACGGCTACACACATCCTTGCCAACAGTGGGACTCGAAACCACAGGGTCTGAACCGAATGCCAGCGCCCTAGCCATTCGGGCATCTCCTGGCTACAGTCCCTATTTGGAACCTTACGAAAAATTTATTCCCATGTATGTCTATGTTATGTTACTCATCGGTGCGTGTCTTGATTTGAAGCTACTATTAATTTTTCTAAAGTAATATTTCCATTCTCTCAAAATTCCTTCCACTTACTTTTTGCTTCTCCCGGGAACTGTACAACCATCTCAATATAAATCTCTTCTGTGATCTCTCTCCTCTGACTGTGCTAGTCAGAGTGCGCGCGTCTTATAAGTCAGCCCCGTGCTCTATAGCTGGTGGTGTCATGCAATCTTTCCCTTTTTAATATTTTTTACTTTCAAACTTTCAACTTCATTATCATTACAATTCTAAATTTTTATTCTTAATATTTAACTTTATATTGAATTTTTTCTGAAGAGGGCCTAACTTAAAAAAAAAAATATTATTACAGAGCACATGTTCCTGAAAAACAAAAAATTCTTCTTACATACCAAGGAACTCGATTCTACCTTCTAATTACGTCCGATATCTCATCGGGTAAGCCCTGCTGTATATACCAAAACAATTGCGAAAACTTACCTGTTCGTAGGAAATGTAAAAAACTTTGCTTAACCCTTTGAAGGGCGCACTTTGCACAGTTCAAACGCCTAAAACAAGTTTTTTTTTCACTTGCATTCAATGTATTCTAATTAAATGAGCAGAAAAATGGTTAGTACTGCCATCTGTTATCAGTTTAAGGAAGTAAAAACATTTTGCAAGAATTCATTGAAAAAATTCTCAAGATTCTCCAGGTTAAAAAAATATCTGCACCTTGCAAACGGAGGAGGGTGTTGCCTTTGAAAGGGTTAAAATATAACAAAAGTTTGTACCATTCTGTCTGCATAAATAATTCATATAATTCTTTCAAAAATATATTGTATGCACGCAGCATGACAAAAAGATTAAAATCATGTTTGTTAAAGACAATTATGTAATATAAAATATATTTTCTCAATCTAATAAATTACGCGCGAATAATCGCAAACGAAATAATGATCCAGAATGATTATGAAAAGAAAAACTGGTTTTCGATTTAGGGTAATATTATTTTGATTGATGTAACTGGCAGAGATAAAAATAGTTATCGAAGTATCACGCAAACATACATAGTTAGAAATTATCCGTGTTTTTTCCTTAATCTTTGAAAAACATCCAGGCATTTTCGTTTTCCGTGTACTTTTCAGGAAGAAAAGACTATTTCCTGAAGGAAGAAAAAGTCCCGGAAAATATCGGGCTCGTTCTTTCGGAAAGAAAGCGAACATGATTATGTCTAAGGAAAGGAACGCAATTGCTCTAGGCTAATTCCTTTTTCGGAGACATTTGACTTTCATTAAAGATACAAAGGCAAGCTCATTTGCTTAAGATAACGCAATATTGGATGTTTATTTAAGGAAAGCATCTTACACTTCTTACAATGACTCAGGTATAATTATGTTTTAGAATGTTTTATTTTCTTATATTGTATATACCGCAAATTCATGTATGTAATGGTAAATATTTCCCTAATGCATGCGCTATTCGCCAAAAATAACTTCTCTATATTTAAAAACCTATATATATATATATATATATATATATATATTTAATAACATTATTGTAAATCAGTTAGTTCGTATAAATAGGCTATGTTCTAAAGACAATAGGATTAAGCATATTATAGACTTGAAAGCTGTGCTAACACGGAATATTTACCCCGAAAGTCTATCTAAAAACATAATTGGTTGTTTTAGTTTTAATGAATAGTTTGATATGTTGCATTTAATAAGTTAAACATAACAATAAGATAAAATAGAAAAAATAACTACTAAAAATAAAAAATAAAATAAAAATCATAAGTAAAAATAAAAATAATAATAAAAATAACTCTTAGAAATAATAATTAAAAACTAAATTATTAAGGGTATAATAGATCTAAAATACGGTAACCATAGTAAGTCTGTAACTGAGAATCCAATATCTCCATGGTTGCATGTTTTGTGACGTCAGTCATCTTGCGGTTACATGTTCTTAACTTCCACTCTGTCTAGCGCCAGACTTGGTGTTCTTTGGTTAAATACTTTTATTCAATTTTTAATCAATTCTTCTGTTATTCATGGATTGTACGGTGTCTGAGTGTGTTTATTGTATAGATCATACTCATCGGAAACAATCCATTGCTTTTTAGACAGTATTGACACCGCTGATGAAGAGATAGTGTCTAAAACCTCTTTCATACTTTTCTTTTCATGTTATTTGTTCCTGGCGGCAAGTAGCTTTAAGGCTATTACTGGTTTTCTCTATCTTCTATTTCTTATGTATATATATATATATATATATATATATATATATATATATATATATATATATATATATATAAAACTTATATATATATATATATGTAACTTAATTTGACCTGTTAATTTCTAATTTTATCAACACTTGTTAAACTTTCTGCAACTTTTATACCTACCCTCATGCGCGTTTCCAGCTATAACATAAAAGTAATTTAATACTGCAGTCAATTACCGAAAAGAAAAGTCCATCCATTTCATTGCTACATAAAAATTACCTTGAGTCATATTACTAGTCAAATGTGAGTGACCTTACATGTTTTATGCAATCCAGTTCTTAAACGGCAGAATTGAAAACTAATCTGGTATTTAAAATATATATGTGATGCTCCGTACATCACGCCGTGGAGGAGATGCGTAAAACTTATCGGAAGTGCAGTCGTCACGAGGGTGTGGTGCAGTCGGGCGAAGTGTTGATCATACTGTAAATCGCTGCGCACAACTTGGAGAGAAACACACACGGAGCCATAGAAGAGAAACACAGGTTGCAGCTACTATCCATCAAATCCTTTTTATTTAACTATGAAGCATTACGAAAGCGTTATAATTGCAGTGGCCACTGGACTTGCACTGACGGGACACAGAGAGCTGATTACATTACAAGTTAAGACAGGAGCGGGCAGCAGGTCCGACGGCAACGAGAGTTAGAAACTCAAGAGCGAAAAGTCATCTGTTCAGGCAATATTAAATGGGTGTTTTGCGATATTGACGCCAGAGGGCCTAAACTACTTAATTTTTAATTGGGCGACTTTAGATTCGTGGAGTTCACGTGTCCACTTTAGTTCTGGAGGGGATACTTTATTGCTAGATCCCGCGCTTGTTATATCTGCGACCTATTGACCTGGGTGCAGGATAAGTGGCCATAAAGTTCTTGTAACGTGTCGTTTTGACGATACAGAACACATAAATCCAGAGTGGTTCGAGGGCTCTTCAATAATTTTGACATTACACTGAAATTCGGAATCTCATAAACTTCCTACACTCATATCTGGGGATGTTATTGAGTTCAGATACTTCACATGCCTGTATAATGATTAGCAGGGCTACGATAAATTATCTTATTTTACTTTTAGGTTGCAATTTTGGAAAAGGGGTCGTGCTTTATTAACAGGATAATTTAAATTACGCATTAGATATATCATGGTGGGCCGTTATTATCACACACACACACACACACACACATATATATATATATATATATATGTATATACATATATATATATGTATATATATATATATATATATATATATATATATATATATATATATATATATATATATATATATATATATATATATATAACTTAATTTGACCAGTTAATTTCTAATTTTATCAAGCTTGTTAAACTTTCCGCAACTTTTATACCAACCCTCATGCGCGTTCCCAGCTAGAGCTAAAAATAATAACGCAAAATAGTTAGACTTCTGAACTGTAACCATATAAGGTCATAAAAGCAAATCCGAAAATTGATGAGTTTGTAAAATAGTTGACCACAGGAGAGTTCATTTTAAAAATCGGAATGTTTTGTGACGTCTATTTGCTTTGCTACACCTATCACTGCAGACAGACCTTAGGAGTCCCTCGTCGAGGGTCGATCTTAGGTAACTCTGTCGAACTTAAGTGGCAGTCACAAAGTTACCCCAATTTTGCGGTATATATATATATAATCTGATATCGAATAATTAATAAAAAACAAGCAGATGTCAGCACCAATCAGACCACTATGGTTGGTTATATAGTTTGCCTATTCACGAAAGTCACAGCACTGATGTGCTGCCGGTATTACAAAGTAAAATGAAGAGCCTGGAAAACGCGTTCCAAAAAAAAAAAAGCCGTGCGTTGCGGGATGAGAGGTTGAGGAAAATGGCAAAATTGCCATTAATTGAGCTGGAGTACTAAGCTGGAGTTAATCTGAAGTGAATAAAATAATTGATTATGAACTGAAGTGTTATCATTTCCAGGATCTAGTCACGACTGCATCATGAAGATGTAAAATTTTACGGCCAGTTAGAACTCTGACACACACACACACACATGTGTATATACACACATATATATATATATATATATATATATATATATATATATATATATATATACACTGAAGTGCCACTGAATTAGGGATAGCAAAGCCTATGCAAATTGTGTAGCGCTGCGCATCATGTATGCGTAAGTGAGGGTGCTGTGGTAACTGCATATATAGCGCGTTCTGTGATTGTTCTGAATTCGTTGTTGGAATTGCCAGTATGGGTAAACTGCCTGATTTTGACGCCTTCGATCGCGAACAGATCGTAGGTGCGCGACGCATGGGCCATTCAATTTCCGAAATCGTCAGACAGCTAGGATTTTCAAGATCGACAGTGTCAAGAGTATACCAAGAATACATGGATGGTGGAAAAAAAACTAGCGATCGGGCAAACTGCAAAGGACAATTAGCCTTGATAGTGCGTGGTGAGAGACGGCTCAGGTGTATTGTACGTAGCCAGCGAAGCCAAACATTAGCTCAAATTACCACTCAGTTTAATGACGGTGCCAGTCGTACAGTCAGTAAACGGACTGTGCAACGCTCGCTTCACCGTATGGGTTTCGGGAGCCGTTGACCTACGAGAGTACCATTGATCTATACTCGCCATCGGGCTACACTTCTTGCCTGGGCAAGAGAGCACAGAGACTGGAGTGTAGAGGACTGGAAACGAGTAGCATGGGGTGATGAGT
Source organism: Dolomedes plantarius (assembly GCA_907164885.2). NCBI lineage: Eukaryota > Metazoa > Arthropoda > Arachnida > Araneae > Dolomedidae > Dolomedes > Dolomedes plantarius. The sequence continues at coordinate 47,340,194 of OU015493.1, read as the reverse complement.
CTCGATTCCGACTATTTAACGCCGACGGGAGGCTAAGAATATGGCGTCAGGCTCATGAAGCCATGGATCTTGCATGCCTGGCTGGAACTGTACAAGGGTATGGTGGCTTAATCATGGTCTGGGGTGTTTTTTCGTGGCGCAGTTTGGGATCTTTGGTGCGTGTACCAACCTCCCTCAATGCAATTCGGTACGTAGAGTTGCTGGGTGATCACCTCCATCCGTTTATGCTGTTCTGTTATCCGCACGGTAATGGAGTTTTCCAGCAAGACATCTGTCACAAGTCCCGGTTGGCTACTGGCTGGTTGGATGAGCATTCCTCTGACTTCTCTGTCATGAATTGGCCACCTAGAAGCCCAGACATAAATCCTATTGAGCATCTTTGGGATGGTTTGGAACAAGGCGTGAAAGGTCATCACACAGCACCAAAGAACCTTACTGAATTATGGACAGCTTTATCCAATATTTGGCAAGCCATTTCCGTGGAACGTTTCCAGAAACTTGTTGAATCTACGCCTCGTAGTGTGGCAGCTGTTATCAAGGCCAGAGGAGGCCCAACTCGTCACTAGGTAGGTATCCCTAATTCAGTGGCACTTCAGTGTATATGTATATATATATATATATGTCAAAACATAACTGAACTGTCAAAATATAGTTTAGAAGTACGGGGAAAGGGGGTTTAAAATAATAAGAATCTGACAATCCATTTACAAAGCGTGTAAAATTTGCTGTGGGGAAAATCATCTTTTAAAAGCGACTTTGAGCGGGAAGCGAATAATTCTAGGCGAGAGGATTTATTTTTAGAAGTGTACAGGGTTTGGGCTTGAAGTTAAAAATGCACGATCAGAAATAATGAGAGCCCAGATGCCCAAGGATGAGGTCTGCACATGCGCAGTGCAGCAGGAGCTCGGAGGAAATTAAGTTTTGGCGGCAGAATGAGTGGAAATTCTGTTGATAGCGGATGCTCGCGGCAGTCGTGCCGGGAAGGTCGAGAAAATGGCCTAGCGCGGAAATCACCCTGGAGCGTGGTTATTTCAAGGAACGCAGTAAATAAGGATTAAGATTTGTGACTGTCTCGTGAATCATTGTCTGCCATTCGTTCACTAATTGCAGGACGCTATGACTGCAAAAGAATATTTAAACACGGGAGCAAAACAAGCTCCGTGTCACATATATATGTAAACAAGTTCAAATTTGTAAAGTTCTTCCTTTACGTTTTAATATACCGTTAATTTCTAATTTTTCATTTGTCTTTCGATATGCACAAAAAAAGTCAGAAAGGTGAGTGATTCGAAAACGGGAGTTGCCTCTGTAAATAACAATATAAAAGAATACTATTTTGCTTATGCTGCCATAATGATATATAAGTTTGCATTAATTGCGACATCAGCAGTTGGCGTGAGGCTTTTAAAGAAATGACGTCTAGACTCCAGTCTGGCGATGTAAAGAATTCCGATCTTCTGAATATCAATGTTTACAATTTATTCATTATTAGATATTTAAGGATTTATGAGACGTAAAATAATGTTTTTTTGCAAATTTTGTAATTTTCTTTTAAATGTGCATTAGAAGTATATTTTAAATCTTTTACTTCAAAGGTTTCAAAATTACAGCTTTTCAGTATTCTTAAAAATATACTTATAAAGCTTGTAGTTCTTTAAATGTTTAAAAAATATTTTATAATTTTTTTTTCTCTCAGGAAAATATTATAAATTTTTATTTATTTCTATTTTTTTAATTGAAGCCTAAAATTTCGAAGACGACTTTATAACAGTAGAACTCAGAAAAACGTATGCGTATAATATACGAGAAAAACTATGTACGTATATCTTACAAGGATTTTTTTTATGTGTGCTTTTGAAAATAACAAATGATGAAGGCTTTGATAGTAAATAAGCTTACATTAGCTGATTCCGCAGCATAAAAATACAATTGCATACGTAATCAGTATAGAAACTTGCGGTTTGCAATATTTGGAACCGAAAGGATTATACGAGGGTAGGCAGAAAAGTAATGCACACATGCTTGTAGAGCGCGAACAAAAAGAAATAGCGAGATCGGGCAAAAAGAACATTAAAGTACAATTCTTAAGCTTCAAAATCATATATTTATTTTTCAACTTAGTCACCGTTAAGGCTAACACATTTCTCCCAACGTGTAACAAGTTTTATCATTCCGTCACTGAAAAATTCTTCCGACTTTTCTCGAATCCACGACTTGACAGCTGCCTTCACCACATTGTCCGAGGTGTAATGATTACCCTTTAGGTCTCTCTTGAGTAGAGGAAAAAAAAAATTGCAAGGCGCAAGATCGGGGGAATAAGGAGGGTGTGGAATCGGTTCAAACTTCAGGTTTCGCAGAGCCTCTCCAGTCCGACGCTGTTCTCGCCTGTGAGACGGCGTGGTACCCATCGAGCACAGATTTTACGGTATCCCAATCGTTCTATAATGAAGCAGACACATTCCTTGGATACTCCATTATGGTTTGCGATACGCTTTTGAGTGATTCGCCGGTCATTTTGAATCAAATCGTCGACGGGTTTTCGATGTTTATCGTCTGTGGAAGTGATCGGACGTCCGTTGCGTGTTTCATCAACAATTATGGCTTTTCCAGGCTCGAAACGATGAAATTTTATTACCCATTGATTTACAGTACCCCTATCAACAGCATCGTCACCTTAAACAGCCTTTAAACGACGATGAATCTCAGTAGGACTCATTTTTTCAGCTGTTAAAAATTCGATAACAGCGCGCTGTATAACTCGCCGTTGACATAGCACTAAAACACGTCTCCATACTACCGCTTTTCAAAATACACAGGATGAATACAACGATTTCAAACCTGCACATGCGTATTGAGGAGGGATAGAACTTCCAAATGCCACTTGGCGTTGTTTTGAAGGTCATTTCGTTCGCGCTCTACAAGCATGTGTGCATTACTTTTCAGCCTACCTACGTAGTATGCACAAATACATAATTGAAAATGATTACTGTTAATGTGTTACAGCTATGCATTATATGTTAGTTGTAATTTTAAATAATTATATAAAATTATGTCTTTATACATGTTATTTCAACCTGAATATAGGACACGAAATGTGTCGTACAAACAGGTTGTTTACGACATGTTTTAAAAACGAGTTTTAAAACAACGTGTTTTAAAATGTAACCCAAGTCAGTTGACCGCCGTTGATCTTCAATTCTGGAACCCAGCAATGAGTTCCTTTTTCTTTTAGCATTTTTTTTTCTAGCTACACCCTAACAGCTACGTGTTTTTCTATCCTGTTTTTTTCAATGCAGTACACTCGTTTTTTGTGAAATCTTCAATTGTAACAAAGGATTCAATTTACAAGGGTTAATTTTTTTGTTGTTGTTGTTGGTGCTTGAGAAGTCAATAGCTAATTCTTCTGCCAAAAATAATTGCTTAAAATTTAAATTTTAAACAATAATATACTTTTAGTCCAATATTTCTAAATTAGTAAAAATTGCAATTAAATGTAATGAATTACTCTAAATAATTTTAAAAGATAGTAAAATCCACTCGCGTTCTTCATAATTGAAGAATTGTTGTAAAGTATTCCTCAAAATTTTAAAAGGCTATTTATTTGTACAATACAATGAAAATTTGGTTGATTTGACACCTTTAAAAATAACCCAGTGTTTTCCTTTTTTACTTTTAGCTTACACCATCATAGGACAACAAGAACGAATTTACCGAAATTAAAAGAAAGTTTTGTCATTTTTTTTCTCAAAAAATATTTCTTTTTCAGAAAATATTTCTTTTTCAGCCCACAGATGGCAGCAATGAAATTTAAAAGCATCTGATTTGTATTGTTTGCTTTTAATAATGACTAAAATGTGATATAAAAACACGTGAAACTCAATAAACCGTTAAGGATTTTTGTGAAGTTTATTTCTATTTTCAGGAGTGTTGTATTGTTAGATACAGCGTATCAATATTTGGAATTTTGTTGCATTCAATGACTCACGAATAATCTCGGAACTGAATATATATAAATATATGTATATATATATATATATATATATATATATATATATATATATATATATATATATATATGTAGACTTTCTTTGCATACGTGGCGGCGTCCAGGAGCGTGTATAATAAGAACACACTTGAGTCATCAATCAAATACTTTGTAAACTTAACAATAATGGTTTATTGATGTAAACAGCAATTGATGTAGCAATTGATGTAGACAGCAATAGCCTGGAGAGCCTACTTTATAATAATCAAGGGGGTACAATATAATAATCACGGGAGCGCAATGCTTCGCTTCCCTTCAATACCACACATCGCAGGCCTTGACTCGCCCCGTTCGAATTATAATCTCTCTCATGCCTCTCGGGCGGAGCCCAAAAAACACAACTTTCCCCTCTGGAGGTCTGTTCCTTCTCTCTAAAATCCAGCGCCTTTCGCGTGGGGCACAAGAAAACACCCCCCTCTGTCGAGCGGCTAAGAGTCGAGGTCATTCAACCCTCTCTTTCGACCGTCCCCTCCCGCCGTCCCATGGACGGGCTTCGCGCGTTTCTGTTCGCATAGCAACAGAGAAAATTACTAGGGCATAAGAGATTTTGCATAAATCCTACATATATATATATATATATATATATATATATATATATATATATATATATATATATATATATATATATATATATATATATGTGTGTGTGTGTGTGTGTGTGTGTGTACACTGCTTGACAATTGCTAAGGAACAGTCACATTTTCCGGAATATTTCATAATAGACGTTGATTGAAGAAATGAAGCTTAGTACATATTTAGTAGAGATACTGTACATTATTTATTATGCAAAATGGTACAGATTTCGCCACATGGAAAAAGAAGAAAACGAAAAACAAAAAAAGATGCTCTTTGGAGCATTTCCTAACAGCCACGAAAATTGGGTCTTCCTGCCGGAATGAAACAGTTATGAGTACCTTAGTAAGGTGTGTCGGACACTAGTGCACATTTTGCATCTGTTTTTCACGATGTCTACTAAAGTATTGAGGCGTCCTTTGGGGATATTTTCCCACTCCTCTTTCAAGGCGATTTTCAGTTCTCGCATGGTTCGGTGAGGTCGAGTTCTTTGAGAAACACATCTGCCAAGAGTATTCCAGGCATGCTCTATAGGATTTAGGTCAGGAGAGTAAGCAGGCCATGTCATACGTTCAATATTTTCACTTTCTAGTGTGTCAGATAATTCAGCGGTCCTGTGTGGGCGCGCATTGTCGTCCATAAACAGAAAATCTGGACCTACCGTACCCCTAAAAAGACGAATATGATCCAGAATAATCTCTCTGTAATACCGCTGCGATGTAACGGTATCTCGTTCAAAGATGTGAAGCGGTGTTTTGCCATTGTGCATAATGCCTGCACACACCATCATGTCTTGGCCATACCGATGACGTTCCGGAAAATTCTGTGGTACATAACTTGTTCCCTTCCCTCTCTACACTAACAGGTGGCCAGAATCACTTGTCACAGTGAAACGGGATTCGTCAGAGAACATTACTCTGGACCATTCTTGCTGACCCTAAGCAATATGTTCCTTACACCAACGTAATCTTTCTCGACGATGGCGTGGTTGAAGTGGGATGCCCTGAACAGGATTCCGTGCATACAAACCAACCTGATTTAATCGCCTAGAAATGGTTCTGGTGGATATATTTGTACCGGTAGCGGTTGCAAGGTCTGCAGCTATCTGACTAGGAGTGAGATGTCTGTTCCTTTTCGCCACTAAAGATACATATCGATCTTCTTGAGGTGTGGTGTTCCTTCCACGACCACCGGCATGGTTTCGCATAGCATTTCCACTTCCAGCGGCCTTTTTAAATCGCGATATGACACTTTTTGCCACTCCCATTACTCTGGCCACAGTAGTGAAACTTTGTCCTGCTTCGAGCCGTCCAACTGCTCGTCCACGATCGTGCGCACTCAAATGATGTCTTGCAGACATTTTGTACTTAATTATTGCCCCACCACACTGATTTTCACAGAAATAACTTCCAACAACCTACGGTGCTATTTTCGTCAAACACCTAACTGCATAACTTTCGTATAAATAAAGAGTTTTCGTGCAGTTCTTTTTATACAGATAACAAGTCCTGCCCTATTACGCCACCTGCATTTAATTTTACTGTGCAGGTATTATATATATATATATATATATATAATACTTTTATCTTTTCTTTAGTTCAACAAAACTATGTATTAAATAAAAACCGGTTTAGATCACCAATATTTCTAAGGAAAAAAGGTAATTTATATTTCATCTGTATTTATCAGAATCACAAACGTCTCTAAAGGTAAAATCCAAGCGCGTCGGTTTTGCAACAAGCGGAGCTAAAATCTTTCGTGTCTAGGCTGGATACGGGCCCGTTAAATGAAGATTACCGTGAGGATTAACTAAAATCATACGAAACTTAATTGCTAACAGGATTTAGAAAATATTACAACTTCAATTCACTGTTAAAAAACTTTAGTAGCACTTCAACAGTCAATAATAATTGTTAAATGACTTTTTTCAAATATAATTTTTTGATATTTTTTAAGAAAACTTTAAATAAATATCTTTTCTATTGAGTCCAAACCGGTTGCGTTATTATTTTTTAGATTCCTTTCTGCATGTTTTCTAAAACAAATATATTGCTTAAAGTTTCATTTTTGGCTCTAATTTAATATTTTCTAATACCTTAAAAAATTCTTAAAAAATTTTTTGATATTTTTTAAGAAAACTTTAAATAAATATCTTTTCTATGGAGTCCAAACCGGTTGCGTTATTATTTTTTAGATTCCTTTCTGCATGTTTTCTAAAACAAATATATTGCTTAAAGTTTCATTTTTGGCTCTAATTTAATATTTTCTAATACCTCTCACTTTTTAGAAGTGAAACTAATATTCATATACCGAACCACTGTACACAAGTACAATACATGGAATGAATTTCATTTCGATAGTATTTTTTTACTTGTTCGCACCTCTGGAGGGTTTTGCTGTTTTCGTGCTGACTAAACTTATTTTTTCCAATTGAGGTTTCTTATTTTTCAGTATACATGAACTGATTTCCCAGAGGTTAAAAAATTTTGGTTGTAGACTTATTGGAACAGTCTTATAATTTGAGACACAAATTAAATTTCATTCCTGCCGACATGTAATCTAAACTACAGAAGTTCGGAAAGGGTCTTGCAGAAATAGACAAGAATAAACTGTTTTAAAATAATTCATTGATGAAAATAAAAAGAATTCAAAATGTTCATGGAATACTTTTAAATTTTTGGAACATTAGTTAAATAGAACTATTAATAATTACTATTCGACCAATTCCATTATAATAAATTGACCACTGAGTGGATACATAATCGTGTATAGCTGTTCATGTAGGTTGTTCTAATGTTAGGACAATATTCAAATACTCATAAATGAATTGGTTATACTCGGTTATACGTCGTTCAAACAAGTAGATGCATCACCTAATACAGGTATTTGTTTTGAACCAATCTTTAATTTAGGGTATTTGAAGCGATCTCATTTTTTCATATTTTTTATGCATAATGTTTAAAAATAAAATCTTTATATGCAAGAAAGAAAGAGCTATACTTTTAGGCAAAACGACACTATTTTCAAGCGGGTAAATGAAGGGTTATTTTTAATGTAAAAATAATGATTTATCAGAATGGTGTTTTTACTTTAGTTGTGTTGCTGTTGCTTATGCCCCTTGACCGACAGTAGACATCAGATCAAGTCCCGAAAGCTATGGGCGATGAAGGTGCGGCTCCTGTTTCGAATTAGCACCACAGGAGTCGGAGTCCAACTTGGCATAATGACCGGTCCCGTAATTTTGAACCGAGTCAAGTGACAAGATCGGAACACTTGACCCCGCACTTCCAGAGGTAAATTTGAGAACTTACCTCTGGAGGAGACTTACCTCTAGAGGAGACTTACCTCTAGAGGACATTGTAGCCACGCCCAATTTTACGTGCCCCGGCCACCATTAGTTAACACGGCGGTAGACTTGCAACGACGAGCATCGAACCAGGGACGTTCAGATCACTGACCCGCTGCTCCCGCCAGCTGGGCTACCACTCCCACCACTTTAGTTATAGTTCCGAATAACCCCTGGCTGGAAGGTCCTGATCAGGTGCATATCAGCTTCGGCCTGAGTAGTGAGTCTCAGGTTTATAATATCACCACAAGAGTCGTAATCTGACTTGACTAGGTGCCAGCGAAATTTTGACCGAACAACCCCAGGGTAGACATTTGGGGGATCGAACCTTCTCCATTCATTGACATCATAGATGGACTCTCCGGTCTACGGATCAATTAAAATTACATTTATCACATTTATCAATTAAAAATAATATTTTAATTATTATTGTTTTTACCTGATAAATGATTTTTCTGTTTACAAAGTCTCGGTCAAACTAAATCTGTACAAAAACATTATTTATTGTATATTGTGATAAGAAAATGAAAGAAACTTTAATGCATTGAAACAAGTTTAAGGCCATGTTGCGAAAGTAAACAAAATGTTGCTAAAACAATGTATACAAATTTATATAACAATGTATACAAATTTAATAGCCTTGGAGCTATATAACGACTAGAGAAAACAACTTATTACTAAATAAATCACATATGAAGTCTTTACTGAAGCGAAAAAATATTTATATTTATATAGAAGACAGAATAACAATGCAAAATTATTCTGGTAAAGAAGAGAACGTTTGAGAATAGTTTCGTTAATTTTTATAAAAATATTGAACACTATGTTTAGCATATTATATGCTAAAGATAATAAATTAGGAATGAAGAAAGTGTCGCAATGGTATGTAAGCAAAACATATGTCCTATTTTAATAAGAATACAAATAAAGTTAACTAACCAACCTACACAAGTTCGAACAATGAGAGTATAGATATACTTAAATTATTCACAAGTGTAATACATAATATCAAATACATAATAACGCCATCTTTAATTAAAACATTAAAGATATATGACTTAACATAATGCTTTCATAAAGAGATTAAAAGTATTAAAACAGTTCTGTAAAATATAATCATAGTAGCAGGAAATATGTATAAACTACCATCATATATAATTTTACCTTAACGTTTGTCCGAATGTTTATGCATTAAAGCAATTCAAACCCATCGAAGTATTAGTTAGGAATGCAAAAGATTGTGTGTTTCTTTATTCAGAGTTGAAAAACGTTATTAAGGGTGCATTTAATTGGCATATCTACATTTCATTCAAATATATCAAAAGAGAAGGTTTGTTACTTTAAAATACCCTAGAATTGAAATCATACGACAATCACCTTTCCCATTGTGAAGTTTATTTCAATATAATATGATTAAGAGATACCCTATATTTGATTCATTTTAAAAACTTATAAATTTAAATCTACTTGATAATGTTTGATTTGTCTTTATTATTCTCTTAAATTAAAAACAAATAAATTTTACTTCGATATATATATATATATATATATATATATATATATATATATATATATATATATATATATATATAACAATTGATTGCACGTCGACATGCATTATTGAACAATAAGATTCATATATTCAGATTAATATCCTAATTTTGAGGGGGGGGGGGGGCTTGTACAGTTTATTCAACTTCAGATTGCTTAAGGTGACAATGAACCTTCACATTGACATAAATATGTTCCAAAACGATTTTTTTTGTTTCAGAATATGATTCTGCAACTTATCAGCTTTAAATTTTAAAAAAGTATGTTGATCTGATCATTATTAACCGAGTTATAAGTATTTTTTTTCAAACGTAAACAATGGAAATGTTAGTCAAATTAAAACTTTAAATGCAATTTTCTCAGAACAAGTTTTCATGTCATTTCGGTAAGTTCAAAATGTTCCATGCGTCATATTTTTTCTTGAATTTTCATAAAATTTCATAAAAATAGTTATTTATATATGTTAGAATAAAACTTAGGAATTAATTCATTATACTATTTTAAAATAACTTAAAATTTTTATAATAAAAAAAAAAATTTTGGTAAAATTTTTCATAAAATGACCTTATTTTTATCGATTTCTTTTCTAGTTTTTATAAATATGACTGTAAATCCAATATTGCTACTAACTATTATTATAACTAATTAAAGCTAGCATAAGAGAGAAAATTAGTATCTGAGACAAAAATTAATGCGCATGGAGCATTTTTAAATAGAGTAATTAACAAACTGATTTTAATTAATATCTTAATTAATTACATTCTGATTTTTTTTTAAATTTAGAATTTCCATCTCCAAATAACACTGTATAAGTATACAAAATTTTATAGCAATTGGTTAATAAATAAAAAAAAGTTTTTCATGGTCTATTGTCGAATTAAAATGTTAAACTCTGATGCAAACCTGCAACTATATATTTTCAATACGTAATATTGTACAATTCTTACACCCCATCAGGGATTATTCCAATATCTCCTGCCCTGTTTACTGCCTGTCCTATACATACAATTACCTTTCGAAAAAAATCACTGTGTAGCAGAGTCGTATAAGATTTACTCCACTGTAAATACTTGAAATGAAAAGTTAAATCGAGAAATCCCGGTCCGAAAGATAAATTCGAGTAAGCATTTGTTTTCCTTCCAAACACCAATTGTTCTTCGATCTCCGAGCTCCGAGCTTCATCCCCAAGTAATGCGTTTAGTCTGGAGGGTTCGCAGTTACAAACTCCACGTCGTTTCAGTTCATTCCGGGAGAGGACCTGTCCACATCATGTCATAGTAAATGAGAGAATTAGCTCGAGGCAGTTGCATTCTCAGATACCCCAGTGATTCATTAACAATACAAATGAACAACTCATTTGTTTTGGATTTGTCGCTGGCGAATATTTGATTACGCTATTAAGTTCACTCCTAGGACGGTGTCATTAAATTTATTGCGTCTCTACCTTCTCTTTCCGTTTTGACAGCGAAATAAGAAACAGGTATGATGGGAGAATAAATAAAAATGCATAAGTGTTATAAGTTTTGGTAATGACACTATAATTATAGGCTTCATAATCGATGTAAGATTCATTAGGTTCTACTTTTAGTATAAAATGTCCTCTCCTAATTCAGAATAATGCTACAACATAAACCGTTTATCGATTTTGGTGACATAGGGCAGAGTTGCGAAGCATTATCATTATCATATTTTGCAAGCAACATACGTAAAAATTAATTCAATTAAGTATTATTCTTATAAATAATAAAAAAATTTACCAGCAAATTCTTTTGAAAATTTACCTTATATTAAATTTTGATCCTCTCCAAATGCGTTCAGAAAGCTGAATAATGGCCCCTCTTTCGCTGTCTGTTTTCGCATGGTTCAGGAAAAGGCCTCGTGCCATCCTGTGTCTTTTGTTTTAATTTTTGTTTGTCCTCGTCACTTAATAAAAAATATACTTGGCTTTGCCAAGGCTAAAAACTTTTATAAATAAAATAAAAATCTAATTACTATCCTTAAACTTTCTTCTAGCTATTTTACATTTGTCTCCGAGTTAAGGGGCTGGGGGTGCCTTGAGTGTCAGATCTGTACTGTTTGTCCGGCATCCTCCAGCCCCACAGCAGTGACAAATGTCACCGAACTTGGGAATTGAAGATGTAATATTTTCTACTTCTCTCAGCCATCAAGTTTCGTTTGATTTAAGTTAATCCTCATCATTTGGTTAATATGATTTTGAATTGATGCTATTTTTATCTCCCCATTCGAAGCTCTACAATCCTCTCGTTGCGAAGTTGTACGACTCTGGAAAGGGCCTCTTTATTTCGTTACATCCTAGACGCGTGAATTTCTCTCTCTCTTTTTTCCCCCCCTCTATCTCTCCTTAATACTTAATCTAATTGTTAAATTTTCCTCCTCCATTTAGAATATTTTATTTTTAATAGTTCTGTACTCTAAACTTTAAATTTTAATTTTACTGGGCACACGTACCTTGATATTTATAACTTGCTAACAGGAGATAAAGTCTTTATGGTCCAAGGTACTCCTCTTCTTAAAATCAAACTACTGGATTGGAATGTTGTACAGCATTAACTCACTTCTCTAGATGTCGAGACCATTCAGGTCTCGTTTCTAGGATGTTTTTAATTAAAAGAAAATAACTGAAAAATCGATAAACAAATTGAACTCGTCAAAAAAATCTTTGAAACTTCTAAATTCTTTATACATAGACCTATCTCCCGTAAACCAATCTACTTGGCCGAATCCGAGCGAGCTGATTGGTAGACGTTTGGAGGTTCAGGATCTTAGGAACCAAACCTAACTTTCCACCTCTTCCCTTCTCGCATTGAAGGGCAAATCTCATTGGTTGAACTCTGGGAATACCAGTTATTCTAATGGAAGAAGATACCGAGTGTCCCAAAAATGACCGACGATTTGAAAAAATCAATTAAAGAAAAGCGGATGGCGCTGTTGACTGGGAAAACTATAAAACAATGTTTTCAAAGCAAGAAGCGTTCCCACAGTGGCATGGATTGGCCTCCCTATTCGCCAGATTTGACGCCATGCGATTTATTTCTTTAGGGGCACTTGAAAGACCAGGTGTATCGTCACAATCCACAAACTATAGATGAACTGGAACAATACATGTTGCTTGTCAGAACATTCAAACTGAAATGTTTGCACGGCCGTCTGCGAATTTTTACCTCAGACTGCACCACGTTGCTGCTGCAAACGGTGGTTATTTTGAAAACGTTGTTTTATAGTTTTCCCAGTCAGCAGCGCCATCTGTTGACGAACTTTGTAACCAATTTTGAAAATTGGTGAGAACAAATTCCCTGGTTACCTAAGCAGAATGCAGCAAACCCTACATTTCTATTGCCTTCCATTTTTCTTTAATTGAATTTTCAAATCGTCGGTCATTTTTTTGGGGGACATCCGGTATAAGGTCCTCAATCCGATCTGGAAAATGTCATTCTCTCTTCCCTTTTATTATTATTATTATTTTTTAATTACTTCATATCTTCTTGGACCATGTGTGAAAAGTTGTAGTAATTTCCATTCTCGTACCGAGAGTAATGGGCCTTTCATGCCCAATTCGGTACCTCACGAAATATATATGTCTATATCTATGTGTAGCCATGGTAAAAAATATATTACGGGAATATCCTTTTAGCTTTTCTGTTCCTAATCTCCTAAATTTTTATTTTGCTAGATGAAATCTCGAATCCATGTGTTCGCACTTTTTTTCTCTTTCTTAATCTCTCTACAACTACATTCATTTTATTTCGCCATACGATCACTGTCGGAAATTCAGCATTAAAGGGTTTAGCCCAGGAAATGCTTTTACCCCAGTCAAAATAGACCCGATTTTGACGAATGGCTAAAAAAAATATGAAAGTTTTGAAATTTGGTGGAGATGTTTGTTTAGGCATGCTAATGAACACACTAAAAGTCCCCACCGATAAGACTTGAGCTTTCGCCGCCATCTTGGAAAATGTGTACACTTTTTTGGTTTTTTGGAAATATCTTTAAAAATATTGCTTTTATAAAAAATAATTAAATACAAAAATTAAAGAGGATTAAATTATGAACAAAATCCTTCATAACATTTTTTTATATGTCTAAAAGGAACAAAAATAATTGACTTTGAAAAGAACGCACTATCACACCTGGGACGTGCAAGCGCGGTTCCCCATCGCGGTGTGGGGAAAAATTCCACGTATGTGCATACCATAATTAGCCAAATTAGTCTGTCACTAAATGGGAAGGTTTTTTGTATTTTTTCAAATAATTAGGGAAATATTAACTTTACGTAAAAAAAGTTTATTTCAAAAATTAAAAAACATTAAATTATGTACAAAAATGATTTTATACATTTTTGTCGTAAACCTAACAGGAACGAAGATATTCACAATAAAATGCGCGTTGATAATGGAGTTAGTTTCTACAAAAAACAATGCACAAAAAACATATATTATATTTTGTATAAGTTTAACACAAACAAAGATAATTGACTTTGGAAAGAGCGCACTATCACACCAGGGGCGTGCATTCGGTGCCCATCGCGATGGCTGAAAGACACGCACATGTGCATACCGTCAGGCGCCAAATCAGTCTTACCCTAGTATTTTCCTAGCCAATTAATAGTTAGTCACCGTTCAGTGTGCGTCTGTGCACAATGGTTGATACGGAACTATGTTTTACATGTAAAAATTAATGTCAAATGATGATTACTTGAATGTAGGAGAAAAGGGGATCGACGCTTTAAAGAGATCTAGTGTCCAAACAAAAGACAATAAGCATGAACAGTTGGAACATTTAAAATCTGTTTCGGTTCATTCGTTGTGTCGGAGAAATTGCACCAGACCAGGAAGTATAAAAGTTGATTTAAAAACAAATGCAGAAATCGCGTCAACATCCCAAAGTGAAGAGCGCGCGGTAAGTTTACGTTCTTTTTTACCTCAGTTCGATTTTCGAACAAAATGTTTCTTTTGTACGGCAGTGATAGACGAATAATTCAAAGCAAGACAAAAGAAAAACCTACTGACAGGCGAAGAACTATATACGAAGTTAGGAGTCTCGAAATAAAAAACAAAGTTCTTGAAGCTGCGGAGAATAGACATGACCAGAGGGGAGAGGAAGTTCAGTGTCGTATAATAAACGTTGCTGATTCAATTGCAGCTGATGCGATTTATCACCAAGATAGCTTCATGACTTTTTTTCTACACACTGCACCAATCAGAAAGAGAGGGCGGCCTGAGTCGGATTATATCTCAGCAGCTGTAGACGAAATATCCTTCTTCCTTGATAATAATGACGACTGTCAATTCTCACTACCCGATCTCAAATCTCAAACTCCAGACGACATCACTTTGAGAAATAAGTTGAAACAAATATACGGGGATGCCATTATTTTTGGTTCAAACTCCAAAACAGTTACTGTCATATGTTTACGTAATACTGGAAAGAAAGTCTTATCAGACTCTTGGTACGACAAAAGGATACGAAATGATAGTGAGGAGCGTCTACGAATAGTACAAACTGCTGCAGCCATAATAAAAGAAGATATACAGACACCAGTTTATGACACTCATTTGCTACCCTCCAAGTGATAACTTTTTCAGAGATGTGAACAAGGGCATTCCAGAAAGCCTAAAATTTTCTTTGGAGCACTTGATTATTAAAAAAATCATTTATGTCTCCTCTGCTCAATGGTCCTGCTTTATTTTTGTACAAAAAGTTCTGTTCCAAGAATTTAATAACAATGCTCTCGAATTTGGGATTTTGTTCTTCTTACTATGAAGCCCAAACACTTGAGATGTCAGCCATAAATCATCCGCAACCCCAAATGCGCGAGGGATCATTCTGCCAATTCGTATTTGACAATGCAGATTTCAATGTGTCGACAATAGATGTCCTGAATGCGTTTCATAGCATGGGGGGGGGCATTGCTTGTTTTACTCCAGAGTAAGCAGTGGAACCCGGGACGAAGATAAAAAAATTAACCGAACTTGCATCCGCATCGACCGAATCATTCCTCAGGAAACGTTTGAAAATTTTCAAGCACCTGGGTTAAAAACAATTACTATCGAAGATTTGAATGTTTTAAATCCTTTAGCAGAAGATTTACCACTGCCTAAGCCATCTGATATCTCCTGGATGTGTACTAAGTGGTTAGGTCTTCCACAGATACCTGAATGGAAATAATTTTTCCATTGTATAACCAGAAACCAGCCTTGTGAAAAGACCAAAGTAATACCCCTTCCTTTTGTTAATTCACCGCCAAGCAAGTATGACACCATTTTCACTGTGCTGAAATATGCTGCCCAGCAGTGTGTTAAAATGCACCAAAATTCTTGCCTACTCACGTTTGACCAACCACTGTATATTAAAGCTCGAGAGATAGTCGCAGCAACATCCAATCCATTATTATCAAGTTGTATTGTGAGGATTGGTGGATTCCATCTTTTAATGTCATTCTTAGGCTGCATTGGGTACATAATGGCTGGAAGTGGGTTAAAAGAAATACTCACTTTGATTTATGCACCTACGTCAGTAGAAAAAATGTTGCTTGGCCATGCATACGCTAGGGCCGACAGAGCTCATTTATTGACCCAAACAACTTTAGCAAAAATTATTTTTGATGGCATGGACATATCAGATTTGGAATGTAAAAATCTCCGTGAGTTGTTTCGAGATTTTGCTACTGAACCACCATCGCAAGAAATCTTAAACGCACACACTCAAATACGAGCCATCGAAATTAAAATGAGGAAGACTTTGGAGCACCTGAAAAAGAAAGGCCCAACTGCCTGTGGGGCTGGAAGCATCCAGAGAAAATTCTTGTGCCCATCACAACTATGGATGCAGTAGCTCCCGATTCAGTTTTAAACATGGTGTTTTGCAACTGTATGACTGACTGTGGAGTAAGATGCGGATGTCCGAAAGCAGGCATCAACTGCACAACGGCCTGCAATAATTCCAATGGGGTATGTCAGAATGGCATCAGCCCTGTTGATGATGACGATCGAATGAAAGAAGTTGATGAATGGGCCGATGCTAGCGGATCCATAGACGATCTATAAATGCCTGACGAAGGGGAGAATCCCGTACCTAAAAAAAGCACGTAAATCCTGAAGTAGGTAAGCTTGAACAATTATTCGCAATGGAAATCTGATAGTGAATACCCCCAAGTTTACTACATTCATGTGTAAAATTAATAATGATTAATTATCTACATAGCCAAAAACATTAAGGTCTATTTTCTTATGTTTAAAGAATGCCAAAATGCGGGAGAGGTTAGAAATTCAAAGAACGCCTGCAACGAGACTTTGAAGCTACCTTCATTATCAACGCGCATTTTATAGTCAATATCTTCGTTCCTGTTAGGTGTACGACAAAAATGTATAAAATCGTTTTTGTACATAATTTAATGTTTTTTAATTTTTGAAATAAACTTTTTTTACGTAAAGTTAATATTTCCCTAGTTATTTGGAAAAATACAAAAACCCTTCCCATTTAGTGTAAAACTAATTTGGCTAATTATGGTATGCACATGCGCGGGTATTTCCCCCCACAGCGATGGGGAACTGCGCTTGTGCGTCCCAGGTGTGATAGTGCGCTCTTTTCAAAGTCAATTATCTTTGTTCCTGTTAGACATATAAAAAATGTTATGAATAATTTTTGTTCATAATTTAATGCTCTTTAATTTTTATATTTAATTATTTTTTATAAAAGCAATATTTTTAAAGGTATTTTCAAAAAACCAAAAAAGTGTACACATTTTCCAAGATGGCGGAGAAAGCTCAAGTCTGATCGGTGGGGACTTTTGGTATGTTCATTAGCATGCCTAAACAAACATCTCCGCCAATTTTCAAAACTTTCATATTTTTTTTAGCCATGAAAACTATTTTGACTGGGCAATTTTAAGACTTCGCATCCTGTAGAGCTATTGTGGACTGGTATATTGATTATATCTAGGAATGTATTATAGAACAATAAAAATACATGTATTCAGATTAATACTCTTATTTCGAGAGCAACGCGTAAAGTTTATGGAACTTTTAATTTTTCATAAATTTCAACACTGATGCCCTAATACATAAAATTAGCTTTCGATTAAGGCACAGTATAGCAGAGTCCTATAATATTTACTCCGCTGTAAATACCTAAAATGTAAAGTCAAGGCGAGAAACTCCGGTAGTAGTGATATATTCTAGCTAGTATTTGTTTTCCTACCAAACACAAATTGTTCTTCGAGCTCTGGCTCCATCCCGAAGTAATGCGTTTAGTCTGGAGGGTTCCCCGTTACACCCTTTCCATTCATTCCGGGAGAGGACCTGTCCACATCATGTCATAGTAAATGAGAGAATTAGCCCCAGGCAGTTACATTCTCAGATACCTCAGTGATTCATTAACAATACAAATGAACAACTCATTTGTTTGAGATTAGTCGCCGGCGAATATTTGATTACGCCATTAAGTTCACTGCTAGGGAATGTGTCATTAAATTTATTGCCTCTCTGCCTTCTGGTTTTTGTTTTGACAGCAAAATAAGAAAGACGGTAATGTAATGGGGAAATAAATGAAAATACATAAGTGTTATAAGTTCTGGTAATGGTACTATAATTATAGGTTTGATAATCAAGATAAGAGCCATTAGGATCTGATTTTGAAATAAATCTTTCTCTCTTAATTCTGAATCACGCTCCAACGTAATCCATTTGTCGATTTTTGGTGAAATAGCGAGCATTTACGAAGAGGTCCCGTTATCGCATTTTGCATGCTACATGACGTGATCTGTAAAAATAAATTCACTTAAGTATTATTCTTAAAATTTTGAATGTAATTTTACCAACTGAGATGTCCAAGTTTTAATATTAATTAAATATCAGAATGATGTCTGAATTAAATGTATCAATGAAATTAATAATTTAAAGATCCTGCTATGCACTTAAAACCGTTTGGGAAAGAAAAAAATATTTTTTTTTTGTCGCAGAATTTGCTGTATACTGGATGTAACGCTTATTGATATTAAATCTTGTGCATTTTTAAAATTATAATTTTAAAGGAATATAAGATGTTAGTAACTAATCTAGTTGCGTTTATAGAAACTGAAAGTAGTAAAATATCTGTTATATTTGAGGGACACAATTGACACTTTTTATTGTAGACTAGAGGATACAGTAGTATATTCTGACGCTCGTGCAGTTTTCGATTAAATCATTACTTCTAGGTTGCTTATTTCTAGGCTTATTTCTAGGTTGCACTTCAATGTGATAGGAGTACTGACAAGAATAAATCGAATGTGTCTTTTTAAGGGAACAAGGGACTTTCGAAATAGCAAAATTCGACCGAATTCATGAATTTTTTTTTGTCTCCAAAAAAATCGAGGTGGGTGTAAGCTTTGATCACAAAGTGAAATTTTCTCAAATGATTTCTAAGCGTTTTGTTTACATTTTTAAAAAGTGGGCGTGGTATTTAAAGGACATTGTGATGGATTGTTTCGAAATGTTCCATGCGTGTTAAATTTCCTCTGATTTCTTCCAAATTTCTCAGGACAGTCAATTGAAGTGTTTGTCACAAAACGTTGCATAATTCTTTGAAATGACAAACATTTGCTAAATTTATAGACCATGAAATGAAGTAAAAGCATACGAAAACTTAAAAATTAAAAAGCATATTTAATTATTATTTTTTTATGGGTTTTAATTCATACAAATAAATTTCAGTAACAGTTATGTGTATATATAGATATGGTAAATTCATAAAAAAAAATTGAGGTTTTTAAATGACATGGAATGCGGTGGGAGCATTTTGAAAAATGTTAGCATAAAGCCAAAAATCTTTTATAAAAAGACCTTATTTGGTCACAAGATACTTATTTAGCAATTCTGATAGTCTTCAATGTAATAAAAAAGAATATTAATTATTCTCATTTGGTATATAGAGTTAAAAATTGAAAATTAAAAATAATGAGGTTGAAAGTCCCTTGTCCCCTCTTTTTAAGATGCAGAGTGTAGGCAAATTTTCCATGTCGAATTTAATATGTTAGAAAGCAAAATGATTTTATTTTAAGGGGAGTCATCACTTTTAAACCTTCAAAAAATCGAATTTTACTTTTTTGTATTTTTAGAATATTTGAACATTTCTGAACCCTTTAAAACAAACCGCGTTAAAATATTCCAACTAGAACATTAAAAACTATGACACGATAGAAGCAGTTCCAATGGAAACATTACCAATGTGGAAACTTTAAAGGCCTTTTTCTCGTAATGATCATTTTCATGCTTGCGCACATTGTATAAAGGAAACTACTGCATATATTGCTTTCATATTTTTAGGATAGGTGTATAATGATGCTACCAAAAATATGCACCTAATGTTTTCTTAAATAATTATTTTGCTATGAATTTATACCATTTGACTTGTACTTTTAATGGGCTTTTTCAGTTTTTTTTAACTCTGATTGTCCCGGAGTAAATATTTTCGGTGTTTTGAATTTTAAATAGGTGTAGAAATATACCTAATGTTTTAACATCACAAAAATGCAAAAAATATTGTTCAAACTTAGTAAGTGTAAACTTTGTAAACTTTGTAAGTCTGCTCGCAGTGTATCAGTATAAATTTGAAAAGTTCAGAAAATACACTAACTCCTTACTTCATAAATAAAATTCTTATTTACTTGTAATAAAATTAATTCAGGGATCATAATCTATAAAATATAGAGAACTAATACTGAAAATTTCATATATAATGGACAATAACAAAAAAATTATAGAAGTCCGAACCAGAAAAAATTCTGCCTTTTCAACTTGTGTAAATTTTGTACGGGCCTGGGGAGGGTCTTTTTTTAAATCACTTGCAGTTCCTATTCAACCTTTTTGAATATTAAAAATAATAAAACAAAATATCATAAAACCTTATCAAAAAATTGTTTTACAAACAAAAATATTTTTTACAAACAAAAATATTTTTTGTTTTATTATTTTTAAAAATATTAAAACAAAATATCATAAAACCTTATCAAAAAATTGTTTTACAAACAAAAATATTTTTTGTATTCTTATGTGTAACTGATTTTTGGGGCCTCTTTTTACCTTAATTACTTTTATCGTGGATCATTAGTCTTTTCTAATTTTTCAGTGCAAATTTTTAATTACCTTAAAATTTCTCTTTTTCAATTTAACTTTACTGTAATAATTTTTTATCCTCTTTGCGTTATTTTTACCTTAATATTTTTAAATACCCTAATTTTAAATTTTAACTACTGAGCACTCGCACTTTGATAACTTATAATATTCGAGATAAAGTCATCACGACCTAGGTACTCCACTTTTAAAAAACTATACTGGATTGGATAAAACAACTTATTTAAAATGACAAACTTTTTACAGAAAAAGCCTATGATACCATAAATTAATGACATTTTCTATTAAAAAATCGTTAGAAATAGACATAGACGTGGTACATTAACGAGCCACCAGAGAGCAGGGCTCCATATTCACGGTATGGATGATTTTTTGTGGCTTATTATAACTTGCGTACAGGATATTTAAAATTACAAGTCAAAAGCCCATTAAAATTACATGTCAAATTTCCGTTCTCAAGATTAAAAGAAAAGTGTTGACTTGGGAGTTAAAATAATAATAAGATGAATAAGAATAATAATAATCAATAAATAAATAGATAAATAAATAAAAAGCTATAAGTAATAAATAAATAAGTAAATATAAATTTGACAACTATTTGATATGGCAATAAACAATCGTTCTTAAATAAGATATTTTATTAAATTATAAATTAATATCAAAATATTGGTGGGATAAACTGTAAAAACTATAAAATTTAAAAACAAAAATTTCGTACAGTGTTTTCAAATACTGAAAAAAAAATTGGTAGCTAAGCGTTGTGCATATTTATCTATACATAAGCATGTAGATATACGTATACTTTTTTGCGTTATTTATGCAAAGGACGACATTTTATCCATTCCATCTTCATTTATGCCGTGATAAGAAAGCTAATAAATAAAAAAAAAGAACTATCTCGGTCCTAGATCAATTCTTCTTCTTGTTCAAAACATTTCGTGAAATTATTTTTCCTTTAGGATTAAGAATTCGATTTCTTGAACACTTTTTTTCTTACAGAAGTTTCTACAAAGCACTATCTGGAACTTTTCTTATGTATCTCCCAACTCTGAAGGGAACGATATAAAGTCTGATCTAGAAATGAAGAAAAAGTGAACAAAAAAGAAAGGCGTGATATGTGTATGAAAAGAAGAGAAATAAAAGCGGAACATCTGCTCAACTTATTTCAAGATTATTAGTAAATCCAAAGAAAAAAAAAGGGAAAAATATAAATTTTGGGGTGAAAGTTTTAATGAAACTTCTAAAAGTTTTTTATTCAGTATTTAGATGTTAGTATATTAATTAATGTTAGTCGAACAGTAGAACAATATACCTTAGAAAACATATTGATAAATAGAAAGAATATTAATGAAGAATATAAATTTTGGGCTGAAACTTCTGAAAGTTTTATATCCAGTATTCAGGTATTTGTATGTTAATTATTGTAATTAGAATATCAGGACAATATATCTTAGAAAACATACAATTGATAAATTTAAATTATATTAATGGATAATGGAAATTTGGGGGTAAGTACAAATGAAATTCTTAAAGTTTTATACTCAGTATTAAAATATCTGTATGCTAGTTATTGTTATTATTATATTAGGACAATATATTTTAGAAAAAATATTGATGAATGTAGAGGATATTGAAATACATAAGTTTTGGGGTGCGAGTTTAAATGATATTTCAAAAAGTTTTATATTCCGTATTAAGATATATGTATGTTAATTAAAGTTATCAGAAGATTAGGCGGATATAGCTTAGAAAACATACTCATGTATGTAGATGGTATTGAAGAAATCTAAAACGCTTGGGTGCAAGTTTAAATGGAGCTTCTACAAGTTTTACATTCAGTATTGTGAAATTTGTATGTTAGTTATTTTTATTGGAGTAGTATTACGATATAGCTTAGAAAATATGTTAATATATGCAAATATATTACGGAAGAACGTGTTTTAAATGAAGACTATAATTTTGAGGCGATAGTGTAAAGGAAACTTCTAAAAGTTTTATATTCAGTATTTAGGTATTTGTATGTTAGTTATTTTTATTAGAATATTAGCACAATATATCTTAGAAAACATATAATTGATAAATTTAAATTATATTAATGGATAATGCAAACTTTGGGGTGCAAGTATGAATGAAATTCCTAAAAGTTTTATATTCAGTTTTGAGATATTTGTATGTTAGTTATTGTTATTAAAATATTAGGACAATATAGCTTATACAACATATTGATGAATGTAGATGATATTATTGAAATACTTAAAATTTTGGGCGCAAATTTCAGTGAAATTTCTAAAACTTTCGTATTCCATATTAAGATAGCTGTATGTTAATTAAAGATATCAGAAGATTAGGACAATATAGCTTAGAAAACATACTGATGAATGTGGGTGATATTAATGAAATCAAAATATTTTGGGTGCAAATTTAAATGAAGCTTCTACATGTTTTATATTCAGTATTGAGAAATTTATGTTAATTATTCTATGATGCCCGGTATAAAGTCAAAAACAGTGATTTTTAGATACTTGTTAGTAGTGATAAAAAAACAAAAAATCTTTTGACTGGAATGAAAATTTGATTATGAAATAAGAAATGTAATATTGTATACAAAATTTATAAACCGAAGCCTTTTATACCAGCCAAAGTGTTTTCGTTTTTTTTGTCAATACTAACAAGTATCTGAAAATCTCTGTTTTTGATTTAAGCTCTTTTACCACGCATCATAGAATTTTTATTAGAGTGGTAGAACAATATAGCTTAGAAAATATATTAATAAATGCAAATATATTACGGAAGAACGTGTTTTAAATGAAGACTATAAATTATGAGGGGATAGTGTAAATGAAACTTTAAAATTTTTTTTATTCAGTATTAATAGATTTGTATGGTAGTTGTTGTTATTAGAATATTAGGACAATATATCTTAGAAAATATATTGATATATGTAAATGAAAATATTAAAGAACATCTCTAAAAAGGAAGATTATAAATTTTGGGGTAAAAGTTTAAATAAAACTTCTGAAAGTTTTATATTCAGTATTGAGATCTATGTGTGTTAGTTATCTATATCAGAATACTAGGGCAATTACTGCCCTGATAAGTTAAAAGGCCCTAACTCCAAGTGTTACTTGTTTGTTACGTAACACCTTCTTTTATCAAAAATGACCTCAACGTAGAGTTAGGGCCAATATAAATTACAATATAACTCATCACTTAATTGTATTTAGGGGTTTCTAATGTCATAAAAAGGTGCATTCTTTTAGACCGATTCGAGAACGCTACTAAAAAGCATTTAGAAAAAAGTTGGAGTTAGGGCCTTTTAACTTATCAGGGCAGAATATTTCTTAGAAAATATGATGATTAATGTAAATGATATTAATGAAAAGCATGTTTTCATTGAAGATTTTTAATTTTGGGGTTAAAATTTAAATGAAACCTCAAAATTTTTATATTCAGTATTAAGATATTTCTATGCTAGCTATTGATATCAGGGCATTGGACAATATATCTTAGAAAACATATTAATGAATATAAATGATAATAATGAAGAAAATCTCTTAAAAGAAGAGAAAAAGCTTTTGGAGGGAAATTTTAAATGGAACTTGAAAAATATTTTATAATTATTATTATGATATAGATATGTTATTATTGTTTTTTGAATATTAGTAGAATATATCTTAGATAGCATATTGATAAATGAAAATGAAACTAAAAAGCACATGTTAAATTTAGAACTTTCAGTTGCGTTTTCAACGTAAATATATCATGATTATGCAATGAAAATTCAAAACATCCTACCTCGCAATATTTCTTGCCACAGGAATAAATGGGGGGTTTATTCGAATATCTTATAAGCCATGGTTGATCTTGTGTTGCTGTTAACTCAAAGGGGCTGAGGTTGGTTCACCTATATGGTGCTTAGATAAATTTAAAAAGAATTCACGGTGTATATGATGACCCAAAATTTTAAAGAATGGGGCTATCCGTATAAGAGAAAAATTAATTAAAGTTATTACCAGAAATTGCGTATACATTTCCAAGAAGTTTAAAAAAAGGCTTCCACGTGTTTAGTTTTATCGCTTTCTATAAACGGATTGATATAATCGTTATATATATATATGTCAAGGAAAAACGTAAGGCTAAAATATGGGGGGGGGCGATCGCGAAAACTTTAAATGGGGCTTCAGGATAATTTAATATTTGGCACCGAGCGCCATCATTTTCACAGAGTTAATTGAAATTCTTCGCGTGAATTGGGAAAGAGAATCCCTTTTTGAGATGTGGCCTTGACATGCGTTGTGGTCAGGCGAACGAGTGTATTTTTAGAAGCAGGCATTTGGCGTTCGAGGAGTGAACTATTACATAATATGAATTCGTCTCGGAACATTAGATAGACATCACGGAGCATGTGCGTAGTTTTGCCGCTTGAATATTAACAGAGGATTTGTCAGAGCGTCTTTGGGATTTCGAACTGACAGGTTGTCTTTGTCAGCCGAGATGAGGGATCGAAAATGGCACAGATTGAATCGGGGGAATTAATAAGAATTTAAATAAAGGATTTAGATGTAACCAATTGTCGTTAATTCCACAGGCCTACGATTGTTCTGACTGCATATTATTAGAGTAAGTATTAAGAGGGAGTACGAGTCTTACGAACGTCATATATATATATATATATATATATATATATATATATATATATATATATATAATATATATAATAAAAATATTATTCATTTATATATATATATAAATATATAAATATATATATATATATATATATATATATATATATATATATATATATATAATAAAAATATTCTGAGGTGATTTACATAGGGTGCCCCTAAAGCAACATTTTGAAGTTAATTTTAGTTAAAATTTATTTGAGTAATATTAACGAATGCATTTCCCTTAAATAATCTTTTGCTTGTGAAATACTGGTTATAGGAAAAGTAATTATTCATTTCTGCATAGGATTCTAGATCATACTAAAAGGAATGAACATTCTCCATGACCCTTAAAAAATATTATTGTCAAGCAGTTGTTATATTGGTTATCGTTTTAATGTAGGAACTTTGGTATTAATTTAGCATCTAAATAATTTAGGAGAAGTTCAGCTTCAATGACAAATACAAGATTAATGTTATATTTGTTTGTTTAGATTTAAAGCAATCGACAGAGTAGGAAAGGGAGTCCCATTGAATTTTCAAATAGTTGTACTCTTGGATTCCTTCCATTTAAATGTAGGATTGACATAAGTTCCAGACAAATGAAGAACAAAAAGTAGCTTACATAAAGGTAAAATCTTTACATCTTACAAGAGTGGAATTCCTCGTCTCAATAGTAAATAACAAGACTTTTCCCTTTGTAAATGCAGGACCGAGAATTTTAATGAAAAGTTTTCTAAGCATGTCTTAGAGCGTGTTTTATATATATATATATATATATATATATATATATATATATATATATATATATATACACACACATATATATATACACACATATATATATACACATATATATATATACACATATATATATATACACATATATATATGTAACATGCCAGGTCAGACCCAAGAAGATGATCGAAACAATGAATTAAAGACCTGACATGTCACATCGAAATTGCTTATCGTAGGCCGGGTGGACGAAAGACAATGGAGCTATTCAGTGTCGGACATTTTTTATTTAAGCTGTCGACAATGCGTCCTGACTGGAGAGTTACAGATTCCAGGAAGCGCACAGGTAGCTGACCACAGGCCCTTATATCACATCATAGATGGCTTGTCATGTGACACCGCAAAAGTGGAATGATTGAGTGAGACTGGATCTCCGGGCTTGAAAAACTTATATAACGACGAGGGATTATCTCCAAATTTACGGGGATCGTCTAGTATATGCCGAAATCAACTCATTTGTTCTTAAAATGAAAGCGAACAACGTAATTAATCTACGCACAAGGAAATTTAAAAAGAATTTAGAATTTGAAAGGGTTTTGGGATCTTATATTATATATATATATATATATATATATATATATATATATATATATATATATATATATATATATATATATACATACAGTGAAATCTCGATCGATCGTTTTTTATGGTACTGATTGCACTGAACGATCATTGCGGGAACATAACAAAGAAATATCATCATCAGGACTGAATGATATATTAATATAACTACCGATTGTTATGTGATAACGTTTTCTACATTTGTTACTAGCAATTATTTTGATTGGTTTGGTAATTCTAGTATTTAGTATTTCTACAAATACCTCAAAATATAAAAAAGTTAGTCAAAAAAGTCAACTTATTGAATTGTATTGTTTGATGACATAAAGTAAGAATGTAGAAATTTACGCATGAGAATCTGAAGTGAAGAAAAATGGCAGATTTCCTCCTTTGTCTACCTTTCAATGTTTTGTATAAAAATGGGTATTTTTTTTCGTTTTTCTTTACATAAATTAAATATGCGTGTCGTTTTGTGTTGACATAGAGTTTGTACACAAAGTTTCTAAAGACTGGAATGAAAAAGAAAACAGCATTGCGGGCACAAATTTTGAATAAAAGAAGCGAGCAGAGAAAAATCAGTTATCAAAATAGGGCACATACTGCCGAAACTTTTCTTCTATCTGAACTTCTTTGATGAAGATGGATGGAGGGGAGATATTTCGTTACACAAAGAAACGTTCGTAAAAATGATAAGTAAAATATTTATTTCACAGATGATGATGTATGGAAAAACATATTGCACATAAATGTTTATCGATAAATATTATAAATAGTATTCGGCGGACTTAGATTTTTCTATCCATGAAAGAAGTTTCAATCGAAAACGGGAACGAATAGAAGCGGGAATCATTTATCTTAAACTGTATTTAGGGTGTAATGGTTTTATAAGGAACTAAATGCATTGCGTTGTGTATTTATGGGTTGAACCATCATCTCTTCTTATTATGGAAAATGCTACTCTTAAGCAATAAAAATTTGATAAACGCCAGCCTTAATGCTTTAGTATTTTAGAGCAATATCTGTGGAACCGGGTTAATTCTTTAAGAAAGTTCACGAGTAAATATTCTTATGTATATTTAGTATGTTCATTGCAATTATGTATATTTAGTATGTTCATTTTCAAAGTTCATTGAAAGTTAACCGAAAATTAATGCCGATGTTAGATATAACATAAAGTTTGTTACACAAAGTCAATCATATTTTTCAATCTACTTAAAGATGATGTTATTCGAATATATAATATTGATGTTAACTATTTATTATGTTTTTGCATATTTTTTTAAACTTCTGCTCAAATAAATTTATTGCAGATTTTGACTAATGGAAGATTAGTGTAGACGTTTGGCATGACTTAATTTTTTTTTGAGCAGGCAATTTTTTTATGTGTGTTAAAGGAAATTTATCAATCTGTTTAACATAACTTTATTTCAATATTTGAAATTGGTGTTAACGATATTTACAATTTTAATATCAATAAATGTACCGATTTTAGTTTGCAAGGGAAATGAAGTATTTAACGACATCAAATCTAGTTAAATCTCTCGTTGGACAGAATATAGAGTTTAATGGATGTTTCCAACATTTGTATTAGAAATGTTGATGACTTCATGTTTCAACGGTTAGTTGAAATATTTGAGCATGTACATGATAGTCATATTAATGATAAGTCAGATTAATAATTAACAAAAGAAAGGGAAGGGATTTTTTAATTTCCTGCCCCCTTCGTGTGGTGCTTAGAGTCGTGGGCATCGGTAGCCTAGGTTAGCGCTCGAATCCCGGTCAAGTTATTGATATTCTCGAGGTGTCTCCTAATAGGAAAAAAAACTATGGTTCACACACACACACACACACATATATATATATATATATATATATATATATATATATATATATATATATATATATATATATATATATATATATATATATATATATATATATATATATATATATATATATATATATATATATACAGGGGGATTTCTTTTAACTGACACTAATCAGAGCCATCTGTAGCGCGATTTATCAGCCGGAATTCCACCAAAATTGATAGGGGACTGAGGACGACATGGGACAAAGTTTCCGAGAAAAAAAGTTCCAAAAGTTGCCGCTAGGGGAAGAAATGGCTCTGTTGTTGTCGGTGCACCCAAGAATTTGCATAAAAGGTAAGTAAAACATCAAAATACAAATTCATTACTATGTAGTCGACAGCTGTGCCAGTATTTTGGTCTATAAAGTGCGAAATCTGTTGCGCCTTCGCTTTACAGAAGAATGGGTCATCCGTCGTTTTTTCCACTTGCCGGGCCACCTGGTTCCCCGCACCTAACCCATGTGACATTTTTCTCTGAGGTTATTTAATGACTAAGGTGCACCTTGGTGGAGTCTCAAACTAGGCGGTCCTTAAGGGCAACATATCCCGAACTTTGATGAACATTCCTGATGACATGTTACTCTTAGCCGTCGAGGACGTAGTGTTCATGATGCAATGTGTCGTCCACCAGCACTGTGGTCAAATTAAAGGAGGGAGAAGTGACTTTTGCTGCATAAAGTGGTGTTGCAGTGAAATTTCTTCTTTATTCATTTGTCTGCTTACAACTTTTTCGGTATTCATCATTTATCTTTATAGCCCAAAATACTGGCACTGTTGTCGACTACATAGTCGTGAATTTGCATTTTGATGTTTTACTTACCTTTTATTCAAATTCTCGGGTGCACCGACAACAACTGAGCCATTTCTTCCCCTATCGGAGACTTTTGGAACTTTTTCTTCTCTCGGAAATTCTCTCCCATGTCGTCCTTAGTCCCCTATCAATTTTGGAGGAATTCCGGCTGATAGATAGCGCTACAAATGGCTCTGAGTAGTGTCAGTTTAAAAAAATCCCCCTGTCTGTATATATATATATATATATATATATATATATATATATATATATATATATATATATATATATATATATATATATATATATATATATATATATATATATATATATATATATATATATATATATATATTGTGTGCGTGTGTTTATGTGTTATTTATTTATCCTTGTCCAATCGGGCTGAATGGCAATGATATATTCTGATTTGTTATTTATATTTATAGCTATATTTACTATTTGACCCGGGCAGAACCAAGTCATTTCTATTAGGTTAGGTTAAGTTGCATGAAGATCTCGTGTAATACTTTTCTCGAGAACTTTAATCTTACCCCTAAAATTTGTTTAAACGAAAATGCTTACCTTCGTATTATTTTTCCGGCGAAATCTTTTTGCGTGTGATTAGTATAGTTTGGTATTATACTGATTATTTTTAAAAGTCTGAAGGTTTACTAGATATTAGATATTTCAGCTTTAAAAAATCATTTAATATTTACTGAGTGGAAAACAAATAAAGGGCACATAAAGGAACAGAAACTAGTGACGATAACTTGGTGAAAAATCAAATAGACATTAAAATTAGGCATGGGATCAACATACATTTAGAGGCTTCACGGATTGTTGAAGTTTAAGCAAAGTATGTGGCGGAACACTGTACGCTTGCGTGAATCACGTTACAGGAAGGTATTTTTCCATACAGGAAATTGCTTTTAAAAAGTTTTCAGAAATGAAAAACACAGTAAAAAGCTATAATTTTAATATTTGTATGGATACTTTATGATGAATCACTATCATTGAAATATTGTTTTCTTTTTCTTTTCAGTATTCTGTCGGACTTGATTTTCAAAACGATAAATAAGGAGATGCCAGGTTTAATGACAATCAAATTGTTGGAATTATACGTCACTATAATTTAACTTCAGTATAAGGAGGGGTTTACGCGTTGAATTGATAACTCGTAGAGATATTTATAGTCTATGTTCTTCACATGTCTGCCTATTTGATTGGAAATAATTAACTTGGGACTGATTGGAAATATAGCATGGTGTTAGGCATGCTACCCCTACATTAGGCATGTAGGGGTAGAGTACTGTATTATTAACTCTCTACACTGCTGGCCACTGTAAATGCAACACCCTGAAGTAAATATGCAAATAATATGAAATTTACAACATGCATTAGCGGAGGTGAGATATGCAAATGATTAGAATTTCAGCGCAGACGCACATCACGCGCGCCTGTGGCGCCACTTCAAAGCGCTATTTAAGGCTTGGAGATTTCGACGATTTCAAGTTCGGTAATTGTGTTTTTCTTGTGATTTTTCAAAAAAAAATCAATTATGCCTCGTCGAAAACAGCGATCATCTTTTAATCAAGTATCCGAGTTCGACAGAGGAAGGATAGTGGCCTACCGAGATTGTGGATTATGTGTCAGGGAAATCGGTAGTCGTGTTGGACGAAACGAAACAACTGTAATGCGGATATGTGGTCGTTGGATGCAGGAGGGTACGACGGACCGGCGCGTTCGATCGCATCCAACTCAGCGCACCACTTCACGTGATGACAGACAAATTGTGCGCATGGCAGTGACGGATCGCTCAGTCACATCACGAACCATAGCACAGCACATGCAGTCTGTAACGCATCATCCAGTGCCTGCGCGTACCATTCGATGCCGTTTACAGCAGAGTGGTCTGTCCGCAAGACGTCCATTGCTTTGTCTACCCTTGACGCAGTACCACAGACGCCTCCGCCGCCATAGGAGCGATGACAGAAGGATGTGGACGGCAGAATGGAATGAAATTGTCTTTACTGACAAGTCACGCTTCTGTCTGCAAACTGGTCCTGCACCGGGTATTATGGTATGGGGCGGTATTGGATATCACTCTCGCACACCTCTAGTACGCATGCCGGTACTTTAAACAGCCAGCGCTACATCTCCGAGGTGTTGGAGCCAGTTGTCCTTCCTTACCTTCAGGGCTTGCCCACAGCCATATTTCAACAGGGTAATGCGCGACCACACGTGGCACGCATTGTCCAACGGTTCTTCGTCAATCGCCAGATTGAATTGCTTCCCTGGCCGCCTCGCTCTCCGGATCTTTCGCCGAAAGAAAACATGTGGTCCATGGTTGCTCTACGATTGACCCAGATTCCATCCCCAGCTGCCACAGCAGATCAACTTTGGCAACGTGTGGAAGCTGCTTGGTCTGCTGTACCCCAAGAACTCATCCAAAGTCTCTTTGAATCAATGCCGTGGCGTGTGGCAGCGGTGATCTCCAACAATGGCGGCAACTCTGGCTACTGATTTTGGCAGGAACCACACTTCACAGATGTCTATAAATTTAATCATTTGATACTTGGTCAACATGTTATCTACAAAATAAATTTTGTTGTGATATCTCTTGTCTTTCTTGGTGTTGCAATTTGGGTGGCCAGCAGTGTAGATAAAGATTTCGAGTATTTAAAACTACCTACTATTGTACATAATAATTCTAAATTATTACCAATCAAGGATTGTGGGAAAATCGCTATTACTTTTAAATATCAAAAAACGTTAAGGGACATAATCTGCAACTATATCTTTTATAGACATAACTTAGGCAAAATTTCTAATTCTGATTGTAATTGTCATATTGAGGAGTTTAAAAACTTTGAAAATCCAACTTAGGGGCATATTGTAACAGGAGATCTTAATGATGTTAAAGGTGTTAGGTTGAGGGAAGTTCTACGTAAGGGCTCAAAATTTGGGGTAAGAAATAAGGTAAATTTAAAGCAAATTATAAGTTCTATCACTAGAGGCTTAGATTACTGCATAATAAAATTGGCAAGGAAGTACAATTGGCCTATCGAAGGTTTTATTGAGTGGAAGGTGCATATTTTACAGGATATAAAGAGGAATTATGAAGAGGATGGTATGGAGGACAAGAGGGGTTTCTTTCTAAACAAAGTTCTATACAGTAAAATTAAAGGTTTGAAAAATAAGTTTATTATTACGGTGGTTGATAAGGCTGCAAATACCTTCGGTTTTATGTGTAAAGATTATTTTAAGCAGTTAATTTCTAGGGAATACAACTCAAATAATACCTATCAAAAAATTAACCTTACCAAAAAAGAAATAGATAATAGGATTTTAGCTTTTAACAAAAAATTTATGTTTAAGATTAATAGCATAAAATACCCTTACCTGTTTCCTACCATAAAATTCCATAAAGTACCTACTAAATTTAGCTTTGTTACATGTAGTACAAATTGTTATAATACTTTGTTCAGTAAAAAGTTCTTTTGCTATTTAAAAATTATTCTAAATAAAATTAAAGTTACCGTAAATAGCTTTATTATAAATAATAACCAGGATGTTCTACATTTTTTAAAAAGTAAGAATATAGATAGCATATACACGTTTGATTTTGAAAACCTGTTTACCAGTATTCCGCATGATAATTTAATGATTATCTGTTCAGAAATTTATGATGCTTATTTAGATTATATTATAATATTAAAATGTGACTGGATTGATTTATGTAAATTTAATATTTTTGAAAACTACCTTTTTAATGGTTATGTTTCTTTAAACAGATAAAGGGTATACCTATGGGTAATAGCTATTCTAGTGCATTTGTCAACCTATTCTTAAATTTTACGAAACTAAATTTCTTAACTCAAATAATGTTACCGGATTTAGATATATTGATGACCTTATAATTTTTAACTGCAACGATTTGGAATCTCTTAATCAAATCTACCCAAAGGAACTAACTTTAATCCGGACTAACGATAATAATCGTTGTGCGACTTATCTGGATTTAAAAATTAAAATTCAAAATAGAGAAATAAAAATAGGGACATATGATAAAAGGTTAGATTTTACCTTCGAGGTTATTACGTTTACCAATTTCCTTAGCAACTTAAACTATAAAATTTATTATAATATTATTTACTCACAACTTTACAGAATAAAAAATATATGTAACAATGCTGGGGCTTTTTTGGAGGCATCTAGCATTTTCGAGGAAAACTTAAGAAAAAACGATTTCCCTAAAAATTTCGGCAATTTAAAAGTTTAAAAAAAATGGCATTTATACTTAGGAATTTTTAAAGATGTTTAGAATAGCATTTGAGTTTTCGTTTGGTTAAGCTGTAATGGGGGGTGGCGCTATAGTAATGTTACAACGACCTAACTTTTAGAATAGAATTGGCTGCTGTTTCGCCATAACCGTCACTTACGGAATTGGGGTGTGTACGCATCTTTTATTTTGCATTAGGATTTTGTGTGCTTGCATGTAAGGTGCGTTGAGCCCATACTATAAGTTGTGTTTGTCTTTTCATTTTCTTTTTGACTTATTGCTTCCTTGGGGGACTCGGGGCCTTGGTATGTTTTTGGGGCTTACCTGCATCCTATTCAGAACGTTCCCCTTGAGGTAACTGATATGGTTAGGCTCCCTGATGACGAGACCTGTCGGTTACCTCTGTTGTTTTATGGTTCAGTTCCGGCACTTATACAGAATCTTGCCGTTGGTGCGTGGATGCCCAGAGTGCTTGATTTCTGTTTGTTTCTTGTCCGTATTCGTATTATTTTATCTATCTCTGTTGGATTATTTATTTGTTTTTTTCATTATGGGGATATGAAGCTTCTGCGCTATCCTCTATTGAAAATGTTTTCTTTGCAGGATATGTTTTATGTTAAAGTGATTTAGCAGTCTATGTTTGTTTTTTATTTTTTGTTTATTTCTATTGTTTGTATTTTACTCTACAATCTATACTTATAAATAAAGAGCGGATTTTGTATGTGGAGGGTAATCTCCAGAACCACTGCACCTATTTGAAAAATTCTTTCACTGTTTGAAAGGTGCATTATTCCAGATGGGCATAGGCTATATATTATGTATATCTGATCAGCAGAAATAAAGTTAGGGGCTTAATATTAACAATATCCATTGTTACCGCTACTGTCTTCTACCTTTTTTTGTGCCGAAGTCTTCAACGATCCTTAGCGTGGTGCTATCGCGGTGGGCTTCTGCTCTGACGTTAGCGGTTCTAACCTAGCTGTTTTCCGGAACGCCTTTTTCTTTAAAAAAATTAACTTTAATTATTAACTACCGAAATATTAATTTGAATATTATTTTTAAGAAAATTGAATATTATTTAAAAAAAACATTCTTTACTTCAAATCCTTTTTTTATTTTTGTATTTTTATCTCTTCTCTTAATCTCTTTCTTTTAAAAAATTCACATTAATTAAAATAATTTACATAAAATAATAATTAAATTACATAAAATAATAATAATAATATAATAATTTATTAAAATAATACATTAATTATTATTTATAATAACTAACGTAATATTAATTTGAATACTATTTTAGGTACTTAAAATAATTAAAAAAACATTCTTTACTTAAAATCCTTTTTTTTATTTTTGTATTTTTATTTCATCTCTTATTCTAATTTTCGGATACCAATGTGTATCTATACTTCTATAATCTATACGAATATATAAAGAGAGAGCGGATTTTGTATGTGGAGGGTAATCTCTGGAACCACTGCACCTATTTGAAAAATTCTTTCACTATTTGAAAGGTACATTATTCCAGATGAACAAAGGCTATATATTATGTATATCTGATCAGTAGAAAGAAAGTTAGGGGCCTAAATGTAATAACCTTTACAACTTTTCCATTGTCAACCATTGTGAAGTAACCATAGCAACACATCAAACTACATTTTCATTTATTATCAGTAAAACATTTAATATTTTAAAGATTCAAGTGGAGGAGGTATTGATAAATACAAAAAGGATTTTTGAAACTGGCAACGTTAAACGGTTTATTGAAGACAA
Source organism: Dolomedes plantarius (assembly GCA_907164885.2). NCBI lineage: Eukaryota > Metazoa > Arthropoda > Arachnida > Araneae > Dolomedidae > Dolomedes > Dolomedes plantarius. The sequence continues at coordinate 47,304,806 of OU015493.1, read as the reverse complement.
CTACATTTGGAACTACGCTTTTTATTGGACATTTAAGGTAAAAAAAAAGATTTACAATTTTTTGGCTATGAACTGGAAATTTATTGGTATAATATTACAGAACTTTGTTTTACTTATAAAATTTATGTTCTTGAATTATGTACAATTTTATGCACAATTTGTGTAAACCGAACCTGAATTATTGAACTTTATTAAAAAATCAATGTTTCATTGAAACTGTGAAATTTATTGATTATTTCGAATAGGCCTATGTTTGTTCCTTTATAAGTGAAAAACTATTGCTTCAATGGAGCTGAAATTTTGTATAGATATAGTTGATAGTTCAGATTAAAACATAGACATATTATGTTTTCAAATTCGGGCCCCGGAGTTTTTTTAATTAATGTTTTAATGATTTTGTCCCTAAAAGTTGTTTATTTCAACAGCTTCCACGACTGTCCTCGCTGACAGCGAGACTATGGCGCCGAATCGTACCAAAATCGGTACGCGGGTGGCCCCGGACACGATTCAGTGCCTGACGCAGCCGAATTTTTTAATTTTTAATCTTAAGAAAATTATTAAATTTTTTGTGCCATTTTTGGGGCTTTTTTCGTGCTTTTTTGTGGACTCTGTAGCGGATATGCTATGGGGCCGAATCGTAGCAAAATCGGCACGCGGGTGGCCCCCGGACACAATTCAGTGCTTGACGTTACAGTTTCCAATAAAAATAGCTTTTGCCATCACCAACAACAAATCCCAAGGTCAGACATACAAATATATTGGATTTGACTTACGGGAAGATTGCTTTACTCATGGACAATTATATGTTGAACTCTCTGGGTCAGGAAATACGGAGAATCAATTTATTTTAAAACCTCAGAAAAACGAAAACTTTGGTATACCATGAAGTTTTAAAATAAATTATACCTGCCTAATATCTACTTAAGATAGATAATTGTTCAACCCGGACAAAGTCGGGACGGGCCGCTAGTATATAAATAAAACAGTTCCGTAAATCACTGACTGACAGATAACGCACAGACCAAACCGCTGGACCTAAAGGGCTGAAAATTTGTATAATGATTTTTCTTATAGTGTAGGGGTGCCCAAAGAAATAGTTTTGAAAAATACTTCGTAGATTTTTTTAAACTAAATTTTTAAGCTGTTTTAGTATCTTTTTTTAAGTTTGCATTTAAATTAATAATTTGAGGGTTATAAAATTTACATCACGAGAATCTTTTTCGAATCTTTACCTCTATTTTCTGATTTTTGGTGAATTTTTAAAGATTAATTTTTAGAATTTAATTTATTAAATGCGGATCACGTGATTTCTTTTTCTGATACTTTAAATAAATTTATCGTCACGTGCATAACAACTAAATAGACAAAAAAAGGTATTTAAAATAATACGCTGAGGGTTATAAAATTTATATCACGTGAAAGATCACAAAAATTCCTTTAACATGAAATCTTTTTTGAATCTTTACCTTCATTTTCTAATTTTTGGTGAATTTTTAAAGTTTAATTTTTAGAATTTAATTTATTAAATGTTGATCACGTGGTTTCTCTTCTTTTTGGAATACTTTAAATGAATTTTGCATCACGTGCATAACACTAAAATAAGTTGACAAAACAAAATATTTCTTTTTATTTCTAATGCGGCAGATGATTGGACATTATGCAAAAAAATATTAAAATACAGTTAAAGAAATGTTCCTCAAACTGTACTATATTCTTCAGTATGGTCTATTAAATTTAATTTCAATATTTTCTTCTACATTATTTTGTCTATAAAAATATCCGTTACTATGTTTTATAAATATTTTTAATTTAAAAAAAAATATTTATAAAAAAAATTTATATTATATTATTTTATAATATATAATTTTATATTATATTTTATTTTATATTATATTTTTTGATTTTAAAATATATGTTACGATCTTTTTATAAATATTTTTTTGGCATTAATTGCATACATTGACCATGTATTTATTATTGATATTTTTTTTGGCATTAAATGTATACATTGACCGTTGTATTTAATTTGAGTGCATACCGTAGTAAAGCACGGGTATTCAGCTAGTTCAAAATATAAAGCTATTTTAATGTTAAATTATCCCACTTCAGTAGAGATAAAAAAATGTATAGAAATATTACTGAAATTTATAGGTGCGATTTAAACTTTTCAACACCGAATTTCATAGGTTATTTTTCAAAAGAATTTTTTTCACTAATACTTTTTAATATAATGAATACTATAATGGAAAAAAAAATGAAAAGTTCTTTTAAAGATTGTATTTATTCAGTGGTAATACATTAGATATGTTTCATTTATGATTCAAAGTTTTCCTGATTTCGAACTAATTACACCTTTGTATAACTGCTAGAGATAACATGAAATTTAATGGTATTTGATTAAATGCTAAACTACTTTCCTTCGGATACCATTGACACAGATTTCGTCGATCATAATGTAAACTTTTATTGGATTTGTAATAGATGAATAAAATTCTGTAAACAATGGAACCATGAAATGTGAAAATATTGAATGCCACAGACCCGCGCCATTTATGGTCACAGATACTGAACTTTTGACTGTTTATGTAAGGTATATAGTAAACATACATTGATGTGATACTTAATTTAAGTTCTTTTGAAAGTTTATTTGAGATAAATATGGGAATCAGGGAATATACTCATTACAGACGAAAATAACAAAGGGTTTGATTATTCATTTGAAATGTAAAAATGATTGTGGTAAACGTGTTTTAATCACACGGAACTGTAAATAAGGACTCCTAAAAATTTAAACATTGCTGTAAAGCAATTTATTTACATCCCGTTTTCTGATTTCCGTATTTTTTGGGTAGTTATCTTTTTATCGATATCAATGTATTTTGTTCTGCATTTTGGAACCAGTAAAATACGTCTGCCACCGAACTTCTCTAAATAGCCATTAAATTTTACTGATATAATTCTAAATCATTGGAGATGTTATTATTTACTTTTTCTTATATAATTATCTACAACTCCCCATGAAATAAGTTCAAATCTGATTGAAATAGCTTATATAGCCATCGCTATATTACTTCCGAGGGAGAATGGAAATTGACTTAAATTATCACCTTAAAAAATGCTTGAAAACGAACAAGAATATAAATACATTAATCGCACAAAATATAAGGTTGTGGGTTTTTTTTTTCAATTTGTTTTTCCTTGTGAGTCGTATATCCGAAAAAGGTTACTATCGTTTCTAAAACGATCACGTATTTAAGTAGTTTTAAACAAATATTTAAGTTTACATTACATAGTATGTGCTATTCTACATTGCACCTGTTCTCATATATTTCCATAAAATGCATGCGCAAATATCAAAGCCAAACATTTATATGCAGGTTAGACATATCATATCAAATGTTTTATACTATACAGCAAAATGGCATATGGAATGATAGCAATTTATAAATTCAAATTTGTTTGATATTTGCCTCATTTACCCCCAAGAACAGAAACAAATGAGAAAGCAATGGGACCAGGCCCCGAAATTAGTTAGAACATATAAATTATTACAATGTATTAACCAAAACGTCATTTTAATATGATTTTCTCAATTTCTGCGCTTCTTATATATTGTAACTTTTTTATTATTTCTTTTTGTCGTTGTCCGATTTTTTTTTGTTCTTGTAATTTGTAGTATCTTTACTTGTATGTTTCTTTGATAAAATGAAGGTTATAATATAAAGAAAAGCTAGTTAAAGAACGGCATGCATCATTTTTTCTACATTTATATCTACTTTTTACCATGTTTCTATTAACTTGCTTTCTTGTGTGTGTGTTTGTCCAGTACAAATCTTGCAATCGATTTTTAACTAACTTCCCGACTAGCTAGACATTTGAAACTTTTAGTATAGCTCAGAACACGATGACAATGCATTTTTTTAGTACTTTTAGCCATCTTTAATCAGATTTTTACCATGTTTTTGTTATTTTCAGTTAATTTTGTTCTGTAGACTGGTGCAGCCATCTGTCGGCCGGAACGGGAAGGAAAAGTTAAACGCAAGTTAACTTCCAATCAACTTCATTTTCTTTCAAGTTTATGGGATAATTCATCAAAAATATTTTTAAAAAGTATTTATTAATACATAGAATTGTCAAGTTTATATGATTCAACAGAAATTTTAAAAACATGGTATATAAAAAGTTCTTTTTATCTTGTAATTATTCTTTTAAAGTCATTCTAGTTCTTACCCAAATTACGCGCATGTATTCCTCAAGCCAACTTGAAACATTCTCACAATGTCCTCATAAATAACTGATGGTGTATCCTTCCCATATATTTACTCTAATTTTGTTTTTCCTCCCCTGTAAATATGTATCATTACTGTGTAAGATGTATCATGGGCACTGTTTTATTTATTTGAGAATTAAAAATGAATTTACTAAAGAAAATATTCTGCAATATTTCCGTAGTCATGATGAGAAGTTCATCTGGATCTGGAAACACGAAGAATTCCTGAATATGTGCGATCAAATTATCCATTAGCGGATATTTGGAGAGTGAAAGGCCAGGGTTCTAGCATTTGGTTTCAAGGATGCGAGTTCTATTGTTGGTATGGCCAGGGCATCAGCTGACATCGCAAATCCCTAATGCTAATATTAAGCTCCAGGTAATTTTCCTCCCAGAATTTTTCTAATAAAATATTAGTAAAAGCTTTTTGTTTACTTTCTATTTCTTACATAGGAACCTAAACGTTTGGATGCAGATAGCGTAGATTTAAAAATTTTAGATTTTAAAATCTTCGCGACTTTTCATCGTTGATTTTTTTCTTCAGGGCATATAAAGTAATGCATAAAAAAATTTAAAAAAATTAAAATAGATGCTGTTTATTAACTCATGGATTTGCTCACCTCAATGTTAACTTATGGAGGAAATTTGTCTAAAATTTACAGCTATATAAATGCTGAAAATCAAATAATAAAGGTATATTCAAAGAGCCTAAAATTTTCTGCACCTTGTACCTGGATTCATTTTATAGATTAGGTCCACCAAAGAAATTAATGAACGTTTAAAATACCAGATTTTTTTCCAGAATAATTTACATTTTAAAACAATATTTGCATTTTTTTTTAAACAGCAAAGTTGTAGAATTTCTTTCTTTATTACGGAGTACAATTTTAAAAAAATCTTTCAATCCAAGTCAGCAATCCTTGGATACATTTTAACCGTAGGTTAAAATTGAGATGATCGAATCCAATAGAGTTAGAACACATCAGCATTAAATTTATCATTATATCTTCCTCTGTTAAACATTGCCTAGAATTAGCAATATTATTATTATTTTTTTTAAAAAGTCACCACGTCTTTGCTTTGTTACTTGCTTTATTGAAAATTTTAGCGAACTTTAAAAAGTCAGAAATCTATCCAGAAAGTGATAACAATAGTAGTTTTATACTCATTAAAGTATTTATAGAACATTTCGCTTTGCACTTAAAAGATCCGTTTTCAAATGCTGAAAGACAGAACTCAGTGTTATGATTTTGCTAATATATGATTAGAAAAATACTGGGAGTAATAGAATAGTGCTTTAGAAGACAAATCAGAGAAATTAATTTTACCTGATTATCCCTGCATCATGTGAAAAAAAGATAAAATTAAAGTTCAAATTACTAAAAACAAAAGTCAGTACAGTGCATAAATAAAGTGAAAAAAAATCATGTAGCTTCTTCTAACGAAACTACCACAGGTTATAATCGTAGGAATACTTATCGTTGCTTACCTCTTTTGTATGTATAAATGTATATATGTGTTATGTACATATGTATGTATATATATATATATATATATATATATATATATATATATATATATATATATATATATATATATATATATATATATATATGTACGCATATATATATATGTGTGTGTGTGTGTGTGTGTGTGTGCGTGTGTGTGATAATATTATTAATAACCTTTTTAATCGCTCTTTCTGAACTTTCTTTCTCATCTGGTAACCTTTCCGACGCCTTGGCGAGATGCTCCGCTTTTGCCAATACTAACACTCTCCACCAATTCCTGGCAACCTCTCTCAGACCTAATTCTATTTTCGTGCGTAAGGCAGACGGCGGGCTGGCTCGATGCGAATAACATGTCATGTCGCTGTACTCGAGAAATAAATTATTTTCTTCATGATTCGAACTTTCATTATTTCGCCCATGATGTATGCTTTTCTTCAAGAGATGATCATTCGGGTCATCTATATATATATATATATATGTGTGTGTGTGTGTGTGTCAAAATTTTGACGCATTTTGATACTTTTCTGCTTAACTGCTTACCTCTTGCTCAAGCGATACAGACTGGGTTTGGTGCACTGCCAAAATTATAACTCCGACAACGAACGGTTTTAGCGACTGAAATTTTGCTTTTCGGAGGGCCATCACGGAAGAATGTAATCCTACCTGAAAAAAATACTATTTCCTTAGTTAAAACAAATCTAGGTTTCGATATTTTAATTAATCCATATTAAAAAAAATTCATTTGTAATTAATTTAAAACCGACAAATTAAGAAGCATTTTACATATCAGAGTTATACTAGATTATCTGAGCTTTCTCATTATTCGTCTACCTACGTGCATTGATAAGTTTGGTTAACAGGATGATAAGAGTGATAACACACTCATATTCTGGAACAACACAGTATTTCTTTTTTAGTGTTTGTTTGACAATAGCTGATCAAGGTGTCCCTAAATCAACCATATATCTTATTTAGAGTCATATTGTTTTGACTATGTTAGGATCTAACAGCATACATAGTCGAAATCATATATTTAAATAAAAAATACGAGTTTTTTTTTTCTCCGTAAAGTAAAACAGCTTGGTTGTGACCAAATATGTCTTCTTTCGAACATACCCGGTATATCGGCCCCTTCCAATCATTTCGATTTCGCATTAAAGGAAGTTTGAGATTGAAGACTTCGATTTTTGCTCTGAAGGCAAATAGTTTACGAGACTTAATATTGGGAATGAAACAGGGCAAGGTCTTTTTGAAGGGTTCACTGCATAAAGGTTACGGAAATTTAAACTGTACTGAAAGAACTCGGAGATTGGAAAGTTATCAATTAAATATTTTGGGAATAATAATTTTCTGGTAAAGTTCATTAAACTGCTTCATTGAAGTAGTTTTCGATAAATGTTACACATGTTCGTGAGCGGATTGTTTAAAGTCGCTAACAAAACTTGCTAGATGATTTACTAAAGTTTTTACTTTAAATTCTGGAAGTATTTCCTTATACGTACGTTTGCATTGAATTGAGGGAGGTTTTGATATAATTTTATACTTAGTACTATTTCATCGCAATGTTATTTAAACTCAAATATTTGCTTCAGAGAAATGAAATTGATTTACAGGTATAATAAATATGCTTATAAATGTGAGTATAATGTATATGTGAGAACTAGCTGAATACCCGTACTTCGCTACGGAGTACATTCAAATTTAAATACAACGGTCAATGTATGCAATTAATGCCAATCAATATATATATATATATTTCTAATAAATACAATGATCAATGTATGAAATTGATGTAAAATATTTATATACAGTAGACGCTCGTTAATTCGAACTCGGTAAATTCAAAATAATCCACAGGCCCAAAAAAACTTGCATTGGAGTTAATGTTAAAAATATCTCATTAATTCGAACTAAATTTTTATCAATTCGATTAATTGGAACCTGTAGCTTCATGATTCGAACTAAAAATTTGACAAAAAAATTTTCCTTTTCCTCAATTAACGGTGAAAATACACGCTGTATTTTTTATTTTGTGTGTCAAAATCACCTGTATTTATTATTTTGTGTGTCAAAATCACCTGTATTTTTTTTCTATTTAAAGAGGCACATGCCCGCATTCCTAGATTACTGCATGTCCGCTAAACGTTAGAGGCTATTGTCCTTATCAGTGCTTAACGGACAAAGCGATTTTCCGTTATTTGTATCGATTTTCTTTGAATTTCAGAAAAACCAGTGTTTACTACAGATTCTAGGGAGCTGCGTCAGTTATGCCTGCAGTGCAGACAAGTTAATGTGATCTAGTTTTTCTTCCTTAGTGTGTGATGTGAAAGTGTAAAAATTCAGGATGTCTACGCGTGGAAAGTACAAAATCCTAATTTTGGAGACAAAGGTAGAAATTTTAAAGAGAGTAGAGAATGGCGAATGTAAAACAAAGTTAGCAGCTGACTATGGAATTAAAAAAAAAATATCTTGTCAACTTATTTGAAAAACAAGAATTCAATTTTAGATTCATGGGAAAAATCAAAATTTGCTAGAGGAAGGAAACGCATGAGAAATGCATCCCAAGAATATCTAGAAAAAGCTCTACTGCTATGGTTCCAGGATGTTAGATCTCGAAATTTTCCGATAAATGGACCCCTAGTGCTGACGAAGGCTGATGAATTGGCAAGTCGAATGGGTATTGAAGATTTTAAATGCAGTGATGGATGGCTTTCTCGATTTAAGTCAAGGCACAATATTTCTTATCAAACTGTATGTGGCCAAAGCTCTGATGTAAACGAAGACGTATGCACTAATTTCGGTAGGAAACTGCCAACGCTTTTCTTTACTTACCTGCCGAAAGATATTTTTAATGCGGCCATAATGGACGAAGCTATAATAGACTCTGTTAAAACTCTGAAAGCATTTATTCAGATGGAACCTTCCTCTGAAAATGAATTGAAATGTTTACTTCAAATCGAGAAGTTGGCTGAACAATGTAGGCATCATAAACAAAACCAAACATCCACTTTACAGTTTTTCACCAAAGTGTAATTCGTATTTTTAATTAAAGTTTACTTTCTACTGCATATCTTCTGCTTCATTTTATGATTAAGGCAAGTCTGTATTGCTTTTTAATATGTTAATTTTAGATATCACAGTATAATATATTTTCTGGGGTTGTACATACTAGGAGATTTTTCTTCTTCAGTGATACACTTTTAAAGTTATATATTTTCTCTTAACATCGGATAATTCGAACTTTTTTCCGAGAACCTTTGAGGTCGAATTAACGAGCGTCCACTGTATATATTTATAAAAAATCGTAACGGATATTTTTATAGACAAAATAATGTAGAAGAAAATATTCAAATTAAATCTAATAGAACATACTAAACAGTTGAATAACAGTTTAAGGAACATATCTTTTACAGTATTTTTTTTTCGATAATGTCCAATCGTCTGCCACATTAGAAAGGAAAAATTTTTTTTTTCTATTTCGTTGTTATGCACGTGATGCAGAATTAGTTTAAAGTATCACAGAAAGAAAAGAAACCACGTTATCAGCATTTAATAAATTAATTCTAAAAATCAATATTTAAAATTTACAAAAAATCAGAAAATTGAGGTCAAGATTCGAAAAAAGATTTCATTTTAAAGGAATTTATATGATCTTTCTTGTGCTATAAATTTTATAACCCTCAGATTATTATTTTAAATGCAAAATTTAAAAAAGTTACAAAATCAGCTTAAAAATTTAATTAAAAAAAACTAAGAAGATTTTTTCAAATATCTTTCACTACAAGAAGAATCGCCATGCCAAATTTCAGTCCTTTAGCTCCACGTGTTTGGTCTGTGCGTTATATGTCAGTCAGTTACGGAACTGTTTTATATATATAAATTATCAAACTGGATACTCTTTGAATTAAAGACATATTTAACAATCCGTCAGTTAGTAGATAGCCCCATTTACAAACACTTCCCTAGCGTGTGATCTATTGATGAAGTCGATGTGGAATTTGACATTATACATTTGTTAATACGTAAATAATTTTGACCAACATTTGGAATACATTTCCAGAAAATGTGTAGCAGCTTGTACCTATTACATTCCAGTACGCTTTATAGCTTTCATCGTAACTTAGTTACTAGGAAGGGAGTGATGTAGCGGCATGTACTGTGATCTCCTGACTCAGTGGTTTTGTTGGTTTCCGAAATATTTTTTATTTGAATAAAAAAGGCAACACTGTTATCCTAATGAAAACGATTTTTATTCCATTTGTAAATGAGACGGTGAGACATGGAATAAAATACGTTCCTGTGTAATAGTCATTTTTTTTGCGCAGTGATTTGAGTCTTTTTTATTATGCAAACGTCAACGAAGTTTTAGTTAATACGTTTGATAGTATTGTGTAACTCTAATGAGTTACAAATGTTTATTAAAAAACTCAGAGGTTTGCCCGCTCAATATGTTACATAATGTAAACAATGCCTAATATGCAAACTCGTTGATTATGGATTTTTTTTTGTTAAGTTTTTATTTTTACTGTAAACTTTCTCTACTCACTAAAGTTTTAAATACATTTTCGTAAATCGATTCCAGCAATCGATGATAAATTTTCTTCGCTGTTCTTGACCTCATATGTGACCTCTGCACGGATAGCCAATAATTACCCCTTTTCATGATCACATGGCGAGCTACCTCAAACGTTTATAAGAGACCCTAAGGTCAGAATTTTTTAGAAAACTTTTTTAACCTAATAAATATAAAAACTTTTATTAGGTTAATAGGTTTTTGTTTTTATCTTGAGTATGGATCATTTACTGTTTATTGTTAATGTTAAATATTTTATGTATGCATACGCTTTCGGTTATTTTCCTTTGTTTTTTCCATATTGTGTTTTAATGCATCTTTAAGCTTAGATGAAATCCCGCATGCAGTTTTTCAAATTTAATAACGAAACAAATTGCAAACTATACAGGTGAATGGATATAAATTTGGAGAGGGTTCTCAGGTGTTTTTCTCTAATTTCTCTAATTACATGCCCTCAATATTAAAGGATAAATTTATGCTCTCTTCTCCACGCATAGCATATATATAGTTCATAAAATTAGCTCTAACAAAAGAAAATTTAATACACCGATAAAAATTTATTCTCTAGTTAATACAATTATCTTCATTTCAATTGTAACAGGTAGTTATTTATTCATTTTTTATAACTATAAATTATTTCTTTTTAATTCCTTTTTTATTTATTTGTTTTTAATTGCTTTTTTATTTATTTGTTTTTAATTGCCTTTTTTATTTATTTATTTTTAATTGCTTTTTTATTTATTTGTTTTTAATTGCTCTTTTATTTATTTGTTTTTAATTGCATATTTATTTATTTGTTTTAACGTAGGATTACGTTCCTCCATACCTCTTCTCAGGAAAGGAAAATTTCAGAAGCTAAAACCACCCATTCGTAACTGGCGAATTATAATTTTGGCAGCGCGCCAAATCCAGTCAGTATCTCTTGGACAAGCAGCGAACAGTTAAACAGAAATCTACCAAAATGCGTCAAAATGTTGTCATATATATATATATATATATATATATATATATATATATATATATATATATATATATATATATATATATATATATATATATATATATATATATACATACATATATATATATACATACATATATATATATATATATATATATATATATATATATATATATATATATATATATATATATATATATATATATACATACATATATATATATATATATATATATATATATATATATATATATATATACATATATATATACATACACATATATATATATATATATATATATATATATATATATATATATATATATATATATATATATATATATATATATATATATATATATATACATACATATATATATATATATATATATATATATATATATATATATATATACATATATATATACATACACATATATATATATATATATATATATATATATATACATACATATATATATATATATATATATATATATATATATATATACATATATATATACATACACATATATATATATATATATATATATATATATATATATATATATACATACATATATATATAAAAGCAAATCACCCTAGTCAAAGGACAGTTGCAAAATCATTAAAATGCTCGGTGTCCACTGTAAACAAAATGCTAAAAGTTGATTTAAATCTTAAGTAAGTGAAAAAACGCAATGTACATAGTCTTCTTCCAAATCATATCGCTGAACGCGGGACACGCTGCAGAATTCTATATGAGAAACACCTATCCAAAGAAAAGTGGAAAACAATTGTCACAATAGATGAATCATGGGTGTATTTAAATGATTGCAAGAAAAAAAGAGCCATTTATTATCATAAAAGGGGAGAAAAAAATTAAAGTACATGGTTCAAAGAATCGAAAAAAATTTTTCTAAGGGATTCATGATTGTTGCTGGTTTTTCTTATAATGGCAAGTTAAAAATAAAGAGAGTGGAAAAAATGTCAAGATTAACTCGAAATACTATCAGGAACATATTTTATCGTCAATTTTTCTGAATGAAATACCATCGCTTTACCCACAGTGCCATCAATCTGTGAGACTCCATCAGGACAAAGCTAGCAGTCACTCATCAAAATCCACTGTAAATTTCCTAAAAGAAATGGAACAAAAAACTGGTATCCAGGCCATACCCTTCACTGATATACCTACTAAATCTCCCGATGTATCACCTATGGATTTTTGTGCTTTCGGACTTTTAAAATATGCATTATCCAAACGTCGTCCCCAAACCCTTACAGGACTCTGGAAAGCTGTTCAGGAGGAATGGGATAGAATACCTCTTCTGACACTTCAAAAGGCATTATTATCCTGGAAATTGCGGTGTCGAAAGATTGTTCAGAATAAAGGATGTCAAATAGAACATTTAAAACACAAAAATTTTATGTAATTTAGTTTTGGGAATCAAATATACATCGTCTAAAAAATGTGTGAACAGCTTCTGTATATATATATATATATATATATATATATATATATATATATATATATATATATATATATATATATATATATATACATACAAAAGAGGTAAGCATCGTTACGTAATCCTACGTTAATAAACGTTAAGTAGTTTCCTTAAAAGAGACTACCTGAATATTTTCTTTCTATTCCTCATTGATGTTTTTCCTTTAATCCTGAGAAATGAAAATACAGCCACATAAAATTATCCTTACCGAGGATATGGAGCTCTGCTCAATGGTGCCTCGTTAACGTACCATATCAACGTAACAGGAAGTTTTAAAAATATCTGAATGCAAACTATCGATGGAAATTTTATGGGAGATTTCTTGTCAAACGTAAAAGTAAACATTTTGCCATTAGTTATGGGAATTACAGAAACCGTACTTTGTCTGAAATGTACTTATACACATATTTACCGACGTTTCATCTCGGAACCTTGAAAAACAATTTAGATATTTTGAAAACACACACACACACTCTCTCACACACACACACACACACATATTTATTTATATATATATATATATATATATATATATATATATATATATATATATATATATGTTACCGTGAAATACCGAAATCTGGAGAAAGTCGACATTGTCCGGTGAATGTCAACATTTATGTAGTTACTTGGTGTAAATCCGAAATATTTGTTAAATATCCTTATTTCTCCCTTACACCCGCAAATGTCGACATTCACCATGCACTGATGGTGAGTGTTGAATAAAAATATTTTTGTTACGTCTTTAAATCATACTTTATAATTAAAACATGTCATGATATATGTCAAAATAGCGGAAATCGTAAGTAACAACACATGCAAATAAACTGTTGAACTTAAAACGAACAGTACATTCCAAATGACAAAAGAAAATAACACCAATAATAATATTACTTAATTATGTGATTGACGTTATACAATCTTATTTATTGCGACAACTTAATCTGTTGTGACACTTTGAAGTGAATAAGAGTCCCTTGCTTTTACAACTGCATTTTGTCGTGTAACATTTCTCTTTGCAATGACAGCGTACAGCGTGAATGGCCTTGCCATCCACTTCTCGAATCAATTACAGCTGCTTCTCTCAGCGACATTTCTTGAGAAGAAATCTCATCTACCGAATGAAACTTCTCTTTACATATTACGAACTGATTACGGGTATAAAGCGGCTTGAGGGTACCATTTTTTGTTCGCTAAGTTCTGAAAGTCGGAGTCTTCTATTTCAGCAACAACCGCCAACACATTTCTGGAATCTGTACTACCGTGGTCGATATCAAGGACTTGCATTCCTACGGTATCGCCAATTTGAGCAGGAGGAAATTTTCTTTTTGAGGTTCGTAACATTTTCGTTGCTTGCAGTAGAAGGTTCTTTTCCGTCGCCGCTCTTTATTTAGAAATAAACTCGTGTTGTTCAGTCAGGGCTTGATAAAAAGACCTAGTAGGTTGCAGCTCCTATTCAATATTTTCCTTTGGAGTGTGGTTTTTGTTATGGCTACTGCTCAAATTTCTTCGAGCGGGCCGTGGCGGCCTTGTGGTACAGCGCGCTGGTTTTCGGTGCTGAGGGTGCTCAGATCGAATCCTGGCGAAGCGCCACTAAAATGCCTCCGTTTGTGTCGTCCCTTCATAGGGGGCAATGATGGTCTGCCTATATGGCGTACCCGTAATAAAATGGCCAGCAAAACTGCGGTGAATTATAGGTGAATGTCTTCGCAACAAAAAGCCTCCGCATTGAAAAAAAAAATTCTTCGAGCTGTTATTCGGTTTCAATATTTGCGATTTGTTCGCCAGGCAAAGATGACGATGATACCTGTATGCCCCTTTTTGGTTTATTTCCAAACAGGGCTTCATAAGGACTTTGACGTATTTCTTCGTAGTATGTAGTGTGTTTGGTAAATCGAATAAAGGGAAACGTATCTTACTATTTATTTGTATAGTATCGTTAATTCATGCATTTAACATATTCTGTATATCCTGATTGACCCTTTCAACTGAGCCTTGTGTTTCGCTATGACGAGGCTTTTCATGAACTATCTTAACTTATTTCCACATAGCGCATAGTTCTGATATGACTTGATTACTGAATTCCGTACCATTATCTGAATGCAATATAGCTGGAGCACCAAATGTTAAAACTATTTGTTGACGATGATACGCTAATGCTTCAGCTTTCTTAGTTATCAAAGGTCGTAGCTGGACAAACTTCGTAAAATGATCTTGCTACATCATTATGAACTTAATATTCGCTATCACTGTGTGACTGCAGGTCTATCAGATCGGCTTTAGATCTTGAGTTTAACACTGAACTGACCATTGGCTTCACAACAATACCTTTTTTAGGTAGACTGTGTTTCATTTGACATTGTTAACATAAATTTTAATACAACATTACAACTTCATATGTAATATTTTTGTACTTAACTCGCAATTCTTCAAGCATACGTGATATTCCTCCATGACCTATTCTGGTTTCAGTTTCAGATAGTATACTGAAATTGATAGTATACATTAATGGTAACTTAATACTGTATATTCGTTTCTCCTGCTTTTTTATGGTACAATTAACTTCTCTTCATCATTAATTTTTAAAATGACAAAACGTTTTAATCATCTGTAATCCAAGAGGTGTACTGCACTTAGTTTTAGCAGAAATCATTTTTAAAGTACATTTCTTGAGAAAAATAAACACAATTGTCTTCTCGTTTACTCGCTATTAATGCATGTAACTTTTCAAAAAAATGATCACGGTTCATTGCAGTAGCCATTCAATATAAATTAGGGTATCGGATAAAAATAAGAAAAATTAAGAAAATGTTGCACGTACCAGCAAACCTTCCATAAGACTGACAAACAGCAGTGTTCCAATTTATAAGAAATAGATGCCACGTGACCACAATCGCCACAGAACAAAGAATTTGGCGTTTTTGTCACCTCTCTGTCTGTCTTCTCGGCTTCTCGTTTCGATCTCCATATATCCGAGAGCATATCTGTGCTTGTTGACGTACATCGGCGATGGTCCGAATGTATAAGAATATAACCAAATATTCTGTTTTTTACCGACGTATTTGGCATGAGTTGACATTTTTTCACGGTAACACACTTTTGTCTTTCACGGTTTGTCTTTCACGGTAACTAACACTAACTAACACACACACACACACACACAAACATGTTACATTTGTAACGTAATTAATATATATATATATATATATATATATATATATATATACTAGGTCTGACAATAAAGTTCGGAGAATAGTCCTATAACATTAACGTAGATGAAATATTAACGAAAGTTACCTTACTGTCCTTCGAAATAGTTACCTCCCATAACTATGCACCGCTGACATCTGCTATACATGTTCTGGAAACTTTGCAAGAAGTCTTCTTTTGGGATGGAGTCCAAAAGCCTCGTCACGTTTCGTTGGATGTTAGGAATATCCTCAAATCTCTTTCCTTTCATAGCGAGTTTGAGTTGTGGGAATAGGAAGAAGTCTGGAGGATTGAGATCTGGCGAGTATGGTGGATGTTCAATTTGCACCACCCCCTTTTTTGCCAGGAACTGTTTGACGATATTGGCTATGTGAGGGCGAGCATTGTCGTGAACAAAAAACCATGAACCTTGTTGTGCGTACTACGGTCGTACCCTGCGTAGACGTTTCATGAAACGGGTCAAAATTTCAATGTAAACTTCAGCATTCATCGTCTTTCCCTCAGGTAGAAATTCCTTGTGGATAATGCCTTGACTACCAAAAAAGGTGATGACCATCGTTTTGATGCGTAATTTTTCTGCTCTGACCTTTTTCCGACGAGGTGATGCAGGAGAACGCCATTCCATGCTTTGCCGTTTCGTTTCAGGGTCGTACCTGAGACACCAGGACTCATCCTCAGTGATAATACAGTTCAAGAACAAAATCCTGTGAAGCCTCTAAACGTGCCTGCTTGTGATCGTATTCCAAGTGATGTGGCAAAAGACGACAACACGTTTTTCTCATCCCTAATTTTTGGGTGACGATTTGTCGCACGGAACAAACGCACTAAACAAGCACTTTGTAAAACAAGTCTTACACGGAACACAAACGACGCTCAACTGAACAACGGTGGGGGCAGATGGTCAACACCTACCGCTACACAGGTGCACCGTTTTGTTTGGCCAGATCGGCCGTTCTGACTTCATTCACCGAACTTTATTGTCAGAGGTTGTATATATAAATATATATATAAATATATATATAAATATATATATATATATATATATATATATATATATATATATATATATATATATATATATATATATATATATATATATATATATATATATATAATGCCATAGTTATTTTTAAATAACTGTTATAACGTTAAAATTTTTAAAAGTACGTTCATTATAGTATTTGAAGTACTGAAGTTTTCTATCTATGAAAGCCTCTTTCATAAAATTCAATAAAACGTTCATGATATGACTAACTCACATGCTACCATGTTTATCTGAAGTCGAAAATTTTATTTAAGGACAAAATTATTTCATCATTTTCAACCAATTTCCTTTGTTGGCAGGAACTGTGGGTGGCACTATTGTGCGTACACTTTCAAGAGACAAATGACCTCCATTTAGATCTGTTTACTTGTATAACGCGTTTGATAGCTGATGTATCATTTTACTACAGAGTCGATAGATATAGTTTAAATTCAAACCATCACAGCATTTTGTTCCTCATACCAGTTTGCTCTACAAGGATTTCATAATAGCGGTAATTTTAAAATAGCCCATATAACATTTAACATTTTCATAAACACCTATACCCAGAGGATACGGCTGTTTACGATCATATATATATATATATATATATATATATATATATATATATATATATATATATATATATATATATATATATATATATATATATATACATATATATATATATATATATATATATATATATATATATATATATATATATATATGTATGGTCGTAGTTAAAAAACTACAATAATATGCGATTTTAAATTCATTACCATTTACGTATTTACTTTACTTAATTTAACGGGGCAAAAAACTAATATATATATATATATATATATATATATATATATATATATATATATACAGGGTGTCCCAGTTAAACTTTTCAGAACTTTTACGAGGGGTAGGCTTCATCCTGACGACTGGAAATCATATAGCAATGTGGGTTGGGAAATGCTGAAGCGGTGATGTACACAGAAAACCATAAAGAAAGAGACCGTAAGTGGATAATCGCTTTAATAATAAATGTACAAAACCAAAAGGTACACAGGTTAAAGTAAGTGTTCGAAGTTGTGTCCATCGATTGCAATGCAGACCTCACATCTTCGGCGCATGGAATTCGACCATTCTGGAATAATCCAGGGTCATCTCGAATTTCTCCGGGAGCTACTGAAATTCTTGAATTCAGCTCTTCACCATTGTCAACGGGTTTGTCATAAACATGTGTTTTCATATGCCCCCATAAATAAAAATTCGTTTAATTAGCCATCCTACTAACTCTGAGTCCTTGTGCAAAATCACGATTCCCTGCACTAACGTTCGGAACTTTCCCACAACGCCATCTACCGCTTCAGGAAAGCATTTCCGACCCCCCATTGCTATATGATTTCGAGTCGTCAGGATGCACCCTACCCCTCGTAGAAGTTCTGAAACGTTTAACTGGGACACCCTGTATATATATATATATATATATATATATATATATATATATATATATATATATATATATATATATATGTGTGTGTGTGTGTGTGTGTTTGTGTGTGTTTGTTTGTTTTTCTACCAATTCAATTAAGTAATGTAAATACGTTAATATTAATGAATATAAAAGTGCCCATTAATGTAGTTTTTGAATTTATAATTTTTTATTTTTATTTTGAAGAAGTTTTCCTATTTATATCCATCCAAAGATTACGGATTTAATGAAAGTGTAATTTTCTGCTAAACGGTACTGTTAATTAGTTCTCGTAAAATTAATTGAAATAATGTTTTATTTACTTATAGCTGAAGAATGCAAAGAAGACCAGTATCTCAGCCTCATTTCAAGTTTAAATATACTCATTTTTAATGTCAAATTATGTGTTTTTGTTTCAAAAGAATTGTAAAATCTCATCACATTTGACTTATGTACAATATTTATTTTCCATTTGAGAAATTATGATTAATTTATAAAAAACTGCAAGTACTATCAAATGTTTTAGGGTAAACTTGCAATTTTTTTTAATTCACCTTTAAGTTTTTTAAAGTAATTATTATATCTGATTTTAAAATTTAGATATTCAATTTAAATATATGAATTTTAATCGCTTTTGCATAATCACTTACTATATGCTATGAACTTTTAATTAAAACAAATAATCTTACTTGAAATTCAATATATGTTACCATGACCAATACACGTTATCAGTAAAAAATTATATTTAAATTAAAATATTCAAAATTATTATTTATGATTGTTCCAGCTGTAGTTTTGTAAATAAATAGGAATATATCTCATCAATACTTGTTTCCTCTTCAGAACATCAGACACATTTCTATGGTGAATATAAAACAGGCATATACATGTAAGTCCTAGGTTAATTTTGTGGGGATTAAATGAATTGCCTTCAATATCATACAATTAAGTCCACAATCATTTTTACAATTAACAACGGTAGAGTGAAAGAAATCAGAAGTTTGATTTTGACTTGGAAAATTTGAATATTTATCTTATTTGCGGTTATTACTTAAGTAATCTCCTGACTGCTTAAAGGCAATTCTGAGAACATTCTGATTAAGCGAGATATATTTGCTATAACTCTAATGAATGCCCACGAAACCCCAAGAACTAGTTGTTCAAATGTACCGTAGCGATCGGAGCTCTCTTTGTGCAGTTATTTATGATAGACTGAAGATAGAAATACATGGTAGTAATTGAAAGAAGCGGCTGAATATTATGAATTCGTGAAAGGTTTGTTCATTGAAAAGTTTATAAAGTATCGATTTTTCGACACAGATTGATATATAACTAAGAATGTACATACAAGTCTGTATTTAAAGATATCTATCAATATACCTCTCTCTTTCTGTATATATATATATATATATATATATATATATATATATATATATATATATATATATATATATATATATATATATATATATATATATATATATATATATATATATATATATGTATATATATATATATATGTATATATATATATATATATATATATATATATATGTATATATATATATATATATATATATATATATATATACACTGCTGGCCACTGTAAATGCAACACCCTGAAGGAAACATGCAAATAACATGAAATTTACAACATGCATTAGCGGAGGTGAGATATGCAAATGATTAGAATTTCAGCGCAGACGCACATCACGCCTGCCTGTGGAGCCACTTCAAAGCGCTATTTAAGGTTTGGAGATTTCGACGATTTCAAGTTCCGCAATTATGTTCTTCTTGTTGTTTTTTCAAAAAAACGATCAATTATGCCTCGTCGAAAACAGCGATCATCTTTTGATCAAGTATCCGAGTTCGACAGAGGAAGGATAGTGGCCTACCGAGATTGTGGATTATCTTTCAGGGAAATCGGTAGTCGTGTTGGACGAAACCAAACAACTGTAATGCGGATATGTGATCGTTGGATGCAGGAGGGTACGACGGACCAGCGTGTTCGATCGCATCCACCTCAGCGCACCACTTCACGTGATGACAGGCAAATTGTGCGCATGGCAGTGACGGATCGCTCAGTCACATCACGAACCATAGCACAGCGCATGCAGTCTGTAACGCATCATCCAGTGTCTGCGCGTACCATTCGACGCCGTTTACAGCAGAGTGGTCTGTCCGCAAGACGACCATTGCTTTGTCTACCCTTGACGCAGAACCACAGACGTCTCCGCCGCCAATGGTGCGATGACAGAAGGATGTGGACGGCAGAATGGAATGAAATTGTCTTTACTGACGAAACACGCTTCTGTCTGCAACACCACGATGGTCGCATTCGAGTCTGGAGAAACCGTGAAGAGAGGATGCTGAACAGCTGCGTTATACACCGCCACACTGGTCCTGCACCGGATATTATGGTATGGGGCGGTATTAGATATCACTCTCGCACACCTCTAGTACGCATGCCGGTACTTTAAACAGCCAGCGCTACATCTCCGAGGTGTTGGAGCCAGTTGTCCTTCCTTACCTTCAGGGCTTGCCCACAGCCATATTTCAACAAGATAATGCGCGACCACACGTGGCACGCATTGTCCAACGGTTCTTCATCAATCGCCAGATTGAATTGCTTCCCTGGCCGCCTCGCTCTCCGGATCTTTCGCCGAAAGAAAACATGTGGTCCATGGTTGCTCTACGATTGACCCAGATTCCATCCCCAGCTGCCACAGCAGATCAACTTTGGCAACGTGTGGAAGCCGCTTGGTCTGCTGTACTCCAAGAACTCATCCAAAGTCTCTTTGAATCAATGCCGAGGCGTGTGGCAGCGGTGATCTCCAACAATGGCGGCTACTCTGGCTACTGATTTTGGCAGGAACCACACTTCACAGAAGTCTATAAATTTAATCATTTGATACTTGGTCAACATGTTATCTACAAAATAAATTTTGTTGTGATATCTCTTGTCTTTCTTGGTGTTGCAATTTGGGTGGCCAGCAGTGTATATATATATATATATATATATATTTAATGGAATTTAAATTAAAATATTATTTAGGAGTATTACGTTAAGTGTGGTTTTGAAAGTATGGACCAATATGTCCTTGTTGCAAATAAAATCTAAAACATTTCTACTATGAGTATAAAACAGACATATACCTGCAAAGCTAAGTTAATTTTCCCACCGGAGATTAAATAAATTGGAATTTCTATCATACAATTGAGTCAGAAATCAGTTACACGGTTAACAAGGGTAGAGTAAAAGAAATGAAAAGTTTGACTTCTATTTCGAAATTTTGTATAATTACCTTATTTGCGGTTATTACTTAAGTAGGCTCCTCATTGCTTAAGGCGATTCTGAGAACAATCTGATTAAGTGAGATATATTTGCTACAGCTCGAATGAATGCCCGATGCGTGATAAGGAATCCGAATAAACCCCAAGCGCTAGATGTTCAAATTGTACCGTAGCGATCGGCGGTGCTTACTTTGTGTAGTTATTTATGATAAGGGGAAGATAGAAATACTTGGTAGTAATTGAAAGAAGCGGCTGATTATTATGAACTCGTAATATGTTTGATCATTAAAAAGTTATGAATTATTAATTTTCAACTGAACAAAATAAAATTATGCATGTTCATACAAGTCTGTATATAAGGATATCTCTTAATATCCCTCTTTGTCGCTGTATATATATATATATATATATATATATATATATATATATATATATATATATATATATCGGGTGTCCCAAAAATAGCCGACGATTTGAAAAATCAATTAAAGAAAAAAGGAAGGCGATAGAAATGTACAGTTTGCTGCATTCTGTTTTGGTAACCAGGGAATTTAAACACACCAATTTTCAAAATTAGTTACAAAGTTCGTCAACAGAAATCAGTTACACGGAAAATCAGTTACATCTCTGCCATGGCGCTGCTGGATGGGAAAAACTATAAAACAATGTTTTCAAAAGAACCACCGTTTGCAACAACAACGTGTCGCAGTCTGAGGTCAAAATTCGCAGACGCACGTGCAAACATTTCAGTTTGAATGTTCTGACAAGCAGCAAAGATGTATTGTTCCAGTTCATCTACAGTTTGTGGATTGTGACGATACACCTGGTCTTTCAAGTACCCCCTAAGAAAAAATCACATGGCGTAATATCGCATGGCGTAAAATCGCATGCGTAATCATCTGGCGAATAGGGAGGCCAATCCATGCCACTTTGCGTATGTTTCTTGCTTGGAAAACATTGTTTTATAGTTTTTCCCTGTCGGCAGCGCCATCTGTTGACGAACTTTGTAACTAATTTTGAAAATTAGTGAGAATACATTCCCTGGTTACCTAAGAAGAATGCAGCAAACTGTACATTTTTACCACCATCCGTTTTTCTATAATTGATTTTTCAAATCGTCGGTCATTTTTGAGACACCCGGTATATATATATATATATATATATATATATATATATACATACTGTGCTCTGGGCAAGAATTTGGATTTGGGCCCCTTTATTAATTAGATTTGTGAAAATAATAAAACAAATACAGCATTTTGGGCCTCCGTTCCAAGTGGGCCCTGGGCGGGTGCCCCTGCTGCACCTGCGTAGTTACGGCATTGTATATATATATATATATATATATATATATATATATACAATGCCGTAATATATATATATATATATATATATATATATATATATATATATATATATATATATATATGTGTGTGTGTGTGTGTGTGTGTGTGTGTGATAATATTACTAACTATCTATAATCGCCCATTCTGTACTTCATCTCTGCCATGGTAACTCGTCCTTCTTGTCTTGGCGTAAACGCTTCGCCTTCCCACATACTATCTTCCTCCGCCAATTCTGGCAACCTCTCTAACATAATTCTATTTTGGCGCTTTTTGCGAGAGACGCTGGCCTGACTCGAAGCGAGTAAGATGTGTTGCTTTACTGTTTAATAAATTAGTTTGTTCCTGAGCTGATATTATATTATTTTCCAGCCACGATGCAAGATACAATTTCATGAGATGTCAATCCGGACATTTCAGAGAGCTCGACAGGATCTGGACTTTAAAAATGCGACTGCAAATTGAACAAGTTAAAAAGTCTTTGTTCTACACGACTTTCGCTTTAGATTAACGCCATTGTTCTACAGGACTTTTGCTTTATTTTCCGCATGCGTTCCTGAAGTCACCAGCTTGAAATGATCAAGGTTAATGCATTCCTCATCCAACACCATGAAATTGCTACAGAAGTCGATTACATCGAAACAAGTAAAGATGCCATTGTTCCGGTTCGTTCCAGTTTTTTTTTTTTTCGAATTCTGTTTCCCGCCTGACCTCACCATTTTTTCTTCCCGTTTTGGACTACGCCATCGTAAAGTCAAGTACCAGTGCTGCAGCATCCGATTCAACTAGGCCTCCAAGAAGTGATTCAAGATTTTATATGTGAGCGACAGTCATCAAAAACTTCAATTTCAAGAAAATAATTACGATTTCAGAGTGAACGCCGAACGCTGCTTTGAAATCAAAGAAGCTCATAAAAACAAATTTTCAACTTACCATCAGAGTGCTTTACATTCAAAAAAGTTCTTATTTAGTATTGTATTTTATGCCACAAAAGTTGGTGCTTTAAGCAGGTCAGTTATTATATTATTATTTTTTATAATTTCTAATATACTAAGTAAAAGTAAAACTGCCAAAATACACTACCAAAAAACACTGCCAAAATAAATGTCGAACATGAAAATAATTACGAAATATTTCAGGAAAAAATTAAAAATCGGAAAAAAAAAGTTAAATTTAAGTAGCGAAATGATGATGTAAGTCACCAATATGTAAATCATTCAGCTATCCTTATTCTTTCTATTTTAGCATTCCTGTCCTATCGCCATCCTAGTTAATTTTGAAGAAACCCCGTGAGTGTAAGTAAAACTCACATATTTTTTTTTAACTTTTTGAAGCTTACTACATTTTATATGAAAAATACTATGTACTAGATAAATATTATTGATTTTTTTACTGGGGTTTCCACTCACTGTCCTCCCTGTCTCTTCACACTTGTCTAATGTTCCCTTTGAACAGTTGCTTTTACCTCTCATGTTTGAGAAACTTGCCTGCCCCTTTTCATTTTGTGCAGTTTGCTCAACTTGAGTTTCAGGTTGGAAGCATCTTCCCTTTGGTAAACGCTCACGAGGATGTACTCACAACAGGTCAGATACCTCAAATTTATGTTTGTATTGTCTTGTTTTTTTTATTTCTTCACAATAATTGAATGTTAGTGTCAATTGTTGGAATTTGTATTTTGTTCGAATTTTGCAACATCAGGTACCAGACATTTGGTATTGATGTTGAAAGTTAATTTTGACAGCATTTGGTAAATTTATTCTACTTATTGCTGAAAGAATAATTTTAATAATTTTGTGTACATGATCTAGAGAAAAAAAATAAAACATATATAGTGTTTTGCTCAAAGAAAAGTCAATAACTAATGTCAAACGTAATAATAATAAACAACAAAGAACATTAATTTTCTAAAAAAGTGACCAACCCAGGAGATCTCCAAAAGAACTAAACATTATTCAACGACTAAGACTGTGAATAATAATTACTTTGTGTTTTTCAACTAGTTGAACTGTACCCGTCCAGGACTCTGAACACTTTCAGACTGTGACACATGTCAGGGGCTGAGACATGCACAATTTTTTACTTGTAATTGTATTTGGAAAATCTTTACATCTGTTGTTGTTAGTGTTTTCATTTAAGTGTACCATTCCATTTTTATTTTACTCCAGCTATTTGTTTTTAAAATTACGCCATTTTTCATACTATTATGTCTTTCAATTGTACAATTTAACATAAAAATTTGTGATTTTCGAGCCAGCTTCAATCTAATATTCTAACTACTAATTTTCATGTTCACACTATCTGGAGTGTCTTGGAGTCGAAGGCCGTGGCTCCAATCCATTTTAGATGGGGGGGGGGGGGGTATTCTGTGATAATATTACTAACTACCTATAATCGCCCATTCTGTACTTCGTCTCTGCCATGGTAACCCGTCATTCTTGTCTTGGCGTAAACGCTTCGCCTTCCCACATACTAACTTCCTGCGCCAATTCTGGCAACCTCTCTAATATAATTCTATTTTGGCGCTTTTGCGAGAGACGCTGGCCTGACTCGAAGCTAGTAAGATGTGTTGCTTTACTATTTAATAAATTAGTTTGTTCCTGAGCTGATATTATATTATTTTCCGGCCACGATATATATATATATATATATATATATATATATATATATATATATATATATATATATATATAAGATTAAGAAAATTTAAATTGCAACATTAATATTTAGGATTATTACAATAAGTGTAAAGTCAAAAGTATGGAACAATATACAACAATTACATTTCTTTTATAATAAGTTAGTCGGCGTCTCCCGAAAGGGCGAATGTTTAAAACAAGCAGAACTGGATATTACCAAGCGTTACAGTTCTGCCTTTTTAACTTTCTTGTGTTTTAATACCGTAATTAGCTTTTCTGTATAGCAAAAGATCTGTGAATAGAATTAGTGTAATAAACATCCGTAGACAATCTCTTATTATTTTTGACATCTTTAACTCGAAGGCAATTACGTAACGCGTTTAGTTTTTTCGCATTTCTCACTTTACAGTGGAACCTCGCATAACGAGCATAATTCGTTATAAAGTCTTACTCGTAATACGAAACACTCGTTAAGCGAAACAATTTTTCCCATATAAATTAATGTAAAATAGGATAATGCGTTCCATGCCAAAAAATACTCAAAATTTTTTTAGGTGTGACGATTATTATTTAAAGAAAATTACTTATACATAAATTCTTAAGGAGCAAAATCATCCAAATGTAGTTAATCATTTACGAATTTATCACATATCTGATTTTTTTACTAGAAAGCTATATAGCGACATTTGTTTTTCTCGACGTTTCAAAATTTGCTGAAAATGTGTCACCGCATTGTCATTGAATATGTGTATAGCGAGCATAGCCACCGTTTTACCAGGGTGATGCTTTGTAACTTACAATGCAACAGTTTCCCATGTTTTCATGATTTCTTATTATTGCGCCAGAATATTGTTTCTTTGCTGTTTATTAGTCCTTCTCCACTGACAAACTCTCCTCTACAACTGCTTGCTGTGAAAGACACTGCAATTCTATTAGCTGTTCGGTGGTCAGCTCTTGGTTGTATTCTTCCCCATGTTCATCAATATCATTGTTATCCTCCAATCCCATGATATTGGCTTGTCTAACCATCCATGACTACCCTTAAATACTTATTTTTCGGCCGTTGATGATCCTGAAGTATTCCTAACGAGGTCTGCGAAAATTACTTTCCCTTTCTGAAAAATGACGTTTCCGTTGATAGTATCGACTTGTAATTTGCTTTTCGTTTATCCATATGAGAAGCAACCTTTCAATATCTTCAAGAATACGTAACCGTTGCGTAGATATTCTTGTCACACCCTTTGAAGCATCTATCCCCTTAACCTTGTCCTTGTTCTTGAGGATAGTGCAAATCGTTGATGGAGACGGATTGTATGTCCGTGCTAGATCAGCCATGTTCACATCTCGTTCTCGCTTTTCCACAATTTCACGTTTCATTTCTGCGGTTATTTTTTTTTTCTTACAGCTGCCTTCTTGTGGTTTATTCGTCGGGGACATTTTTGCAATGGTTATTTAAATTTACACAAAAAAATCACAAGCAATGTCTAAACAAAAGTTTGGAAAATATGTAATCACAAACGGGACTAAGATGCTATGGTGACGTATAATAAACACAGACTGATGTCAGACTGACGTAGCATTGGCGATAAAAGTTCCAGTGCATGTTCAACGGCGAGAGACGTGAAGCGGGGACTTCCTTCCACGTCACTCGTTATGCGAAATGTTGCTCGTTAAGCGAGCCATTTTTTTACGATTTATTTTGCTCGTTATGCGAAATACTCGTTATGCGAGGTGCTCGTTAAGCGAGGTTCACTGTATTTGGCTTTTAAATCAATTTTATTAAAACAGAAAATACTTTTATTCTTCCTCTCTCTCTTTATATATTTGTATTTAACGAGCCTCTATTTTGAGAACTTTTCTTTGGAACGAAGAACATTTTGCGAATTTTCTCGTAAAATAACCTACAAATAGCGAAGTGAATTCTCTATATAACGAACTTTTTCTTGTGATCCAATATTTTTTTCTTTATATTTATCAAAATATTTCTGAGCATTTCAAACTTATGGTTTCTTTTAACACATTTTATTGTGATCAATGGCCCTGAACAGGTTTTACTAGTCGCCTAACTCACCGTGATCAGTAAAATTGCTGTCACTCTTTGCATTTCATCCAGGAAGTGCAACCTTTATCCTCCCCGTCCACTTCACTAGAAAAACTTTGAATATCCCCCTTTCATCCTTAATGGAGGTGTCCCGTGTCCTTGAACTAGTCTTCCGTTTTCAAGCATGTTGATCAGAGTCGTGCTGGTAATTTCGGTTTTTGTAGCTGGATAATGTTAAAGCGATAGTGCTTGAGCATCAAAGAAAAAAAAATTAATTCTTCATAAAGGCCGAGAAATGTAGATAAAGGCGTGGAGAAAACGGATATTGCTTTAAAATTTGGTATTCCTCCAAACAGCTTATCAACCATAATAAACAATCGTGATAAGATAAAAAAATTATGATTCATCGAATTCTTGTTCAAAACGTTTAAAAACATGTGTCTATGAAGATGTGGATGAGGCAGTTTTGAAGTGGACACACACAATACGAGATAAAAATGCTCCGATCTCTGGGCCTTTCATAATTGAGAAAGCTCTTCAATTTGCGAAGGCATTGGGATACGACGAATTTCGAGGAAGTAATGGATGAATTAAAAAAAAATTTAAGAGAAGACACGGAATTATAGCAAAAGTAATATCTGGTGAAAGTTAAGACGTTGATGATAATGATAGTTAAAATTTGACAATGGAGACACCGAGTTAAATTTGAAAAGACTATAATCCAGAAAACATCTTTAACGCAGATGGGACTGCTTTAATTTTTCAATGTTTGCCTCAAAATACATTAACCTTTAAAAAGGCCTTTAAAAGTGCTTTGGAGGAAAGCAAATCAGAGCAAGATTAAGGGCCTGTTCACATAGGAGTCCGTTGCGTTGCGTTAAGGAAAAGATGACGTTGAGAAGAAAATAAACCAATCATAGGCGTTAAAAATTTCATTGCTAATCGTTTGGAGGCCTATGATTGGTTTATTTTCGTCTCAACGTCATATTTTCCTTAACGCAACGCAACGGACTCCTACGTGAACAGGCCTAACTGTCACGTTAGGTTCTGGACATCAGAATTTGAAACCATTAGTTATCATAAGAAGCAAAAATCCAAGATGTTTAAAAGGCTCAAAATCTTTGGAGGTTCATTATGACTTTAACAACAAATCTTGGATGACGTCAGACATTTGAGAAAAATAGGTCCAAAAATTGGACAAACGTATGATTGCATAGTGTCGCAAAATTCCTCTCGTTTTAGACAATTGTCCCTCCCATCCAAAAGAAATCAACCCAAAATTGGAAAATGTTACAATTTTTTACTTGCCGCCAAACACTACATCAAAACTGCAGCAAGGGAAGTTAAAAAATTTCAAAATACACTATCGCAAGAGAATAGTGCGAAAAGTTATCACTGTTCTTGAGAACAATCAATCCATGACAAAGATCAACTTACGGGAAAGCATATCAGAAATTTCCAAAGCCTGGAACCATGATGTCACAGATCGTACTATTCGCAACAGTTTTGCCAAAGCTGGATTCTTTGTCAGCAATGAGAATTCGGCAATTACGGAGGTCGAAGAGGATATTATCTTAGAGCAACTTTAAAAAATGGTGGATACAGCAAAGGGAAAAAGAAGAAATTAACGATCATGTGCTGTTTGAGGATTTTCTTTCGCTTGATTCTGAAGCTGAAACCTCGGAAACACTAACTGAATTGGATATTTTGGACAGTGTGAAAATAAAAACAATACAGCAATGAATTGCAATGAAGACGAAGGTGGTGAAAATGGAAATGATCATGAAGCAGAAATCAACAAATCTTCCTATGATGAAATGCTAAAGTCATTTGAAACAATCGGATTACAGTTTGAAGAAAATATGCTTGAAGAGGTTTTTGGTGCATTGCAAAGATGCAAGACATATTATGAGAGAAAACACGTTTTCAAACAAAAAACTCAGAGAAAATTAACAGATTTTATATGTAATTAAATTTAAGGATACATGTGGTACTGTATGCTTAAAATTACTTGTTATAATCAATGACATTAAAATGCCATGATAATGCCATTAAAATTCATTAATTTTAATATAATTTTTTTTTGAAAATACAGTGTATTCCCGGACAATGTTTTGTTTTTCTTTTCCTTGCAGATTTCATTTTGTTGTGTAAGATATATGAAACAAATTGATATTAATTTACAAAATAAAGGTGTGATTAATTACTTTTTAAAAAATATTTAGTTTTTATGAATTTAAAATAGTTTAAAGTATTCTAAAAAGTATTTTAAAAGACTAATCTCTATTTAACGAATTTTCCATACAACGAACTTTTTTTCGGGACTTAGCGACTTCATTAAATAGAGGTTCAACTGTATATATATATATATATATATATATATATATATATATATATATATTTATTTATTTATTTATTTATAATAATTGCGATGATCAATATATATAATTGACGTAAAAAAAACAAAAATTATATTTATAAAATATCGTAAGGGATATTTTTATAGACAAAATTATGTAGAAGAAAATATTCAAATTAAATCTAATAGGGCATACTAAAGAATATAGTACAGTTATTATAGTACAGTTTGAGGAACATATCTGTTACTGCATCGTAATATTTTTTTGGATAATGCCCAATCGTCTGCCGCATTAGCAAGAAAAAAAAAATTTGTGTCTATTTAGTTGTTATGACGTGACGATAAATTTATTTAAAGTACCAGAATAAGAAATCACGTGATCAGCATATAATAAATCAATCTTTAAAAGTTCACCAAAATTCCGAAAATAGTGGTAAAGGTTAAAAAACGATTGCATTTTTAGGGAGTGTTTATGATCTTTCTCGTGATATAAATTTTATAACTCTCAAATCATTATTGTGAATGCAAACTTAAAAATAGTTACTAAAGCAGCTTAAAAATTTAATTTAAAAAATCTAAGACGAATTCTTCAAAAAATCTTTCTTAGTGCACCCCTACACTATAGGATAAATCGCCCTGTAAAATTTCAGCCTTTTAGATCCAGCGGTTTGGTCTGTGCGTTGTATGTCAGTCAGTCAATCAGTCAGTCAGTGAGTCAGTCAGTTACGAACTATTTTATACAGTGGCGTTCTCAGGATTTTGTTCTGGGGGGGGGGGGGGGGTTCAAGGCCTCCATGTGCTAGGGGTCGTCCATTTCTCTGATGCCCTATTATCAGGGTGGACTAGAAGGGGGGGCCTTCCGGGGGGTTTGGGGGTTATGGAATACCCTCCAGACTCCCCGGAAAATTTTGAAAATTAGGTGTTAAATAGTGCTATTTTAGGCTATCTAGAGTACTAGATGCCACTTCTTAAAAATCATATATCTATGAATTCCATGACATTATTCTAATGCTTTGAATGACATTTTTACTTTTTGCGTAGTGTAGTTTTTTACTACCTATACCATAAAACCTATTTTTAGATTAGTATTTGTAAACAAACGGTATAATAATAATAAATTATAATAATAATTATTATTTGAAGCATATCTTTCAAGTTATATGTATAAAAATGTATAATATATATGTATAATAAATGCAAATATGTATAATAAATTATTATTATTATCGTTTTAAGGACAGTTAAAATCAACGAGAATTTCCAATTTATTAGCTTTTTTACAGTATTTATTTCTTCAATAACAGTACACTTTTTTCTACATAAAAGAACTAATCTACAATTTAATGCTTAACCTCCTGGGATTTTCCAACTGGGGTCCAAAGTGATTTTGAGAAATGTAACAGTCGATGGAAAAAAAGGAAAAAGGTTCGTGGAAACTTGCGAAATTTGTAGAATGGTTTATTGACTTAATGGTAAAGAATGGCTAATTGACGTAATGGTAAAGAATAAATAACACAATTACTATTAGTCCTATACGAAATAGTTTTGCATTATTTTGTAAATTTTAAATATTTATTTTAGCTCTGGGGGGGTAAGGTCCCGCTGGTCCCCCCCCCCGTCGGCACGCCCCTGATTATTTTATATATATATAGATATATACATTGTATCACCTATTACCGTATTTTATGATTGTGTATATTGCAAGAGTTTCTCGATAATTACTCAAATTATGTAAATTCTAAGGTACTAGAAATTATCTTATAAACGTAACTTTTAAACACTTCTTTAATTTCTTATATAAAGTTACTGCCATCTGAATTATATTTCCGAAAGATATATTACTTTTTCAGACTCACTTCCTTTTCGATACCTTAATTTAAGCAAAGGAAAAGTCTTTTTCTATTCTTTGCTACTTATGAGAGCGATATACTTTCGTCCAATAATTGTATTTGTGCAACAAAAGATTCCTTTCTCTTCTCTCAATTGTTGTGTTTTCACCATTTGCTTGAAAAAAAAAGATTTGTGAAACAATTAAATTTCTTTTATAATGAGTTACCCGGCGTCTCCCGAAAAGACGAATGTTTACAACAAGCAGAAATGGGATATTACCAAGCGTTATAGTTCTGCCTTTTTAACTTTGTTTCGTTTTAATACTTTACTTAGCTTTTTCTGTTCAGCAGAAGATCGGCAAAAAATGTTATAAACAAGCACAGATAATCGTTTACTTTTTATTATTTCTTTTAACTAGAAAGTACGAGGCATGTATTTTAAGTGGAAGTACCGTTTTGATGTTAAAAAAAAACAAGGCTACTTTTTAAAAACAATTTTATTTTTAAATGAAAGCCTGGAGCTTAATCTACATTTTGGTATATTTTCTGTCTACAATAAGGTACTTATCGTATCGTATGACCAGCTTTTAAATCCCATCCTCATAGAAAGCTGTCGCCTGAATTGCTAACGTCTGCATCACGGTCGTTTGTACATCGTCATAGTTGTAGTGCTAACCGCCAAACAGCTCTTTTTATTAGTGCAGGAAAGAGTAGTAGTCATTGAGCGCTAGGTCAGGGATAAACGGAGAACTAGCTGAAAACCCGCACTTCGCTACAGAGTACATTTAAATTAAATACAACGGTCAATGTATGCAATTAATGCCAAAAAAATAAATAAATATATATATATATATATATATATATATATATATATATATATATATATATATATATGTGTATATATTTATGAAAAATACGACGATCAATGTATAAAATTGATGTAAAAAAAAACAAAAAATATATTTATAAAAAATTCGTAAAGGATATTTTTATAGACAAAATAATGTAGAAGAAAATATTCACATTAAATGCAATACGACATACTGAACAATATAGTAGAATTAATATAGTACAATTTGAGGAACATAATATCTTTTACTGTATTTTAATATTTTTTTTGATAATGTCCAATCGTCTGCCGCATTAGCAAGAAAAAAAATATGTTTTTGTCTGTTTAGTTGTTATGCACGTGACGATAAATTTATTTAAAGTACCAGAAAAAGAAATCACGTGATCAGTATGTAATAAATTAAATTCTAGCAATAAATCTTTAAGAGTTCCCCAAAAAATCAGACAATGGAGGTAAAGATACGAAAAGATCTCACCCTAAAGGAAGTCTTATGATCTTTCTCGTGATATAAATTTCATAACCATTAAGTTATTATTTTAAATGCAAACTTAAAAAAGTTACCAAAACAGCCTAAAAATTTAATTTGTAAAAAATCAAAGAAGAATCTTTCAAAAATCTTTCATAGTTCACCCCTACGCTATAAGAAGAATCGCCATGCAAAATTTCAGCCCTTAGGTCCAGGGGTTTGGTCTGTGCACTGTATGTCAGTCAGTGAGTCAGTCAATTACCGATCTGTTTTATATATATATACTAGCTGAAAACCCGCACTTCGCTACGGAGCACATTCAAATTAAAAACAACGGTCAATGTATGCAATTAATGCCAAAAAATATAAATATATATATATTTATAAAAAATACGACGATCAATGTATACAATTGATGTAAAAAAAAAATATTTATAAAAAAATCGTAAGGGATATTTTTATAGACAAAATAATGTCCAATCGCCTGCCGCATTAGCAAGAAAATTTTTTTTTTGCCTATTTAGTTTTTATGCACGTGACGATAAATTTATTTAAAGTACCAGAAAAAGAAATCAAGTGATCAGCATATAATAAATTAAATTCTAAAAAATCGATCTTTAAAAATTCACCAGAAATCAGAAAAAGGGGGTAAAGATTCAAAAAGATCTCATTTTAAAGGAATTCTTATGATCTCTCTCGTGATATAAATTTTATAACCCTCAAATTATTATTTTAAATGCAAACTTAAAAAAAAGTTTCAAAAACAGTTTCAAAATTTAATTTAAAAAAATCTAAGAGGAATTTTTCAAAAATCTTTCTTTGTGCACCGCTACACTATAAGAAGAATCGCCATGCAAAATTTCAGCACTTTAAGTCCAGCGGTTTGGTCTGTGCGTTGTATGTCAGTCAGTCAGTGAGTGAATGAGTCAGTTACGGAACTGTTTTATATAGAGAGACAAGCTGAAAACCCGCACTTCACTACGGAGTACATTCAAGTTAAATAACGGTAAATGTATGCAATTAATGCCAAAAAAATAAATAAATAAATATATATATATATATATATATATATATTTATACTAAATGCGACGATCAATCTATACAATTGATGTAGAAAAAAAATATATTTATAAAAAAATCGTAAGGGATATTTTTATAGACAAAATAATGTCCGATCGTCTGCCGCATTAGCAAGAAATTTTTTTTGTCTATTTAGTTGTTATGCACGTGACGATAAATTTATTTAAAGTACCAGAAAAAAAATCACGTGATCAGCATTTAATAAATTAAATTCTAAAGTTTATTCTTTAAAAATTTACCAAAAATCAGCAAATGGAGGTAAAGATTCGAAGATGATTTCATTTTAAAGGAATTTTTATGATCTTTCTCGTGATATAAATTTTATAGCCCTCCAATTATTATTTTAAATGCAAACTTAAAAAAAGTTACAAAAACAGATTAAAAATTTTATTTTGAAAAATCTAAGAATTTTTCAAAAATCTTTCTTAGTGCACCCTTGCACCATAAGAAGAATCGCCATGCAAAATTTCATCCCTTTAGATCCAGCGGTTTGGTCGGTGCGTTGTATGTCAGTCAGTGAGGCAGTCAGTTACGGAACTGTTTTATACTATATATAGACTAGCTGAAAACCCGCACTTCGCTACGGAGTACATTCAAATTAAATACAACGGTCAACGTATGTAATTAATGCAAAAAAATAAATATATATATACAGGATATTTATAATAAATACGACGATCAATGTATACAGTTGATGTAAAATCTGTATATATATTTATAAGAAAATTGTAAAGGATAATTTTATAGACAAAATAATGTAGAAGAAAATATTCAGATTAAATCTCATATAAAGAATACTAAAGATTATAGTACAGTTAATATAGTACAGTTTGTAGAACATTTCTTTTACTGTATTTTAATATTTTTTTGGATAATGTCCAATCGTCTGCCGCATTAGCAAGGTAAAGAAATTTTTTTTCTTTATTTAGTTGTTATGGACATGACGATAAATTTATTTAAAGTACCAGAAAAAGAAATCACGTGATCGGCATTTAATAAATTAAATTTTAAAAATTAGTCTTTAAAAATTCACCAAAAATCAGGAAATGGAGGTAAAGATTCGAAAAAAATTCATCTTAAAGGAATTTTTAGGACCTTTCTCGTGATATAAATTTTATAACCCTGAAATTATTATTTTAAATGCAAACTTAAAAAAAGTTTTAAAAAAAGCTTAAAAATTTAATTTAAAAAAATCTAAGACTAATTTTTGAAAAATCTTTCTTAGTGCTCCCCTACACTATAAGAAGAATCGCCATGCAGAATTTCAGCCCTTTAGGTCCAGCGGTTTGGTCTGTGCGTTGTATATCACTCAGTGAGTCAGTTACGGAACTGTTTTATATATATAGATTATTAAATTGTTCCAAACCATAGGACGGAATGAGATTCTGTTAGACGATGAGCCGTATATGAGCGAACATTGTCATGCATCAAAACGGTCCCTGCACTGAACATGCTGCGTCTTTTGTTTTGGATTATATGACGTAGTTTATTTAAGGTCTCACAATATATCTCAAGATTTTCTGTGTCGCCCCGAGGCAAAAAGTCCACATGCAACACTCCATGTCTATGCCAAAATAGTGCCCACCTCGCCTGTTTGCCCGAACTTCACTTTCTTGAATGATGATCAATGCCTCCATTCCATGGACTGTTGGTTTGATTCCGGTATAACGTGAGCAACCCATGTTTCGTCACCAGTGACAATTCTGCTTAAAAAAACTGAACCATTTCGACACTGTTTACCTCTCCATGACAGTCAACACAATGGACAGAAGATTGGTTTTGTGCAATTCAGTCAGCATTTTATGGTACCCAGCGTGAGCACAACTTCCGATAATTTATCTCGCGCTAAGCGCATTCTGTCTGGCCAGATGAACATGAATCATGGGGGGTGCAGCCCAGTATTTTTTGATGGAATGCATGAAAAATTTTATATCTATATATCTACCCGGGCAACGCTGGGCAATAATGCTAGTATATATATATAGAACGATTCCATAGTTCTATTCGCCTTTTATCCTCACTTTTGTATCCAAGAAAATTTTCAAACTTATTTGTGTCCTACATTTAGTAAAAGTTTATTTATGGATATTTTTTCCTCACTATAAAAGAGTAGTTTTTGCTCCAAAGAAAACAGTTTCAAATTTTAAACTTACATAAAAAGTTCTGAAGACAAATTCTGAAAAAAAAATGCACAAATGAACGTTCCATGTAATTTCTCAAAGATACTTTACAAGGTATGTGAGAGATACCCTTTTAAAAAATATTTAATTCCCCCCCCCCCCAAATAAAAAAATCGAATTCAAGCTAAGAGAAATTAAAGTACATTACAAGAGGGTACGCCTAAACTGCAGCTCAAATTTATAAAAATATTTACACGCAAATGCGTCTGTTAATTTTCAAGTGTTCTTTTATTTTGAAATCGGATTTTTTATTACTGAATTCCATTTTATAATTCCGTCTTATCAGTTCTACTTCCCCACCATTATCACCAATTCCTGCTTTATTTGTTCGCTTCATTAAGGAATGTGTGTCTTTTGCGGTTCTCACAAAATACCTCCCCGGTTTTTCCTTTCTCAAGCCGAACCACTTCTACTTGCTCTCTTATGCCGCTGCTTCCCAGAACGTTCGTATGGAAATTTCTGATGTTTCCCCTATTTATGTTAAAGAGTGGGATGATCCTTGCTTTTTTGAACTAACAATAGAGGCAATCACTCGCAGTTTTCATCTGACACATGAGGAACTACTTCTTAGTTGACCCCCCATTGTGGATATTCAGAATCTGTTGATCCTACCTTAGTTTTATCCACGTATAAACATTCACGCGTTATATTAATTTAATTTTTAAGGTGTATTATATCCATATAAATTTACCTATTTTAACCCTTATAAGAGCTTTGTGTGTGTTGGACTTACACATTAAAAAGTAAAAAGAAGACATATTTTGTTTAAATTGAACTGATATTGATATATATATATATATATATATATATATATATATATATATATATATATATATATATATATATATATATATATATATATATATATATATATATATATATATATATATATATATATATATATATATATATATATATATATATATATATATATATATATATATATATATATATATATATATATATATATATCGAACCTATAAGACGCACCGGGCGATCACACGCACTTGAAATTTATGGGAGGAATTTTAGGAAAGAATATTTTGTATCTTGTGTTAGGTATAAAAAGATATTTTCAATTTCTTCCTTAATATATATATATATATATATATATATATATATATATATATATATATATATATATATATGTGTGTGTGTGTATGTACAGGTATATATATATATATATATATATATATATATATATATATATATATATATATATATATATATATATATATATATAATCATAGCTTATCATATTTGCAACTCCCTTATTTTAATCAAACTTTCATATTGTGTAAAACACGTAGATATCATCATTAAAATAAAATATATTGTTTCCCTGTATCAGTTATTTCCACGAAGTCTATTTCCTCGCACGTGAACTCGGATTTTGAAAAAAAAAATAAGACTAAAAACCAAAAATGAAGACGCCGGGAACAAAATTGAGGTAAGTCCGTTTCAGCCTTTTACCGCTGAAAATAAAAGGATATTTTTCCTCTGTTCCCATTCTCCTCGCATGGCG
Organism: Dolomedes plantarius; assembly: GCA_907164885.2. Taxonomy (NCBI): domain Eukaryota; kingdom Metazoa; phylum Arthropoda; class Arachnida; order Araneae; family Dolomedidae; genus Dolomedes; species Dolomedes plantarius. The sequence goes on along the minus strand of OU015493.1, from coordinate 47,266,675 downwards.
TAGGTGATTTAAACTACTCTACAGACCAATAACTCTCGGCCTGTTTACCCAGATGTCACATCCGGCAACAAATATCCGTTAAGGTTACGAGATTCCGCGTCTCTCCATTACAAATATCTGTCCGGGATATTCCTCCGGTGATATATTCCGCTCATCATGTGGTCCACGTTACTCATTGCGCAATAAAAAAGTCAGGAGGCCTGAATCGACAAAAGCGATGCCATAACCGGAAAGTATGATCTTTCAAGTTTTATTTGCTGACGTTTTATTAAAAAGAACCAGAAATATATTGTAGCTTCACATTGTATGTTAACTTAAATAATTTAATGTATTAATGCTTGCAGTCAGGAATACATGTAATTCCGGGGCGGTTTGCTTATGTTTTGAAAATTTTTCAGTTTTACTGCAAGTATAAATGCATCTACAAGTTTATAGAATAAAGATTTTTTTAGAAATTCGTGACTCCAATTGCCGCATCTTTCGGATCATAATATACACCTTTTTGCATAAAAAATGCACCTAAAACAGGGATACGTCATATGGTCCAAAGGTAACGTATATATATATATATATATATATATATATATATATATATATATGTATATATATGACATGACCCGAATGGTCATCTCCTGTTAACAAATACATTGTGGCCGAAACAATAATAAGATTCGAATACAATGAACCAATTTGTCTATTGCAGCCAAAACATGGCCTTACAGCGCAACGTCCAGCTTTCATCTGGCGAGTATAGAAGTGGTTGTCAACTGGCGAGTATAGAAGTGGTTGCCAGAAATTGGCGAGAAGGGTTAGTATTGACAAAGGACGGAAAGGTTACCACAGAGTGAAATAACTCTGATTATATATATATATATATATATATATATATATATATATATATATATATATATATATATATATGAGGCTAAAAATATGGGGAGGGGTGATCGCGCGACCTTAAAATGGGATATTAGTTAGTAAAATATAGGATTAACAATTTAAATTTGGTAGTTCAAATAAGCGGCATCAGGTATTGCAGTGAAAATAGAATAAATGGGTTCGACTTGATTCAATTCCGCAGAACCACATGGGAGAATTTTTAGTAGACGGATTAGCCTTGAGGAGTTGGCGCTAAGAAAATGCTTAGTTTAGCAAAAAGATCATCCGACATGACATCACGCATAAGTAATGAGCTTCACTAAGCGTCGGTCTTAAAGTTGAAACAAAGAAAATCGGCAGAGCCATGGATAACTAGGGAATGGAAAGGACGTGTGCCGTAGGCGAACAGATTTAAATTGGGTGGGGTATTGGGAATTAGTTAATGGAGCTGAGTAATTAATTGGAAGTTAATAAAAGATGTTTGTAAAATCAATTGGACTGTTCTATGGATACTGTGTCAACATCTTGCTGTTTGATGATTGGTAACCGACCACGTTCGGAGCCAAAATTTTTAAATTAGTTTTTAAGGAAATATTTCTTAAAGTTTTTGCAATATTAGGCTACAAAACATTGTGAAATAGTAAAATTAAAATAATTGTATCTATTATTTTGTTAAAATTTGGCAAAAATTGAAAAAAATAAGCATTTTTTGACTTTACGCTAACACTCCTAACTAAAAAAATATGTAAAACATATCACTTTTACTTGGATAAATGTAGACATATATCCATTATATATGCATTGAACCAGAAGAATGAAAATATTGTAAAGTATAAATGAGTTATAGCCAATCGAGTAATTTAGAGCAAAAATTCAAGAAAAAAAATTAAAGTTTCTAACATAAATGCCAATAACTCCTCTCTAAATGAATATATTTATAACCTTTTGGTTCAATGCATACATAACACCATTAAAAACATACAGTTTAAATTTCATTAAATTCTGATAATTATTATAACATTTATGACTGATAATATGTGGCGGTGAAGCAAAAATCACAGTTTTTCTGAAATTCAATTTAAAGCCTTTATTGGATGAATTCATTAGCTTAATAAAGGAATAGCTACCTAAAATTCACCCGCTTTATAACTTATACCTTCCTTCAGTTCATTAACAGTGATTTTTTTTCTTTCTGTGAGCTCTAAGTTTTTTCCTGTGCAATTTTGCAACAGGTGTATAGAATCTCACTGAATCGTTTATACGAGTAATATCTAATTTTTCATATCCCTTGGTAGTGAAGTACCCAGGATCAATATTTAATTCGTTAAAAATTGAAAGTAATCCCGTGAAACCATCAATAAATTTTGTCACAGCAACATACCCCCCAAAACGCAATGTTTCAAGTGCAACAAAAGTATTTTTTGGGACTAACTCCCATAGACTGCCGTTAAAGGACGCATTTGCATTTTGAGTCCTTCCGTGAAGGCATTTCATCAATAATTTTGCATCACATAGTCCCATATATATACTGGTTTTATAATGTTTAAAATGTTTTGTGGCAATCCAACTGATTTTCCTTTATAAACTTTCCCTGAAGCTACAGATCTTTGGTATTTGCACCAACTCATTCCTGAAGATCACTGGCCATGCATGGGATGATTTGCATTAGAGCTGCAATGAAACAGAGTAGCTATTACAACTTGTTGCATATTTTCAAATTGCCCACATTGCTGCGTATGGCAATGCCGTAATAGTTTTGTAGCTTATCAATAAATTTATCGGTAAGTTTGCCTTTACCACCTAATCTAGGTGTTCAGTTCTTTAATTTACGAAGGCGACTCCCAACTCTTTTTTGTATATGCCCTATACATTCTAATTTTTCAACATCTTCATTTTCATACACATTTTTGACACTTAGAAAGCTTTTTGAGTCCCCATCACCATAATATTCCATATATTGTAGATTATACCGTGTAATGGATCTCTCAAATATTCGGTATACTCCAACCGGTTCCATACCTGATGATGAACCCTTATAGTTAGAACATGTATGTTCTGCTTTAATTATTGCACAATTTAGAGTGTTATTCATTTTACTCAATTTAGAACACACTGCACAGTATTGAGAAAGAAATTCAGCATCCAGAACTTTTCCCGTATCAATGGATATTACAGTTACACATCCATTTAGAGATAAATAGCCTCGTCGTTGCCATATGCCATCTACTGACACACCACACTTCGTAATAACTTGCTAAGAATTTTTAATATGCTTCACTTCATCAGCAGCCCTATTCATACTATCTTGAGCTACAGTAGTAGCAGACAGAAGAAGTGATTTTTCATGGCGTTTATATGCTGTGTTATGAGGTGGTTGTGGCAAATTCAAAGTCGCACATAACTTTTTAGCACTTGAAATTCCCTTGCCAATTATTCTCATGCCAAAAACTAATCTAGAATTAATATTCAATAATCTTTTTGATTTTTTTCCAGATGAAAATTTCTCAACAAAATCACATTTTTGGCAGCACAGAGTAAAACAGGAAAACAAACCAAATCTTGATTCTTCTGAGAAGCATAAGCTGTTAGACAAACATGCAGGACAACAAACTAATGAAAATATATTTCTTAGAGAATCGATGTCAATTATTCTGTTACCACTTAATTCTTCAGCATGTGGGTCATCATATAAATCACTGGACATCGATAGCTTTGATGCACTAGCTGTGTTTGATGCACTGAATGTTTCATCGTTGATAGGCTTAGGATCTAAGTCTGCAGGTTTGCTGATTGCCGTAAAATCTGCGCTTATTTGTGCGCATAGAACGATATTTTGGCATTATATAATGTATTAATTTTACAAAAAAATACACTCGTAAAAACCGTGAAAATAATTATAAAAAATGAAGAAACAAACAGCAAGCAAGCGATGAGCGAAACAAATTGAAAACTGTTTTCGAAAGCTAAAGATCTGATCTTTAAAATAAACAAATAAAATTTTTTTCGATTTTTTTTCACGAAAATCGCTATATGAACGTGGTTGGTTACCTTAAAACAGATTAATATTTTCGTCAAAAAATGAAACACAGTTTTTCAAGAAATATCGTTCCCTACGTGGATGTAATATCGATGCTCCTCTAGTTTTTATCTTACAAAGAAAATATTTACATCATCTGGAAGCAGAAAGCTTTCTTATTCATATAAACCTCATTTCAAGTCTATATCTTAAATTTTCGATTTTTAATTCAATTTTAAAGCTGATAATTCAACAGTGATGAAAAGCCCTTCGCATTAAGGGTGACAACAGTAAATGGATGGAAGCTGTTACATTGCCCGAGAATCACCCCTATGTATCTCGCTATTAGCCATAAAAGAGGAGGGAGCGTAGCGACGCTAGGAGAACCCCCTAGTGTTTAAAAATATCTGTAACCCGCGTGCACTAAGGGGTAATATGGATGGTTAGTTGGTCAATTCCTAGGTCGCAATTAGAAGAAATGGACTGCACTTTTTTGAGAGGGAACAAGGATAATTTAAAATACGCATTATATATATAATGGTGGGCCATTATTACCACATATATATAAATTATTTATTACAGTGGAACCCCGTTATAACGAACTTCAAGGGACCAAGGTTTTTGTTCACTTTATCCGGTAGTTCGCCATATCCGAACCGTTCAGAAAAATGCTAGATTTCACAAAATGTATAACTCTTTAGTCGCAATGTATATTCAATAATGATGTACCTAAAAAATGATAAAATCTATTTAAAATGATCCTTAATGAATTAAATCGACTAAAATATATTACATTAAAGTGACACATTACTAAATAAATTACGCACAATAAGAAAACGGCGGGACCAAAATTTTCGTTCGTTATATCCGTGAGTTCGTTATATACTGGGTTCGCTATAACGGGGTTCGACTGTATATTTATTACATACACATTTTATCTTTATTAAGTAGGAAAATGAAAATATCTTTAATAAACCTGACAAAATACAAAATATTCTTTTCTAAAAATCCTCCCATGAATTTGAGGGTCGTCCTACAATCCGGTCCGTCTTATAGTCCGAAAAATACGGTAAATAAACTTCTAAAAGCGATTATACTCTTAAAATATCGAAATTTAAAAGTTTAGGGTTAAAAGTGTAGTAAATGCTTTTAGCGCGTAGTTAATTTAATTAAAGGCACGACTTTCCTAAAATATTATTTTGTGAAATAGGATGCTATTAATTTTTCCTCGTTGCTAGCAAGTTTTTGTTTAATTAATTCTTATTTTCTCTCAAAAATTTCATCTTCAATTCTTGAAACAAACCTGTTAAGCAATACTTGCAATGCATATATATGGCTCAGCCAGGATCAAATTCAAAAAAGGAGCTCTTAAACATGCTAGTGTTATTTCCAATTTTACTGTCCAGGGAATGCTGAGCAGCAAAGATGAAAACTTTGAATTAAGTTGTTGACCACCGCCACTCACTTTCTACAAAGCCGTCCACGCGAGTGAGTAAAATTTAGACAATAGGGAGCGGTAATGATACCTGCAGGATGTACTTAGAATTAAATAGGGTGTGAAATGAGAAAATTTCACTGTAAAGTTAGGGTTTTAACATTAGTTGGCTCATCTCCAAATCTATATATATAAAACAGTTCCTTAACTGACTGACTCACTGACTGACATACAACGCACAGACCAAACCGCTGGACCTAAAGTGCCGGAAATTTGCATGGCGATTCTTGTTATAGTGTAGGGGTGCACTAAGAAAGATTTTTGAAAAATTCTTCTTCGATTTTTTTTAAATTAAATTTTTAAGCTGTTTTAGTAACTTTTTAAAGTTTGCATTTAAAATAATAATTTGAGGGTTATAAAATTTATACCACGAGAAAGAACATAAAAATTCCTTTAAAATGAAATCTATTTCGAATCTTTACCTCCTTTTTCTGATTTTTGATGAGTTTTTAAAGATTAATTTTTGAATTTAATTTATTAAATGCTGATCACGTGATTTCTGTTTCTGGTACTTTAAATAAATTTATCGTAACGTGATAGCAACGAAACAGACAAAAAATATTTTTCAATGTTTTTATTAACTCGCTTTCTTGTTTGTTTGTGTGTGTGTTTGTGTGTTTGTCTAGTACAAATCTTGCATTCGATTTTTAACTAACTTCCCGACAAGCTAGACATTTGAAACTTTTAGAATAGCTTAAAACACGATGACAATACATTTTTTTATACTTTTAGCCATCTTTAAGCAGAATTGAATTAACGTTCATTTATTTTCAGTTAATTTTGTTTTGTAGACTGGTGCAGCCATCTATCCGCCGGAGCGGGAAAGAAAAGTTAAACGCAAGTTAATTTCCAATTAACTTCATTTTCTTTCAATTTGATGGGATAATTCAGCAAAAAGAAATTTTTTAAAGTATTTATTAATACATAGAATTGTCAAGTTTATACGATTCAACAGAAAATTTAAAAACATGCTCGTGCAAAAAAATCCTCCAGAGCATGATCGTTTACACAAAATCCGACCAATTTTGAGCACACTACAAGAGAGATTTCATACTGTTCCAATAGAATCTTGCCTTTCTGTCGATGAACAAATCTGTGCCACAAAAGCCATACATTTTCTAAAACAATATCTTCCCCTTAAACCCCATAAATGGTGATATAAGCTGTTTGTTTTATGTCGTTTATCCGGTTATTCATATGCATTTGAAATTTATTCTGGCCAGGAAAATGTTGTTCACCCAAAAACCTGATCTATGTCCCAGCTTGAATGTTGTTGTAAGGCTGTGTAGAAAAGTTGATAGAAACAAAAACTTTAGAGTGTATTTCGACAACTATTACACTTCATTAGATCTGATATCTTACCTAGCCAAAGAAGGAATTCATTCATTAGGAACTATAAGACGAAATAGAATACCAAACTGTATTTTACCTCAAGAAAAAGATATGAAAAAATGGATAGAGGTGTCAGTTGTGAAATTGTTGCAACAGTCAATAATGTCAAAATTTCAACTGTAGCATGGAAGGATAACAAAGTGGTGACTTTAGCCTCATCGTTTGTTGGACCTGTTTCTACAGTAAATCGCTATGATAAAAAACAAAAGGAAATAATTTCAATTGACTGCCCTGCTGTAATTAATGAGTATAATAAACACATGGGGGGCGTTGACCATATAGCGAAATGTTCGAGTCGAATGGGTATCTAAATAGTCTAAGGTCAATGGTTGCATCAATAGATGAAATGAATAATCTAACAAGAGATCTACAAACGATACTGAATTTATTTACAAATTTACAACACTTAAAGGTCTACAAATGCCACTAATCTAAGAGCCATGTTTACATGGCGGAGTCGCAGTTTCAACTGATCAAAATTCTGAACACGGTGGGGGTCCTGCAATCGACGTCAACACATTTCGCCACAGACCTTTTAGATAGTTTCCTAGGACGTACTCACATCAGTATCAGGAGCAAAGAATGGTACTTTTATCATTTACTTGATATGAGTAAATGCGTAGATTTTGTTTCTAAGAGTAAGAAAGTCTGGACCAGGAAAGGACGCAAATCAAGAAAGATTCCCTTTATGGAAATTAAACAGAGATAGCAGATGCCTTGTGTAAGCAGGGAGTGAATAAAGTAAACAAACGAGGACGACCATCATTAAATATTGAAGAACAGTTGCAGAATAAACGCAAGAAAGGTACTACATCATATATACCCAAGTGATGTTCGCAAAGATGGAATTGGACATTTCCCAATTCTTTCTGAGAATAGACAAAGATGTAAATATCCTAAATGTGAAAAATTATAGTAACCGTTATTGTTTAAATTATTTTAAATGAAATTGGGAAGGAGAGTTTATTTTTATTATTCTTATATTAATTAATTATATTAATTATGATTTTGATATAGTAACTTATTGGTTCATGATTGTGGCTAGTACATTGATGTGCTTCCCAAATAATGGAAATAACTCTGGTTATATTGACAAATCAATTTATTGAATATTAACACACATAAATAATACACTCCAAAATTACTCAATATTTCCTCCGGCATTTACACATTATTCATAACTTCAGTCCTACTAAATTAATTCTTTACGACACCTATGTTTGATTCATTCACTTATTATAACAATATTTCATACTGCCTCTATACATATTATTTTCAATTTTACTCCTACTAAATTAATTCATATATATATGCAAAACATTATATTAAATTGTTGGTACGAATTATCGGTCTATTACTCAACATCTTATATTCAAAAACTATACTCATCGCGCTCTTATCTTAATTATTATGACTACATACTGAGAAGCAATGATACAATATAAAAGGGAAACGCAAAGTCGGTACCTCAGCAGATGACGGTTGAATCCCTCTGGGCAGTTGGCACTCGTAATTATGAATTCGTCGTCTTTATCATCAAACGGAATTCGGGCCTCTGCTTGTCTGGAATACGGCTCCGTCGTTCATTGCAGACACTCGGCATGGGACACTGGGCGCTCGACAACTTCTATCTCCAAACTTTTACTGCACTCGAATACGGCTCCGTCGCTTATTGCAGACACTCGGCATGGGTCACTGGGAGCTCGACAACTTCTATCTCCAAACTTTTACTGCACTCGAATACGGCTCCGTCGCTTATTGCAGACACTCGGCATGGGACACTGGGCTCTCGACAACTTCTATCTCCAAACTTTTGACTGACTCTCTCTTCTCAGGTTATCTCTCTGCCTTCACACTATTTTTTATTTCATATATTTTCTTACTAATGTATCCGCCTCTTATAATTTCCATTGGTTATCTGGCAATTATCATGCCATCGCCATTCGTCCGTGCTGCCTCTCCTCAATCCCCTTTTACCAATGCGCGTCGAGGGCGGGATTTATACATTCTCCCTCAATTTTAACTTTTTCCCATGCTTTGGCTTCAAGTAGGGTGGGCTGTTTTATAGCCATCATAAATTTTCTTTTATTCTCTTCTTGCAACTCACTCTCTTCAACTTTTATCTTCTATTTATTGCTACAAAGACTATTTCTAAATTTCGTTCCGGTCTATGGCTTTCTTCCCTTCTCTTTTATTGCCCTGTTTCTTTATTGCATTTAACAATTATTTTATTTTATTTTGTATTTTTCAATGCTCCTGTCCCTGGCCGTAACACTACTGTCATGTCCCTATGACAATTAACATCTCTAAAATGTGAAAAATGTGATGTATTTCTATGTTTCAACAAGTCTAACAATTGTTTTAGATCTTTTCATGTATAAAATGAGAATAAACTAAGTTTTACTGATCATTTTATTATGTATTGTGTTATACAATGTATCAAATTTGATACAGAAGAAGAAATGCCCAAACACACATTGTATCAATTTTGATACACTAATAAAACGTTATGTAATTATGTTATGATTTAAGTTTGAATTTTTATTTTTATTTTTCTACTGCTATATTTGAACATAGCATGCTAAAAATCATTTTTATTTCAAATTTTAAAAAATCAAGCAGTAAAGGATAAACACGACGTAAAAAATGGTAAAAAAGTTAATATTTGACGTAATTGTAGTTACGTTCTTGCTATAATAGTTAAAAAAATATTATCTAATTTCAACATTAAATAAAAGTAATGTCTACAAATCTGATCCGGAAGGACGAGGTTTTACTGTGTGTATATATGTATATATACCGGGTGCCTCATAAATTCGTGCAAACTTCAAAAATTCATAATAAAAGAAATAATGCTCAGAAAATTTTTCTGTTTGCACCAATATGATCAGAGGGATTTTGAATTTTTTTTCCATGTGAAAAAGAAAAAAAAAGTTTCCAAAAGTAACCGAAAGAGGGCGCTCACACGTCATACTGAGACGTTTTATGCAAATCAGGCAAACACAAACAGAAAATCAAACATATCACAATAACATGAGACTGTGCATTTATTTTAAAGTAACAGATGTTCAACATTACCACCAGCACAAGGTAATAGGCAAGTGAGGCGCGTCGCTACGCCCATTACAGCGGACTGTAGCATGTCGCGATCGATGGCAGCAACTGTCTGTCGAATGGCATCTTTCAGTTCCACCAAAGTGATTGGGGAACCCCGGTATACACGAGACTTTAAGTATCCCCGCAACCAAAAATCTGCCGGGTTCAAGTCTGGTGATCGTGAGGGCCACTGAACCTTACAACCTCGACTTATCACTCGGTCTTCAGTTAAAGATTCCAACCGGATAGTCTTGACATCACGCAAAATGTGGGGTGGCGCACCATCTTGCGTGAATGTGACAACAGGTAACGCATGTCTTTCCTGCAATGCAGGCTTAACGTGGTCACGCAAAAACGTAAGATATCGTGCTGCAGTGACTGTACATGTTTTCCACTCGAATACAGGACAAGGCTCTTAAAAAGAGAAAGGGCCCAGAATAAAAGACGCGGTGAAACCGCACCAAACAGTCACACGAGGAGAATGTAGTGGCCGGTTCAGATACTCACGAGGGTTTGAAGTCGCCCAGATACGACTATTTTGCGTATTAACGTCACCATGCAGTGAAAAGTGAGCTCCATCCGTCCACATGACATTTAGCAACCATTGTGTGTTACTTTCCATTTGTGTCAGAGCCCATGTAGCAAAGATTTGTCTTGCATCTGTATCTGCCGGTAATAACTGGTGAAACGCATGGATTTTGTACGGATACAGATTCAACATTCCTTGCAGAATAAGTCGAATCGACGGTTCCGTAATCCCCGTTCTTCTCCCAGCTTCACGAGCTTCCCGTTGATTTCTCAGCTGCCAAATTTTCCATGGTAACTTTGTACAACATGGACGCGGTCCGCGCTCAAGGATGGGTTGCCAATTCGTGGATGATCCTCCAAACTCCCCGCTTCCTCAAAACGTCATACTAAATTCAGTATCCCATTCAATGAAATCGGACTTTTTCACGCCTTCAGTCCTTTCTCCGTTCGAAACTTTCGCAATGCAACAGTTGCGGATTTACCATTCTTGTAAAAATGTTTAACAACCAACACTCGATCTGGTTAAGAAAGCATTCTGCCGGCTTCGAATGACGGATCCATTTCCAACCAGGTGTTTTATTCATAGCCTGATTTGCATAAAACGTCTCAGTAAGACGTGTGAGCGCCCTCTTTCGGTTACTTTTGGATACTTTTTTTTTACATGAAAAAAAAAACCCAAAATCCCTATGATCATATTGGCGGAAACAGAAAAATTTTCCGAGCATTATTTCTTTTATTATGAATTTTTTCACGAATTTATGACGCACCCGGTATGTATATATATATATATATATATATATATATATATATATATATATATATATATATATATATATATATATATATATATATATATATATATTGATATTACTCGCTGAAAACCCGTACTTCGCTACGGAGTACATTCAAATTAAATACAACGTCAATGTATGCAATTAATGCCAAAAATATGTATAGATATATTTATAATCAATACAACGATCAATGTATGAAATTGATGAAAAAAAAAACGAAAAAATACATTTATAAAAAAATCGTAACGGATATTTTTATAGACAAAATAATGTAGAAGAAAATATTCAAATTAAATCTAATAAGATATACTAAAGAACATAGTACAGTTAATATATTTCATTTTGAGGAACACATCTTTTACTTTATTTTAATATTTTTTTGGATAATGTCCAATCGTCTGCCTCATTAGCAAGAAAAGGAAAATATATTTTTTGTCTATTTAGTTGTTATGCACGTGTCGATAAATTTACTTAAAGTACCAGAAAAAGAAATCACGTGATCAGCATTTAATAAATTAAATTTTTAAAATTTATTTTTAAAAATTCACCAAAAACCGGAAAATGGAGGTAAAGATTCGAAAAAGCTGTCATTTTGAAGGAAGTTTTGTGATCTTTCTTGTGATATAAATTTTATAACCCTCAAATTATTATTTTAAATGCAAACTTAAAAAAAGTTACTAAAACAGCTTAAAAATTTAATTTAAAAAAATCTAAGAAGAATATTCCAAAAATCTTTCATTGTTCACCCCTACACTATAAGAAGAATCGCCATGCAAAATTTCAGCACTTTAGGTCCAGCGGTTTCGTCTGTGCGTTGTATGTCAGTGAGTCAGTCAGTTACGGAACTGTTTTATAAATATAGATTATTTTAACACATTGCATTGCATGTTTCACATATTAACCGCACTTTTTTTTCCGTTTGAGTTATTTACAGTGTAGGTTGTTGAGATTCATTGTTCTTTTGTAATGCAAGGAGCGTTCTTTGTGTGTTAGAGTGATTTTTGTGCGTGATATCTATAATTTTCTTTCTTATTGTATTATTGTCTTGCACATAATGTCTTTTAATTTAAGGGAGCATATCAGTACTTAAAAAGTTATTATTCTCTTTGTTGTTTTGTATTAACTAGAATTTCGATTTAAAAAAGAAATAAACCATGTGATTCAGTAAACATCGTGACTTAAAATAGAGTATGATAGCATGGGTAAAATTATCACAAACATTTTTAATAAATCTAAGGATAAATAAAGAATAAATATTTGACGTATTCATATATTTGATAAAGAATTACGGCAACTTTTGACCATGAAATATAAGGAACTTAAATAAAAATCAATAACATAGATTTATTCAAAGGTTAATTTCATTTGTTATACTCAAGCAAATATGTCGAGAAAAATTTCCCTGAAACGACGAGAATAAAAATTGTAATTGTATATTAATCAATCTTAGGGGACTTTTCAAAATATAGTGCTAGAAAACACCTTTAAAAGGAAACAGTTTTATTTAAAAACTTAGGTGTATAATATATTACCGTAACCGAAGTATTTCTTAATATTCTTTACTTGATAAGCATGGCTTTTATTGTCAAAATTTCAAAACAATTACGGAAATTCGAAATGTTCCTAACTTATGCGAAAAAAATATTATGGTTGTTGATTTAGAAACGGTATTTTGAAGATTTGAAAGAAAATTAAACAAAAATTTTATAAATATTATGTATTAAAATTAAACTACTATATTTCTTAGAGAATTAAATATCAAATAGATTTGTGTCAGTTTACGGAGTCTAATATCTTCTATGTGATGAAATGCAACTGGGTATACTTTATTAGTTCTTTTCTTTTTAATACGGGAGTACTTGTCGTGAGATATTATCACATTATGCCTCGGAAATTTTTGACTACTTCTGATCTGTAAACATTTTACAGGTGAGTCAACATTACTCTCTGGTCCCACCTCAATTCTGAACAATCAACCCCAAGGGACGACATATGGAGAGATCGTATCTTCCCCATCACTGCGGTCAAATGCATGGGCTTCTCTGTATGCGGATTTAAAAGCCCATATCCGGCACAGACACGAATGAATTAAATGGCGCTCGTCACGATTCTAACTGAGCATTTGAGTTCTTGACTCAAACATCATAGTCCTTTGCCTTAGTTTTCTCAATATATACATTTTTTTCCAATTCCAATTTTTATATTGTTGTACCTCTGACAAGAAACATTACTGTCACCTGGAAGAAGTATGATTGCAGTGAAAGGTATTCTAGAAATGGAGTACAGAGAAATAGAATAGATATACATAAACATATTCGATAACAAAATATTTTAATTCAAGAGAGCCAGTGCTAGTCGAGCACAGAAGTACTGCATGTATCTCCTTTAATTTTTTTTTTTATCGCCATTCATTCTCATTGTCCATTGGTGATTACTTCTCATCTTCCTACTCAGAAAGAAATGTATTTTCATTTCACTCACTGAAATATTCTAGCCATCCACTGTTTAGTTTTAAATGATTAATATCCTGTTGCTATCATGCATTGTAAAAATCCATATATTTAGTAACAGCTACTCGTGCCATTCCCATAGCAATTTCAATAGGACTATATTTTTCTAAAAGCACGATTTGATTTCTTTAAACAATGCTTTTCTTTCCAATATTGTCTAACTAGACGGGCCTTGCTCGTCTAGCCCTACGGTTTAGGGACCCGCTCCCTTCAGCAATCATCGTCAGAATGGAAACACTAAAAAACAATGAATAAAGGTATTTGAATGTTGTGGTTACGCATCCCACGTCCTGCAAACAGTCGCAGACAGAAAAAGAAATTCTTGTCCTCCCCCCCCCGGCGAGAAGTTCCCTTCCCTCCACCCCTCCGCGTATGAGTGGAAAATTCTTTCTTCGAGAAGTTACCTTCCCCTCCCCGCGTATAGGTTCAATAGATTACTACTACAAAAGAAGGAAGACAACAACCTGCCACCAAAGATCTATATTAACATAACCACTCTCATTAATGATATAATTCGAACCAGCTACTTCCCCTCTCCCTGGAAAAACTCTATTACAGTTGGTTCTCTGTTTAACGACTTTCAAGGGACCGTGAAAAATCGTCCTTAAGTAGAGATCGTCCTTAAACAGAATTTGTGAAAAAATAACATTTCCCTTCACACTTTCCAGGTTTAGGACTGTCAATATATTTCTTAATATATTGGCGTGTTTAAAAATGTTATTTTTATTATCATCATTATTTCATTCACAAAAAGTTATTTTAAATTACATTGAAAAAAAAGAGTACAAACAATACAATAAATTACGTTTTAAAAAATTCAAAAAGTGTTGATTGCTTCATTCGCCTTGTTTTCGTTATTCTCTTTTCCAGATTTTCTAAAATGTAAAATGAGTCACCTTCCATTTTCGATGTAATATAGCGTCGGAGAACATCTGGAGCAGAAATTGCATCTATGTAAGACGGTGGCAGTGTCTCGTTTTCCGTGTCTTCAACTTCACCTTCGTCGTCTGACACTGTGTTTTCGTTTACAATATCATAATAAATTTGTTCTACATTTCTGAAATCTGTTGTTAAAACATATTTATCACAATTGTTGAAATCTTGAATTGAAACATCCTCATCTTCAACAAGACTTCTCCATTCTTCAGGGGTAATGTCATCTTCGTTGATTTCTACATCCGTACTTTGCAGTTCCACTACAAGTTCTTTGTGAATTCCAGCAACGCGAAAGCAGTTTTTTATTGTCGATGAAGAAACTTTTTTCCATGCTGATGTTATCATGTGCATTGCTTCCAAGATTGCAAATTTTCTAATTTTTATACTGTCAGCCGAATTGTTTATTAATTTCCTAATTAAAGACTTTCTGTAGTATGCTTTCACACTGCGAATGATACCCAGGTCTAATGGCTGCAACTTGCTAGTGCAATTAGCTGGTAAGAAATGGATAGTCAAATTTGTAAGTCCAGGGATATTTGGAGTATGTGCAGTGCATCTGTCGATTAAAAGTAAAACTTTTCTCTTTTCTCGATGCATTTTTGCATCAAATTTTCTAATCCAGTCAATAAAAATTTGTGATGTCATCCACGCTTTATTGTTATTGCCGTACTCACAAGGTTTCCTGGTGATATTCTTAAAACACCTTGGTTGCTTTGATTTGCCTATAACTAGTGGTGGAAATTTCTCAGATCCATCCGAATTAGTGCACAGTAAAACAGTCAATCGTTCTTTACTGTGTTTTCCACCAAAACACTTTTCGCCCATATACGTTAAGGTTTTATTAGGCATCACATTGTAGAGTAGGCCCGTCTCATCTGCATTGAATATGTTCTTCTCATCATATCCATCTAATATCCCCTTCAGCACTAATTTCCATTCATCCACTATTTTTTCATCCACGGAGCCACTTTCGCCAAATATGCTTTTAAATACAAGCCCGTATCTTTCTTTGAAATTTGTTAGCCAACCAGCCGAAACCTGAAAATTTTGCATTCCAAACTTTTCTGCCAGAATAATAGCATTTTCTTTAAATATCACTCCCGAAATTGGAATGTTAGATGCTCTTGCTTGATGAAACCATTGCAGGACTTCCTTCTCAAACTCTTCTGATCGGCCACATTGAATTTTCTGCCGTTTGGATTTGGATCTCAAACCAAATGCTTCTTCAAGAATTTTCTCTTTGCTTGCTAAAATGCCTTTGAGAGTAGACTCGGGTAGCTGAAATTGTCTTGCGAATTGGACTTTTGTTATTCCAACACTTTCTTCCCAGTTTTCAATAATTTTCCCTTTTTCGTGTAGCGTAAGATGCTTTCGCTTTGATGCCATTTTGCTCTGCTCACCTCGTATTCGTACTGGAATGAGCTCCTACACACAACCATGAATTCTCTAAACATGAACACGTGCTTCCCAGAAGGAGTCAGACAGCGGTGCTTTTGAACAGTTCGTAAATCACATGACAACATGGTAGGTACAATAGAGTGATTCCACACCCGCACTAAGAAATTCGATCCACCAGGGAAGAATGTTCGATCTTCCGAGAAACAGTAATCCCCCCCTCCCCCGGTTTTTTCCACTGCAACAAGTCTATGATTGCAACAAACATAAAGGAAATTCCGGGTCTGTTTTTGAAACCAAACTCCCCCACAGAAAGTAACCCTCCAGTAGATAAAATGTTGAAGAAAAAGTTTCTCATGTAAGAAAAAATCGTCGTTAAATAGAAACAAAATCGTCTTAAAATAGAATTTTTTACGTCGGAGGGACCGGGACCGGGAAATATCGTCTTTAAATAGAGATCGTCGTTAAGTAGAGCGTCGTTAAACAGAGAACCAACTGTATAATCCCCATACACAAACCTGGTAAAACTCCCTCAGACCCCACTAATTACAGACCTATTAGCTTACTATCCACTATCAGTAAAATTGCAGAAAAATTCATACTAAACTTTATAAACACTCACCTTGATAATAATGAAATCCTTTCACCATACCAATTTGGTTACAGGCGTTCTCTCTCAGCTCCCCATCAATTATATGGAGTAGTAAGTGAACTTGCCAAAGCTAAAACTTACAGAAAATCCACAGCTGCTGTCTTTCTGGATATCAGCAGAGCATTCGACTCAGTCTGGGTACAGGGTCTCATTCACAAGATTATTAATTACAATTTCACACCTAGCATCATCCACTTAATTTATAGCTACCTCACTAATAGAACATTCCAAGTTAAACTTCAAAACACACTCTCACTGAAACACAACATACACTGTGGTCTGCCGCAGGGAAGCTTATTTGGCCCTGTGCTTTAATTAATCTATGTAAATGACTTCCCAACACACTTCAGAACACACACAGCTGTTTTCGCAGATGACACAGCCATATACACTGCTGGCCACCCAAATTGCAACACCAAGAAAGACAAGAGATATCACAACAAAATTTATTTTGTAGATAACATGTTGACCAAGTATCAAATGATTAAATTTATAGACTTCTGTGAAGTGTGGTTCCTGCCAAAATCAGTAGCCAGAGTAGCCGCCATTGTTGGAGATCACCACTGCCACACGCCTCGGCATTGATTCAAAGAGACTTTGGATGAGTTCTTGGGGTACAGCAGACAAAGCAGCTTCCACACGTTGCCAAAGTTGATCTGCTGTGGCAGCTGGGGATGGAATCTGGGTCAATCGTAGAGCAACCATGGACCACATGTTTTCTATCGGCGAAAGATCCGGAGAGCGAGGCGGCCAGGGAAGCAATTCAATCTGGCGATTGACGAAGAACCGTTGGACAATGCGTGCCACGTGTGGTCGCACATTATCCTGTTGAAATATGGCTGTGGGCAAGCCCTGAAGGTAAGAAAGGACAACTGGCTCCAACACCTCAGAGATGTAGCGCTGGCTGTTTAAAGTACCGGCAATGCGTACTAGAGGTGTGCGAGAGTGATATCCAATACCGCCCCATACCATAATACCCGGTGCAGGAACCAGTGTGGCGGTGCATAACGCAGCTGTTCAGCATCCTCTCTTCACGGTGTCTCCAGACTCGAATGCGACCATTGTGGTGTTGCAGACAGAAGCGTGACTCGTCAGTAAAGACAATTTCATTCCATTCTGCCGTCCATATCCTTCTGTCATCGCTCCTATGGCGGCGGAGGCGTCTGTGGTACTGCGTCAAGGGTAGACAAAGCAATGGACGTCTTGCGGACAGACCACTCTGCTGTAAACGGCGTCGAATGGTACGCGCAGACACTGGATGATACGTTACAGACTGCATGTGCTGTGCTATGGTTCGTGATGTGACTGAGTGATCCGTCACTGCCATGCGCACAATTTGCCTGTCATCACGTGAAGTGGTGCGCTGAGGTGGATCGATCGTGAGGTGGTGCGCTGAGCGATCGAACACGCCGGTCTGTCGTACCCTCCTGCATCCAACGATCACATATCCGCATTACAGTTGTTTGGTTTCGTCCAACACGACTGCCGATTTCCCTGAAAGATAATCCACAATTTCGGTAGGCCACTATCCTTCCTCTTTCGAACTCGGATACTTGATCAAAAGATGATCGCTGTTTTCGACGAGGCATAATTGATCGGTTTTTTTTGAAAAAATCACAAGAAAAACACAATTGCCGAACTTGAAATCGTCGAAATCTCCAAGCCTTAAATAGTGCTTTGAAGTAGTGCCACATTGCGCGTGATGTGCGTCTGCGCTGAAATTCTAATCATTTGCATATCTCACCTCCGCTAATGCATGTTGTAAATATCATGTTATTTGCATGTTTCCTTCAGGGTGTTGCATTTACAGTGGCCAGCAGTGTACATGTCCCACAACAAAATTAACTTTGCAGTAAATCAACTGAACATCCACTTACAACACATTAATACTTGGACACACAAATGGAAAATGAAACTTAATACATACAAATGTGTTGATGTCATGTTTTCCAGGAAAGCACCTAAATCTTATAGTGAATGCAAAATCATAATCAAGAACACTGCTCTGCCCTGGTCCAAATCCTTTAAATATCTTGCTATTATCCTTGACAAGAATCTCACTTGGCGCCCCCACATAAAACACATAATTGATAATTCCGAGCTACTAAAAGAATACTCTTCCCTTTAATTGCTAGGAACAGTTATTTAAATCTCAATATGAAGTAGCTCATCTACAGTGCATTCCTTAGACCTATTTAAACCTATGCTTGCCAGGCCTGGTCATAGTGTCCTGAATATCAAATTAAAAAAATCTGTACTTCTTACAATAAAACTATCAGAGATATTGTTAATGCCCCCTATTACTTTAAAAATTATAAAATATATGAAGAATTGAACTCCCCCCCCCTTACTAAATTCATCCACTCCCTTAATATTACATTTATAACAATATTGAAGCTAATGAAATAACTCTTCTAACTGAACTTGCAAATTATGATTTTAAGAAACCCTTCAATAGAAAGAGGCCAAGAGCCTCTCTCGCTTTTGACTGGTAATTCCCCTTCTTTAGTTAAGTCTCAGTGGCAAAGACGGTAGATCGCTGAACTCGCAATCAGTAGGTTGTGAGTTCGATTCCCCAATCTGGCACTTTTTTCTAACTTATCCCTTCCCTCCAGTAGGCTGAGTTCTAGCATGCAAACTTCTTTCTAGTGTCTGTCCTTTATTTATCTTAAAAAAAACTAGTTGATACCCGTTAAAACATGACGGCTAGATAGTAAATAAATGTACTAATACACAAATTATACTCAACACATCATTGCCAAATGTTAAAAATCGTATTAATGCGCAGAAACAAATTAATGTGTTTAAGCGGCCATTTTTTTAATTGTAAAGTATCGCCAATTAAACAGCGCAAAATAAACAGTTTCCATCAGGTTTAATCTTATATTTCACAAACATAATTATCATAAAAATAAAAATCACAGAGAGAGATCTAGAGAGACTCCTCGGAATAAACGTGTTTATCATTAAAACATGTCACTGAGCCTGCTCAGAAACAGTGAGTTTCTAAAGACAGATTTAAACATGCCACTGAGCATGCGCAGAAATCAATTTTTAATTCTAAATTATCGCTAATTAATAGAAATTGCGGTTACAAAAACCAAATTTGACGAATCTACAGATTACAATCTTTCGTTTAAGACCAAAATGAAGTAAATTGATGCTGTAGTTTTCTTTCACGGACTGCCCAAAAAGTCGGCTTAGCAACTTAAATATATAGATTATATTAAATTAAAAAAATTAATTCGTAGACCTCGGTTTACGGCAAAAAACATTTTCAAAAACTCTTAAAATTAAGACTCGAGCTTGTTGTCATGCTCAAGGTAAAAAATATATTTTTATTTAACAAATTCTCTCTTTTATTATAATTTTTTTCCTTTTCCCTATCCATTAAACTTTCTCAGGTCGCAGAAATTCGAGGAAACAAACACACTTCTCTCCTATCTCTTTTTACGAACTTCCGCCGACATTTATATTCAGGCAAGCTCCAGAAAAATAAAGTTACTTTTTAGAAGTTGGGGGTAAAATTTTACCCAGGCGCTTCTACTCAACCTCTTGCACATTGCACATGAACGTGTTAAGAAGATCAGGTGAAATTCTCTCAGCGAAACACTCTCTTAAGACCGCTGTGTACTAACCCAATTGGATTCGCTCACCTCAATGCTAACAATGGCTTTCGGAACCAGAGTCTGTGGGTTCGAATCCCACTCTTGGCATGGACGTTTGTAGCCGTTCGGAATCGGCTTTAAGCTGTAGGTCCCGGTCTAATTAGCCCTCGTGTAGCAAAAATTCATCATAGCGCTCGAAACCAAACCAAACCTCAATGTTAAGCTATGGAGAAAATGTTTCTACTACTTACAGCTACATAAATGTTGATAATCCAATAAAAAAGGTATTTTGCGATAGCCTAATCTATTCCGCACCTTGCAAAAGGATTGATTTTATAAATTTCGTCCACCAAAGGAATAGACAACAGTTTAAAACACACTAAACCAAATTTTTTCCCCCGAATAATTTAAATTTTAAAATATTTGCATTAAAAGAAACGAAAAATGCCCCAATGTGCAAAATTTCTTTCTCTATTACTGAGTACAATTTTAAAAAAAAATCTTAAATCCCAGTCGCTAAATGTTTGAACAAATTTTCTCCATAGGTTAACATTGAGGTGAGCGAATCAAACTTTAATGTCTTCCTGTTTTCTTTAATCGCCATACATCGATGTAATAAGGTCAAAGATTATAGAGGATAAATCGTGAATATTGTGATTTTAAGTAATGTCATGTATCAACCACTAAATTACATTCAGATAAAAGAAGATTTGCCCGAATCTTTTGAAAATCGCTGTCTATGCATTGTTTGTCATATCAAATAATGTTATTGAGGGGTTTTGTAATATTATAATTAATAAAATAGCATGTGCCGTCATAAAGGGAATTTCTTTGCCACTGCGTTTATTAAAATATGCCGTAATTTTTTCGGCTCGTAAGACGCACCTTTTTACATAAAAAATTGACCTAAAATTGGGGTGCGTCTTATAGCTTATTGGTTTGAAGGTAACATTCAAAGAAAATGAATATTTCATCATATACATTATATTTATTTATTATGTATATTCCGAGTGAGCCAAAAGTTCGAAAAAACTTCAAAAAATTCAAAAAAAAGAAGAAATTATGATAAAGTGCAGTTTGCAAGATAGGGCTCACAAGGAAGTCGGATTTTTTTTAGCATCAAACTAAAAATTTAAAAGGTCACTGGTAGAGTCACTGGTCCAGCTTTGCGAGCACCGCTACACCCCGTGGACGATTCCGCCGCCATATCGTTCATAATGGTTTCCACTGCAGTATGCGCCCTTCGCCAGCGAGGGTCTTCCACTTCGTGGGCGATCTCCCTGAATCTCTTGTATCACGGTCTTTTATTGCAAGATTGATTTGCATAATTCTGCTGAATCTGTCGCATGTCAGCGCAGTCTACCGGTGACATTTTAAACTTTTTAAACTTAAAAAAAATATTTTTTAAAACTTTTTAAACTTTAAAAAAATATTTTTTTAAAATTTAAAAAAAATATTTTTTTTAAACTTTTAAAACGTTTTGGCTTCTATAAAAAATCCGACTTCCTTGTTAGCCCTTTCTTGCAAACCGCACTTCTTTATTGTAATTTCTTCCTTTTTATGAATTTTTAAAGTTTTTACGTACTTTTGGCTCACCCTATATGTATTTTATATATATTATTCATTATATACATTATATATATTTTAATATATATTATTTATTTTGTATTTATTTTGTATTTATTTTAATAATGTAACTTTTGTATCATTGGATAGGTCAGTTTCAGTAATTTTTTTTTGTGCAATACTTGGCGTGAGTGCTCCTTCAAGAGTAACTCAGGGGAGCATTTTTAAGGAAGACATCATTTTCGGCCGAAATGCGGTCGATTCAAGAGAAAGCCCAATGTGTCCTTTGGTTTCACAAAACGAAATCACCCATTACAGTTCAGCGTAAATTTCGACGTTGTTATGGACCCTTCTGATGCAGCCCTCCTGATGCAAAATCACTAAAGCGATGGTATGAAAGGTTTAAAGAAACAGACAGCGTTAAGGATATTCCCAGAAGTGGTAGGCCTAGCAACTGTTGATCCCATTCGGCAATCGTTTCAACGGAGTCCTACTAAATGAACTCGTGAAGCATCACGCGAACTTCAAATACTGCAAACAAGCCTTTTATGGAGAATTCTTACCAAACTTGTTTGCGTTATTTTAAGTTCATGTGAGGCGTCACGAGTTGATTTAGTCGGACTCCGTTGAAACGATTGCCGAACGCGATCAACAGTTGCTTCACTCACACTATGCCTGCTACCTCTGGGAAGATCCTTAACGCTGCCTGTTTCTTTAAACCTTTCATACCATCGCTTTATTGATTTTGCATCAGGAGGGTGTCGTCCATGACAATGTCGAAATCTACGATGAACTTTAATGGGCGATTTCGTTTCGTGAAGCCAAAGCACACATTGGGCTTTCTCCTGAATCGACGGCATTTCGGCCGAAAATGATATTTTCCTTACAAACGTTTCCCTGCATCACTCTTGAAGAAGCACTGGCTCCAACTATTGCACAAAAAAAAACTACTAAAACTGACCTATCCAATGATACAAAAGTTATATTATTATATTAAATGGTTATTATGTTATGAATTTTTATAATCAGGGCAAGACTTTTGGTCCACCCTGTATATATATATATATATATATATATATATATATATATACACTCAAGAGCCAAAACATTATGACCACCTGTCGATATCGAGTTGGCCCACTTTTGGCGCACAACGCAGCTTCAACCCGCCTTGGCATGGATGCCACAAGTCCTTGGTAGATGGCCGGAAACAGATTGTACCACATGTTTAAGCAACGGTCACACAAATCCGAGATATTGCGAATTCGTGGTGTTTGAACTCTGAGCTTGACATCCCAAATGTGTTCTATCGGATTGAGATTCGGTGAGTTAGGCGGCCAGGACATTAACTGGAATTCAGCATCATGTTCCTGGAACCACTCCAACACAATTTTAGCCTTGTGACACGGGGCGTTGTCCTGTTGGAACATTCCATTTCCAGCTGGAAAAACAGAGGCCATGTAAGGGTGCAACTGGTCCGCAATAATGTTCAGATACCCTGTAGCATTCATGGTCTGCTCTACCACAACCACGGGTCCCAGAGATGTCCAAGAGCACGTCCCCCAAAGCATAATACCGCCACCACCGACCTGTGTATGACCTACTGTACATTGAGGGAGCAACAGTTCGCCTGGAAGACGGCGTATCCTGACACGGCCATCGGCGTGATGAATGACAAACCGTGATTCATCTGACCAGGCAACTCGCGACTGATCCATGGACCAATCGCGATGTTCCCGAGCCCAGCGCAGGCGCAGTTGGCGATGACGCTTGGTCAGCAAAGGCACACGAGTGGGACGTTTGCTGCGTAGCCACATATCCAACAGTGTCCGCTGAACAGTGTGCTGCGATACTATTCTACTTGGCCCTGCATTGTATTGGGCTGTCAGCTGAGCCACTGTCTGGCTCCGGTTTTGCTTCACCATGCGAGACAGTCTCCGACGACCTTTTTCTTTGATAGCGTGTGGACGTCCAACACCATGTCGTCTACTGCTGGTTTCACCGTCATTCATCCACTTTGCATAACTACTAACAACTGTAGGTCGCGAACAACCCACGAGTCATGCAGTTTCGGCAATACTTGTTCCGAGTATTCGAAACATTACAATCTGCTCTCTATCAAAGTCGCTTAGATCCGCAGCCTTTCCCATCACACACAGAAGTAAGTGAAAGAATGATTCTTCAGACTGTCCAGCAGCAGTTAAACACCACTTCCACCTGATCACGTGCCTTCCACGTCATCCAGGCGAATTCATTGCAAAATGTAGGGTTGGTCATAATGTTTTGGCTCTTGAGTGTATATATATATATATATATATATATCTGATGATAAACTCCAAGTATCATCTAAATATTTACAATTGCTTCGTCAGAATACCTTTATCATCCCTGAAATGTGAGAAATATTTCCAAAATTTGTGAATGTCGTTATAAAAAAATCATTTAGATGTGTAATTTTATAGAAAGATTAAAACAAAGTTTAATTTTCTCTAATTTAATCGGCTTAGAGAAAGCAATTCAAGAGAAATAGTGATGTTTTATTCAAGTTCTTCATCATTAAATCTAAATTAGTTTATCTAAAGAGTCCCTAAACGTCGAGGTTTTAAGAGCAAACTAAATTGTTACAATAAATAAAGAAATAATATATTTTCTCGCTGAACTGCTAGAGAACTAAAATTTAATACTTAATCTTTGAAATTCTGTGTCAAATTTCCTCTATAAAACACTCAGACGTTTATTTTTGCTATTTCAGTAATAAAGGATGAGCTATATCAGAAATTATTAAAGAAAAGTTATTATGAATCATTTTTAGATTTTGTATCATTTTAGAACACAAATTTAAGGCCCAAAATATTATAAATTTAAAATATTTATTTCTATACTCCTTCAGCGTAATTTATGCTTGCAAACGATATGACTATAATAACACAATTCTGCTGTTTTATGTCATAAAATTTTACTTCACACAGATGTCAAGTTCAAATTCACTAAACTAGATTTTAGTCCAAACAAATTATTTTTCCATGCAAAAAGAATAATTTGCACCTACGTGGATGTTGGCAATAAAAAACTTATTAATTAATTCACAGAATAATAATACAAGCAGACGATTTTAAAATTTAAAAGATCAGTGTGTGTGCAATAACAATGGAAAAAAATTCAGGAAGTCTCTTCTAACGAAACTACCGTGGGTTATTAACGTAGGATTACTTATCGTAGCTTACCTGCAATAGACTGGGTTTGGTGAGCTGCCGAAATTATAACTCGCGAGGGCGGATGGACGGACGGTTTTAGCGTCTGAAATTTTCCTTTCCGCAGGACCGTTATGGAGGAACGTAATTCTGCGTTAAAAAATAGCGTGCTCACGTCGTCCAGCGAAACAGAAAATATTTACCATTTTTGCGCGCATGCTTTTCCCTTAAACTTTACATGGAAAACTTGGACAATCCATCACTCCCGAATTATTGCACCAATCTCATTTTTCTCTTCGACTGGCACATCTACCTACTATTTAGAAATAATATATAAATTGACACAAAACGTTTTAAAAAGCAGCCCTTTTTGTTTAAAATTTCTGAGGTTCTTTTAAAATCCAAAAGACTTTTTTTTAACTGCGTGTATCATATATTGGTTCCTTGTTGTGGGAAATTTCAGCTTAAATTAATACGCCGGTCCTATCTTTAAATTTGTCTACAACCTCCTCAAAACATTCTAACTCCTATCGCAGTGAGTCAATAGGAAGTTGAATTAATTTCCCTCATCAGTAGAAAAAGGAAGAAAAAAATAATTTCAGTTAGTCTCTTCTAACGAAACTATCGCGGGTTGTCAACGTATGATTACTTATCGTTGCTTACCTCTTTTGTATGTATATATGTATGTATGTGTTATGTATCTATGTATCTATCTATCTATCTATCTATCTATCTATATATATATATATATATATATATATATATATATGTATATGTATATATATGTATGTATATATATGTATGTATATATATGTATATATATTGTGAGATTTATAGATTTAGTGGACTGTAAATGTTTTTAAAAGATTTATTTTGACTTAAAACAAAATAATTACAATACTTGCACATTTAATAGAATACACTTGCGATCACTAGACTATAAGGAATGGATCAACGCTGGGAAAATGAAAACCCAAATAGCTTAAAGAATTGAATCATGAATTGACTTACATAAAGGAATAGCTTCCCAGACGTCCTCCAAACCTTTCACTTAACGTAAATTACATCAAAAGAGAATAAGCAAGCAGAAGCCCTGCTCGCATCACGTACATAAGAATGGTTTGTCAACAACAACAGTTCATGTTTTCACACATCGTTTTCAAAATAAGAAATCACTGGATCAGTGCTGCCATCTATGCACGCGGGCTGCTACTACAGGACGGAACATCCTCCGGGGCGGGCAGTAGCACAGTGACTTTAGAAATTGGCCTCTTGACATCACCAGAAGCAGTTTTGATGGAAACAACTCTTACACAGCCATCTGCTCCTGGGAAACACTGAATCACACGTCCAAGAAGCCACTTTAATGGAGGAAGTTGTGGCTCATGGATTGCCACCAAATCTCCAATCTGAAGATTCTGACGTTGGAGGCTCCAAGCCTTTGGTCTTTGCTGGAGTTGAATTAAGTAATCCCGAGACCATCGGTCCCAGAATTCAATTCGCATTTTTTGTAAAAGTTTCCATCTGTCACTTAAACGGATGGTGCAATTTGGAGTTTCAGGAATGTCCAGCAAAGAGCTGTCGATTATGAAATTCCCTGGTGTAAGAGCACTTAACTCCGAAGGGTCAGAAGACATAGGCACTAATGGTCGAGAGTTCAAACACGATTCAATTTGACAAAGAAAGGTTGACAGTTCTTCGAAATTGAGAACTGCAGATTTACTGGCTTTCACTAGTAAGTGTTTAGCGCTTTTCACGGCTGATTCCCAGATGCCTCCGAAGTTCGGTGAATATGGTGGGATAAAATGCCAATTTATCTCATGAAAGGATGTAAAATGCATTACTTCTTCGGATTTCAATTTGCAGAACAAAGTTTTCAGCTCATTGGAAAGTCCAACAAAGTTCTTTCACTTGTCGGAACAAATATCCGAGGGTAAGCCTCTACGGCTGATGAAACGTTTCAAGCACGCGAGTAGAACTTGAGTTGAAAGATCGGATACAGCCTCTAAGTGCACAGCTTTAGTACACATGCAGATGATAACACATATGTATGATTTCATTTTGGTTTTACTTCTGGTGAGATTTGGTTTGGTTGTGACTGGTCCACAGAAATCAATTCCTATTTTCTGAAAGCAACGTGATGGATTGATTCTTTCAGATGGTAAATCGGCCATAATCTGCTGGCAGGATGCAGCACGCAATTTTTTACAAAGAACACATCGGTGAATCACTTGCCTCACCTTGGATCGTCCGCTCGTGAACCAAAATTTTTGACGTATGAGAGCTAACGTTAACTGTGGACCTGCATGAAAATGCTTCTGATGGTAATACTCAATGATCAAATCCGTAATTAGGTTTTCCTTGGGTAGCAATATTGGATATTTTTGATCATGAGTCAGATTTTGCTGTCTGAACAGTCTTCCGCCTACTCTAAGGATGTTTGATTCGTCGAGAAAAACATTAAGAGTCAATAGCTTGCTTGAAGTAGGCAATGGTGATTTCTGTTGGAGTAATTTAATCTCGTTTGAAAATTCCTTCGTCTGCAACATTCTAACTATGAGCAGGAGAGAAGACTTGATTTCATTGGCAGTCAAGTGTTCAGTGAGTCGTTCATTAGGGTGTCTACAGTTGTGCATGAATCTTGAACAATAGGCGATGACATTTATCAATTTGGTGTATGATGAGAACTTAAGCAGAAATTCAGGGATCTCTTTCTCTACCGCGGTATGGACCAACACCTCTTCGGCTCCATCAGAGAATGAATCTTGACTAAAGGGGGGATAAGAAGAATTATCCCACAATCTGGACGGGCCAGACCACCAAAGATCATGATGAAGCAATTTTTCAGGAAGGATTCCTCTGGAAGCGCAATCTGCCGGATTCCACTTTCCTGTAATATGGTGCCACTGAGCCTTTGGAACTAGAGATTTGATTTTGTGCACGCGATTGGATACGAATTGGTTACCCTTCAGTGGTGGGGAATGAATCCAACATAAGGCAATTTGAGAATCTAATCAAAGAAGGACATCTTCAAGGTTAATCGGTAGAGAATCTATCACTGTCAAGGTAAGCTGTGATAACAATAATGCTGCTGAAAGTTCAAGCCTAGGCAAAGTAACCATAGATAATGGAGCCACCTTTGTCTTTGCAGCTAAGAGATGAGAGGTGTTACCAAAAGGACTTAGTTTTACCAGATAGAGGACTGCTGCATATGCCTTCAGCGATGCATCAGCAAATCCATGCAACTGAATTTGAGTAGTTGCGCTTTCATCCATACTTATAAACCTCGGAATTCTAATGGCTTACAGACAATCAATTTGATTTAGAAAACTTTCCCATACCTTTAAAATTTCTGGAGGTATTTCATCTTCCCAAGACAACTTATCTTTCCAAAGTTCTTGCATTAAGATTTTGAGTATGACTGTAGATGGTGACAATAGACCTAACGGATCGAATGTTCTCGCAATGAACGAGAGTAAATCTCGCTTTGTTTTAACTTGGGTTGTTCTCGCTATGTGTAGCTGTATCGTGTCTTCAGAAGAATTCCATGTCAGACCTAATAATTTTACAACTTGTTCATTTTCAATTTTCCCGTTTGAATGGATGAGTCTTCTTTCTTCTGTTACATGTTCAATTTCTTCTGGACAGTTTGAAGCCCATTTTCTCAGTGTAAATCCGCCACTTTCCATAATCTGATTTATTTCGTAGACGAGTCTTGATGCCTCCTCGGGTGAAGAAGCGCCACACAAGAGATCATCCATGTAGAAGTTCTCCCTAATTATCTCAGAAATGCGGGGATTTTCTGTCTGGGAGTCTTCAGCGAGTTTATGGAGAGTTTTAATCGCCAAGTAAGGAGCACTAGCTGTCCCGTAGGTGACAGTGCGCAAACGATATGTGGAGATCGGTTGTTGCTCTTGAAATCTCCAAACTATTCTTTGGTAATCTCTGTGGGAAGCAGTTACCAGAATCTGGCGGAACATTTTCTCGACGTCTGCTGACAAGGCTATTCGATATGATCGAAAGTTTATGAGGATCTTGAATATCTCTGGGAGTAGCTTAGGACCGACCTCAAGGAAATCATTTAGGGAATTTCCACTTGAATCTTTACTGGATGCATCGAAAACAACACGAAGCTTTGTTGCTAGGCTTTCCTCTCTTAAAACACCGTGATGAGGTAGGAAAGGTTGATTTGGAACCTCTTCTTCATCTTCTGGGACGATTTCCATATGGTTTAGTGAGAGGTATTCTTTCATGAATTCACAGTACTTCGTTTTGAATTCTGGGTTCTTTCTGAATTTTGCTTCTAAATATTGGAAGCGCTTCAAAGCTTGAAATTTGGAATCGCCGAGAACCGGAATAGATTTGAATGGTAAGTTCACAACGTATCTTCCAGTACAGTCTGGCTTCACATTTTTTTGAAATTTGTCATTTATCGGATCAATGACTGATGATTCTGGAACTGATTCCATTTGCCAAAATTTCTGTAGTGAAGAATTGAGTTCGCTGTCGATTATAGAATGACAACGGAAAATCTCTTCCCTTACTGGTATTGAATAGATGGGGCCAGATAGCAACCATCCTAACTTAGATTTCATAGCACAAGGCGTTCCCTTTGGGCCAATGATTTTTTCACCAGAAATAATTTGGATGAATAAGTCTGCTCCAATCAAAACTTCAACAGGAGATGAGATGTGAAAGTTCGGATGAGCAAGGACAAGTCCCACCAAATGAGGCCACTTAGTGACTTCCATCCGAAAATTGGGTAGGTTCATGGTAATGTTTTTGACGACCAGAGCATTCATCTCAAAGGATTCGTCACAGGAGTGTGAATATATCGTCATATTAGTATCTTTCAAGGATGTTTCTGCAACAGAATTAGTGATTCCTCGAATAATGTGATTTGTATTTCTCACTTTTAAATTAAGTCTTGTTGCCAATGTGGAAGAAATCATGCACCTCTGCGAGCCACTATCTATCAGTGCACGACAAGTAATTAAGTCCTGATTTTAAGAAATGATTTTGATCAATGCGGTGCTTAATAAGGTTGTCACTGCTTTTATATGGTTAGCAAGGCATGGACTTTCCACTTCATTTACCTGATTTGAATTACTAGCAGTTTCAATATTTTGAATAGGTTTTGGACGATGGAGAAGGGTGTGATGGTTTTTATTACAATTTTCTGACTTACACCTAATAGTAATTAAGCATTTTGAAGCCAAATGATTACCTCTTAAACAATTAATGCAAAGCTTATTAGTTTTGACAAATTCCCATCGTTGATCCAATGACATCCCTAGGAAATCTGGACATCTGTACAATGCATGCGAGTTTTTACAAATTATGCAAACTGGTAGTTTCGAAGCTGACGCAGTATTACAAAAGGTGGTCCTTTTTTGAGGTTTGAAATCACCTTTACTAGTTGTTTCTATTTTGAAACATGAATCTTTTACATTTTGAAGACTTCTCGCGTAATTTTCCAAAAAGGCCGAAAATTCCGCAAAGGTTGGAAATTTTCCCTTTTCAGTTTTCAATTCAAACTGAGTACGCATATTGCTATCGAGCTTACTTTGAATTGTATAGATCAGAATCAAGTCTACCAATTCATTACATTTAAACCCCAATATATCAAGATTACGTACTGCTTCATTGCAGGTGTCCAAGATTTCCAAAAGAGATTTACCATTACAAACTTTGGGGGATTTAATGTTAAAAATTTTACTCAATTGATTATTAGCCAAGAGTTTGTTATCATCGTATCTAGATACTAAAGTTTCTCAAGCTTGTCTGTAGAAGTCCCCAGAAACAGGAAAACCCTTAATCAGTTTTGCTGCGTCCGACTTTACTGATGCAACTAAATACTGGAATTTTGAAAGTGAGGACAGATTTTTGTTTGAA